>VWZK01006121.1:332026-511006 GCA_013396935.1 Baryphthengus martii
CGCGGCCCCGAGGAACGGCGGGGAAGTCGGCTCCGGGGAGGGCCCGGCCTCACCGCATCCCGGTGCCGCAGGTGGGGTCACTCCTCTGCGGCGTTACCGCTCAAGCCTCGGGCTGTTCTAAAGCGCTGCCCCCGCGGTGGGCTCTGGGCGGCGCGGCCGTGAACGGCCCAAGGGAGCAGTAGGGGAAGGCCTAAGGAACGGGGAAAGGAAAACCAGCCCTCACATAAGCTGGTTGGGGGGGATAGCAGCGTGGCTGCAGAGACCCCCGTGGATGGGGATAATTGGGGAGGTGAGTGCTGGCGAGGTGGGGCCGGTGTAAGGCCTGGAAAGGAGCAACAGGTGAGGGGGGTTTGGTGATGCCCACTGCAGTCGCTATGTAAGTTTGCAGTGAGGGGCTGCTCTTCTTTGTGCACCAGGGCCTGAGGTGTTACAGTAGTGGGAGAGTGTTTCCTCTCATAGTATTTGCTTTAAAGCTCGATTCTATTATTTAATTAACTTGACCTATATAGGTGTAGTTCAGGTGTTGTTTAAGCTGAGTGGTGAGAGTTTCTGAAGGAGGTAAGCAAGAATTTCCTGCCTCTGCACTTTTTTTTTCAGTAGGATAAATTCTTCCTTTTCCCTGGTTCTGTGAAATAGCTGCTCTGCTATTAGTGTTCTCCATTAGGGTTCCTCACCTGTGCAAGTTTCAAAAGGTGTAGATGTGTTGGAACTTTGGGGAGGTGTTGAAATGGATCTTGAAGTGGCCAGTACCCAGGCAGGAGTTGGTGTATGCACTGCCTGTGTACAGTCCACAGATCAACAGGTTACCTGAAACGTTAAAAAAAGTAGATTGAGCCTGTTTATTTGTGAATTTCTGGGGTTTATTTTTCTGTGCTGTGAGGTTAGGGCACCTTTTCTGCTTAAGCACCTCTTTTATTGTTTATACCTGATCCTTTTGTTGCTGGGGACAGCACATGCCTGGGAAAGTTTTGCCACTCTGGCATAAATTTGCCTTTGTAACTTCTAAACATGATGCCCCAGCTCCATTTAATACTAACTTTTAGATGTTATTGATAATGAAACTTATAATCACTATATGATTTCTATTTTCTCCACTGTATGCTCTGTATATAGTATATTTCTATATGCGTTGTATATGTCTCTAGCAAGATGAGTCCTTCCCTGAAAATCTACTTTCCTAAGCATTTTCTTATAAATACTTTTTCTGTGATTACTTTCTGGAAGTAATTCCTAGAGCAAAGTATCAGTGCTTATAGAAGTATCATGTTTCTATAAGGTAGAGTGGAAAACATGTTATTGGAAGTAAGTGAAAAGTTCTTATATAGTATGTTGAAAAAGTGTTATTGGGGAAAGGTGTGATCTCTGAGAATGGGACATGTAGAAGACATTGATTTTTTTTTTATTTTTTTTTTAGGAAAAGAAAGATTAAGCACAATGGTACTTCACAAGGAGTGTGTAAAACAGCAGCGATTAAGTGGATTTTAAGTAGACTGTTTAGTTTTCTGACTGGGTGATGAGGAGAGGGGGAAATTACTTCTATTTGTAATGCATTTGTATTTTATATGATGCTGTGCATCCGTATGACTCTTTGGTTGCTTGGACTTGAGTTATTAATATTTCCTTACATGCTTTCACATTTCTAGACAGAACTTCCATTTTATTTAATTTCTGTTTCAGTTTTTATATTTGTGGAGTGACTGTGCCAAAATTTGTCTTTCAGCCGGATCCTGAAGAGAAGAAACCAAGTGCTGACTAAAGCTAAGGGGAGACAGAGCTGAGGAAAGATTATCTCTGCTGGCAGGTAAGTAATTGCAAATAAATTTAGCTTTCTGAATCTGTTCGGCACCAGCATTGTGAGACGTCTTAGATAATAGCAAGTTTTCAGTCCTTCTCTGTTTTAGTTAATAATAATAATACAAAAATATTTCTTCATCTTTAGCAGCTGGGTAAGATAGGCCTGCTAACTTAGTATGGTAACTAACGTTGTGTTCTTATAGAATTCGTGAGCTTCCTTACTCCTGCTACAAAGAAAATAATAAGATATAAAGATAGGTAGGTAATAATAATAGTTAGGCAGAAGACAATAATCTTCTGAAGGCTAAATTCTATCATCTTTATGTTAGAGTGTGTCTTGAAGTGTGACTTTCAAGTATGTGGTGCCACAGAAGGGTTCTCTGGCACAAATGACGTATATGGCTTTCTCAAGGCCTTTCAGACAGACCTTTTTTTCCATTCTTTGTGCTGTGCTTTGTCTGGAGTAGGTATATCAACATTAGCGAGACTTATAGGAGCTCACTGCAGGGTACTGGGACTAGGTGACCTTCCAGCCCAAACCATTCTTCAGTTCTGAGATGTTACCTGCTAATGTTGAAGATAATAAAGCATGAGGCTGCTTGGGAGCCTATTATCCTAGAGTGCTGGGAGCCATGCACCCAAATATATCCTATTTTCTGGCATTAATGGTAAAGAAAGAAGTTAGTGATAGTAGGTTTGTTCTTTTTATTGTAACACTTAACCTGGGGTAGCAGGACTGGAGGAAGACACAATTTAATCCTGTATTTGAGGTCATGCTTTGCCTGCTATGGAGTATCTTGGAACTGGTGGTTCTTTCACAAGTTCCAGGAGGTGTTGGCACCTCTTGAACACTCTAAAGGTGGTCCTGTTGAGATGTAATTAGTGTTACAAGTTAGGTTACATATTAGTATTTTAAAATCTGACTTGTATTTATGTCAGTAGGCAGAATTTTAAATTGTGGGTTTTTTTAATAAAAATTTCTCATGAATATTTCTCAGCAGCTTTTGTCTATAACTCAATAGCACTTGTTGCGGTTAAGCAATTTTAAGGAAAAAGACTAACACTTTTTTTACCCTTAGGCTTTAAATACAGTTAATGCGTTTCCTTAGCTACAGTTACAGAAAATGTTTCGTAATATAAGTAGAATATTTGCAAGTGGGGTTTTCTGTCTCTTTGGAACCCATCTATGTTCCTAACTGTAGAATGTACAAAGGAAAATGTTGAAGCCTGTTAGTGGAGGTTGGCAGGGCAGGTAATTCTTGTGAGCCTTCTCGAGTGCACTTCTTCTGAAAAGAGCAAAGTCAGTCTTTTATCCTGCAGCCAGCAGTGCTTTGTAAGACTGATGAGGCAGCACTGCCTTGACAGAATCATGTGGAATTTTGAAAAAATAAATTATCTGGCCACCTGTGGTAAATTTTAGTGCTGGAATCAAGGAAGTAGCACCTGAGTAGTTAAAAATGAAGCCCTCTTATTTGGGGCTTTGCCATCAGGCTGTTCAGTTGGTCAGAGATACCTTTCTGAAGGCAATGATAATTACAGAGCTTTGCTTATTTAAAAGAAAGTTTTTGAGCTCTCTGCTGTCCTGAATTCTCACAGCTCCTGACTTGCCATGTACTCCTTAGGCTCATCTTAAAGCATTATTGTGTTCATGGCAAGTAGTCGTTAAGCTGTTTAAGACCCAAATAAATATTTCAAACAAGCAGGTCTGCTGAAAGCCTGTGAGTAGTGCCAAGGGAATTGTATTCTTTTATATTTTTTCTAGTAAAGGATATTTATTAGGATGAGCAGATGGGCACTAGTCATTTTTGGCGTTCATTGATCAGCTTGCTGCCTCCTCCAGGTGGCTCAACAGAAATGATTACACTGTGGTACTGCTCCCACTTTATTTTTATTTCCCTCAGACTGGTTACTCACCTGTCTTTGTTCTCCTCATTCAGAGCCATCTGCAGGAGTGTTTTGCATCTGGTTTTCGTTGTTCTCTAAAGCCTGATGCAAAGTCTCTGTATGTTTGCTGAGTGCTGGGCTCAAGGATGTCATCTTTTTGTCATCTTCTCTGTAGCCAGCTTGAGTTTTATTTTCCCCATCCCATCCTTTTGAAGTAATCCACGCAACACTGAATTACGCTCATCCTTAGTGGGCTGTTCTGCCACTTTTCATTATTAATACAGCAGTTATCTTCTTAATGTTGAAATACTGAAAGAATGAAGATGAGTTGGGAATCCATGCCCTGTTGCATTTGCTCTCATCACAGGAGAGCAGAAGAATGGAAATTTGTCACACAGAAGGGATTAAAACACAAACCATATCTATATAAAAATACATTTTAAAAAATTTAATCAAGAATTTATTTCTTCTGAGATGGGGAACATGCTTCTAAAATGGCAAACCTTTCATTGTGAGTGTGTGAGACTGTCTAGACTGTGCTCCGAGCTGGCTGTGTAGGACTAACTCACACCTACCATGAGCATGCAGCTCTGAAGTAGGCCAGTAGCTGCTTTTCCCTGCTTGCTCACCCTTCAGGTTGAAGTCTCCTCACTTGGATCCTTTCGTTATGATAAATGTGCTCCATTTTTCTGAGCAAGTTTTTTGAATAAATGCAGTTTTCCTGTATATTAGTTTTTTCCCTTCAGATATCATGAAGTTCTCCCTCCCCAAGCATAAAGAAAGAAATGAACAACAAAAATTCAGCTGACTTTCTCTCCTTGTTTTTTCTAAATATCTGCAATTATTCCATTTTATATTGGTGTGTTATCACTGCTTGTTCTTTCTGAAACTTTCCACACTCTGAAGTAATGAGTGTGAGTTTTAGGGTCATGTGCACAGCTACTTCAACCTGCAGATTCTGGTGGAAGATGCTTCTATTCAAGTTCCTGGTGTGTAGATAAAGGCTTGCAGGATTTTCAATTAACCTGGAGGATTTAAAGCACTGCAGCTGTTGTTCCTGCCTTGAGAGAGGTGAAGAAATGGTAAATTGTTTGTTAGATAGGAGTGGTATTTAAGCAGGAAAATCATTCTGGTTTCCTAATGCTTTGGGGATGAAATTACTAGTTATTGGTGGGGTTGTGATAAACTCCTAAATAAAGGGAAGAACAATAATTAACCAGGACCTGCATGAAGGCTACTGCAATTGATAGACCATAAGTATCATGACACTGGAAAACAGACATACCAGAATAACATTATTCTGGTTGATTGTGCAGGTGGTATGCATTACAGGTTCATCTGAGGTCAAAAAACTACAAGGCTTAAGTCTTTGGATGTTATGGGACAGCAGCGCAAGAACAGCCTTATGGCTTCGTTCTGGTATTTCATGTTCTGTTTTGTTTTTTTTTTCCTTGAAGTCAGTTCCGTGTGTTGTGTGTGGGAGAGAAGCTTGTCCACAGAGTGATTCAGAGCAGGTGCCTCAAGTGGAAAAAAGTATTCTTCTATTTAGTTGATAGGAGGAAAACCTTTGGTCTTCAGGATGCTGAGTGTTCTGCTCTGATCTGCTGAAGCGGTTAAGGAGATGTTCAAGTATGATGGAGACATTAAAAAGTAGAAATGCTGTGCTGGGTTGGTGTCAGATCACACAGCAACTTACAGGTGAGGAACTAGAGGAAGATTAGGAAATATTTATTGCAAAAAAGTAATGAAATATTTGTTGTAAAAAATAATGGAAGATTTTTGCCCAAGTAAGATGTTTTTATAAAGAATTGAAGGCTGCTGTTACCTAGGAGAGTGGGCTCACGTGTGCCTATGGCTATGTATGAGTTTGTTGCATTGAGAGGGAAGAAAATAGAATATGGAGCTTACTTCAGATTAAAAGGTTAAAAAGAAATAACGACATGAGAACAGTGTAAAATGTAAAACAATTATTTTTATATATTGGCAAAATGCTCTAGGGGAAAATAAAAAGTTAAATAGAGGATTGAAAATGTGTAATAAATATATAGAGGAGATGGGGTGAGTTAGAAAGAAGGTAAACCAGAAAATATTTTATCTTCTGTAGGAATTCTGAGAGGAGTAAGTGGAGACTTTCTCTCCTGTTCAGATGGTGGTGTCTCCATCCCTTCCTACTCATACCTGACTGCACTGTCTGTGAACACCCTCTAGGTGGTGATGGGGCTACTGGCATGTGGAGTTTCTGCTGGCTCCAGGAGTTGAGGATGGATATCTGGGGTGTGGTTTGGGTTTTTGAGATTATATATAAAGTTATTTTTGACGAAGTGTTGGCATAATTGTAGGTGGTGTTTGAGCCAGTGCAGAATTAAACACTTAGATGAGGAAATCAAATACAGTCATGAAGAAAATGGTCTGTTATCCTTCACTTAAAACATGTCATGGGTACTGTAGCCTCTTACTTCATGAGGGATTGTGAGCAAACAGCAGGATATTTCTAGGGAGCCCACCTCTGGTGGAGATTCTGCAAGTTCTGACTTGGCTTTTCATTGGGTCAGTGCCTTTGAGAACCAAAGGCAAGACACTACGTCTGAGCTCTGTGGTTTTCTTTCTGTAGCACAGGCAAGAGCCTCTACCTCTGCTCTCTGGTCCTTCAAGAAATTACAGCATTATCCTGTATGATCTGCAAGTGGTTGCATCTGCTCTACTTGGAAGAACTAAACCCATCACCCCCCTGCACCTGCCAGCAGAACTGGAGTGCCATTGCAGGAGTATTTTTGGCTCTACCATATGTAAAAATGGAAGTCAGTGTGGTACTGTTTGTTGGGCTTTTTTTCCTTGTCTCTGTTTTCTTTGAAAATGAAAATCTTAAATTATTTTTTAAAAATACTGAAAGGACAGAAGCTGAGTAGTCATCCTTCCTCTTGAAAATCCCAAAATATTTTAAAACATTCTGCAGGACACAAAACATATGGCCTTCTGTTTTTAATCTTTGCTGTGTGGTGGGGACATGCTGCTTCGCTTGCTGTCGAGCGTGTTAAATATGCTGCTGTTGCACAGGCTTCGTGCTAACCAAGCATTACGGGAAATAGTGGCAACCACAAAATTGCAGATTGACTGTTGACGTAGGTATTGTGGGAGATGATGTCAAAAGCCTTACTAAAGTCAAGATGAGCATATCCCCTGCTCTTCTTTAATCTGCCAAGCCAATAATCTCTTTGCAGAAGGCTAGCTGGTGGATCAGAGGTGGCTTCCCCTTCACAAATCAATACTGACAGCTCTTAATCACCTTCACATGTTTGGGAAGTTATTTCCGAGATGAGTTGCTCCACCACCTTCCCAGGGGTTGAGGTGAGACTGACTGGCCTGTGGTTCCCCAGATCCACCTTCTTGAAGATAGGACTGATGTTTCTTCCATCTCCGTTTTCGGCTAAACTTTTCTAGAGGAGACCCTTAGACTGCATTTGCCGTTCCTTGATGTGACTTGCATGTTATTTTTCTAAAGAAACTTTTAATTTAGGCACTCCAAATAATACTGTTCACTGAAATTAGCTTTTACTATATGTTGATCAGATCTTCCCCTTACAGTTGAAAGCTGATTAAATTTGTACCAAATATAAATAAGGTCACATGCTAAAAGTAGTGTAATAGATTTTGTTAATTCTTTTTTACCTCTCCCTTCCACTTCATTAGCTGGAGCCAGCTCAGGTTAATTGAGACTGGGAACTCTATTCCAAACTTCAATCTTTAGAGAATAATCAGTTTTCCTGGGAGCATCACAAGGAGATGGCTGAGGAGGACTATCGTGAAGCCCTGCCCTTGATACTCATGAGAAATCACCTGTCAGCCAGCAGCTCCCTACTGCTTACAACCTCCATCCTGGTCATGGAAGGAGAAGCTTGCAGATAACCAAGGCAGCAGTCAAGGTGAAGTGATTTAAATCATAATTAGAAATGGATTCTTTAAAGGAGTAGGGAAGCTTTTGTGCGTTTTATGTTGTTTGCCTTGAAAATGTTTAGTTCCCACCAGCTGGCGAAAAGTATAACCAGTGTTTTGCTAAGCTGTGTTAGTGTGTTGTGCTAGAGGAAGCAGTGATTTTGTGTTTTTAAGCACATAGAAAACCTAACGCAAATATAATTACTTCCTTAATATTTATACATTATTAGTTTGTAATGATTGGCACATTTCCTGCTTTGCAGCTAATGATTAATTTTAATACATGTACAGTTGCATTTGGGTGGAAATCTGAATTCAGTTAAAAATGCAGACACCTAACGTTTTGCACTTTTCCCTTAAAACATATTTCACGTTTAAAGTGAGTAGAACAGACTAAACAAAGGCAGTATCTGTACTGAGTGGAGCAGATTGTTTCTGGATATCATGATGTTCTAGTTTTTATAATTAATGGATATCATCTTGAGAAGGAAAGGTGCAGGTGGTTTTGGTCTGAGAAGCCCATTAGGATTTTCCTCTGGAAAAGTTATGCACTGAATATGATGGCATACGATTTTTCAAAGTGGCTGAAAGGTATTTATAGTATCTTCTTTGGTTTTTTTAGTGAGTTGTCTTGATCTATGGCTTATTACAATAAGTATTCCCAGATGTTAGCAGGTGCTTGTTTTACTATGCAGAAAATTAGTGTCCCCCAGCTTTATTCTTTATACAGCTTTGCTTGATGGATTTAAGAATTGAGTGCATATATTTTAAGTCTTACTCACTTTGAGAGAAGAACAAATTATGAAGGAACTTTCCACGAAATACCTGCTTCTTGGTTTTGCTCCTTTCCATTTGGTCATGGGTTGCATGAAATGAGAGCGTACGTATATGCAGAGCTTAGAATACAGTTCAAGCTTCAACTCGGGCTTTGAGCCAGGCTTCCCTGCTTCCAAAAATGTTTGCCCTGAGTGAAGCAAGGAATATAAATTTCTTAACATGCCAGACAAATTTTAATTTAAATTCTGCCTTATCTGCTGTTCTCGAGTAAGGAGACACCTTGATATTTGGGTTTATGCTGCCTGAACCAGCAGGTCTCTCTTTTCAGGTCAGAGGGGCTCATCCCGCAGCCTTGCCTGGACACATGACAGGAAAAAGGCTGCAGGATCACCTCTTCCTGTTCCATCAGGCTTCCTCTGAAATTCAGACCAGTGCAGTAGATGTTTCCTGGGCAGCTTTGCGTGCTGACAAACCCCGAGATGATCCGGCTGTCGGGAGGAATCAGTGATGGCTGAAAGAAAAGGTTGCTCTGGCTGTTGCCGTGTGATTGCCTTCAGTCCTGTTTTTCTGCCTTATTCTGACGATGAATTAGGCCTGGGCTGCACCGGGGCAGATAAAAACTAATGGAGTACAGCATAAATGTATGACTCTATAAATCTGCCTCAGAATGTGCAGTGTCTGAAAGGTTAATATAATATGTAATAGTTAGTGCGAGTGCTGACAGGTCACATACTGAAGTGGCTTCTAAGAGAGAGCTCAAAACTTATTTATAATGCTAAGAAAAAAAAAAGTCTGATTTCTGTGTTTTGGTGAATTTAACATACAAGTAGAATGAAACTATTTGAAAAGGCAAGCCCTGATGAGAGCCACGTGCATTGAGATGCCAAGTGAGTTTACAATTTTCATGGAAAGACTGAAAAATCAAGCAGGGTCTAAACTGATGCCACGACAGGCTTGGCAGGGGAGGGATGGAGTGGTTGATTATCAAGTGGAAATTTAGGGTGATCCTCACATGGCCTGTGAACAAACACCCCAGATTTGGGGGGGGGTGGCAGTGTGGTGTTAAACTTTAATGCCAGCATCCCCAAGTGTCTGTGTGTGTTTATGGATTGTATAATCAATGGAAATAAGACTTTTCAGATTTTAGCAGCATAACGACAGCTTATGTTGCAAGGTATAAAAGTTATAGCAGCCCCTTCTGTACAGTAGTTTGTATTAGTGTCACGCCTGTTGTTGCCTGTATGTCAGTAAAATTTTTATGCTGTACACTCACCATTGTGTTTGATATACAGGACACCCAAAATGTTTCACAGAAAAGTTTATTTGCTAACAGTTTAGAGGGGTTTACATTTTTATTGTAGGTAGTTTTCACTTCCCTCATCTGTAAATCTGCTTCTTAGTTATTTCATTGTTGTGTATGGTGGAAGAAGGAAGATATTTCAATAGACATATAAGAAGCTTGTAAGAATTACTTGTAGTAAAATTAAATATCTAAACAAAGTGCTCCTAAGATTTATTACCTTGAAACTTTACAGGAAATAAAAATGTGCACTCTGTAGTGGATGAAAGGTGATAATGCACCTTTTCTCATATGAAAAATGTGGGATTTTTAAAACAGGCTTATGATTTATAACATAATGTTGCCCATCCTGTTCCAAAAGTCTGAACAATTCTGGAAGAGGAAAGCCTTAATTTTTATGTGTTTTTCTTTTTTTAAAAAGATGAGGAGTGGCTGTCTGGTCAGGATGTTTACATTGTATAATTAATCTGTTTAGACCTGTGTGGGATGAACATTATTTGAAGTAGTCTGAACATCTAAGAGGATTTGGAAATGTGAGTGAAAGCTCTTCGAATAAAGGTCACTGTATGATTCGGTGGTATTCAGTTGAAATATGGATTTCTGAATATCATATTCAATTCCAGTCCCCGTATTCTCTAAAAAGAGATCAAACAGAAAGCAGTAGAAGCTGATCAAGAACATAAGTGATGGAAATAATGACTTCTGTGTGAAGGGATACTGAAAAAAAAATTAAGAAAATTACACCATGTACAACTGCAGTTTGAGGGAGTGGATTAAAATGTCTTGTCAGTTCAATGTGATTTCCACTGATGTTTCTGGTGCCCTTCCATTAATTTCAGTGAGAATTTGTATCTAGACCACCTAGAAATCTTAAACGCGAATAGGATGAAATTATGAATGGAAAAGCCTTATCTAATTTTTTTTCCTGCCTGTCCTATGCCATAGAACAAGGTGAGTGGACTCATTGAAACACAGGTATAATATATCTGAAGGAAATCAGGTACCACTGTTGCAGTGCACAATTAGCAGGAGGTGTCTGAATGACCGCTGCAGTTTGTTTACAGGCGTATTTCCTTCTAGACAAAAAAAAAGCTGACAAATTTTGCTGTAATAGGAAAGGAGCATCGTTGTGTTGTGTTCAGTGATAGTAGAGAGCTAAGCCTGGCTGTCAGTGAGCCCTCAAACTTCCTTTTTTAAAATTGCCGTATTTGTACTCGTGCCAGTTAATCTGAGAGTAGGAATGCCAGGGAGGGGAATAAAATATGGAAAATAATGCTGTGTTTTGTATAGCACCTGCCATACTCTAGAATGTTGAAGCCCTTACTAAATAGATGCCGAGATGAATAAAATATGACAGCTATTAGCAAATACATCACCTGCTAAGCTCTCGGCAATCTCACTGGCACGTGGCCATAGGCACCATTAAAAGTGCTACTGAAAGACTGGGATAGACCTCGAAGGGATTAAGCCCCTATTAATGTGTTTCATTGAAAAATTCCTAATGATGGGTGTAGAAATTACAACATAAACCAAAACAAAGCTGGAAAGACCTTGAGATACTGACCAGTCTGTTCTTTGGCCCCTATAGCAGGTTGAGTTTTATAATTTTAGCACAATTATTTAGGAATCTGCATGAAATAATTGAACCCCACAGACCCTTTCTCACAACATGTCACTCTATTTGTAGAAAGACTTCTCCTAATAACCAATACAAATGTTTCTAGCTTTAGCTTTCCTGTTTATTCTAGCCAGGGTATAGTAGAGACAAGGCTATTCTATAGGATGTGTGACTTTGTCAGATCTGATGATGAAAATACCTTTCAATTTTTCCCTCTCCAGTCTAAATAGTACCAGTATATCGAGTCTTTCTACACGGGTCCTCCTTGGAGACTTGTGATGATTTCTCTCACTAGCTTTGGACTCTTTCCAATTGCTTCCCGTTTTTTATAAATGTTATGCTAAAAATTTGGCTTGTATTCCTTCCTGCTAAAGAGGAGAGCTTCTGACTTTGAGTATATCCTCATGTTAATAGTCCTGTGTGGTGCTTTCTTCTTTTTTAAAATCACATTTGAATTTATATTCAGCTCATGGTCTTTTCTAACCTGTGATCCCCTCCCTTTCTGATCACTTCTCTAGTTTAACAGAACAGTTCTGAGTTCCAGCCGAGTTGTACCCAGCGTACCTGCAGCGTTGGCGCTCGATGGTCGGCCGATGTCAAGCGTGTCCTCTGTTCGACTATGTAGGTTGCTCATGAAAACGCTCCCTGAAACTCCACCGAGTTCAGATTCTTGCAAAAACCCACTCAGCACACCTTTTTGCTTTTGATGGCAACCTATTAATGATTTTTTGGAGGTCATGTAATCAACAAATGTTGCCTTCATTCACTAGCCATCTCCTGTAGGAAACAGCTGCTTGTGAGAGAGGCCATGGGGGAGTCATCGGCCGTTTCCTTGGTAAGTCCAGCTGGAGGGTGTGAAATGGGAGTGAGGAATCTCCTGCCTTCTGGCCTGTGCTCTCTTTTCTCCACAGTTTCTCAGTGGAATAGAATAAAAGTGTAAGTTGTTCATGATCTGATGGTGGATAAGAAATAGAAGTAGTTAGTCCTACGTGCAAAGGAGGACTCTACTGTTGAGAAACGATCTTGTAGCACAAAGCCCCCAAAAAGTTGGAGGTGCTTGTGTGCACATTAGTAACATGTTTGTTGGTGGCTGGGTGGTCAGGGCAGGGTGTTTTGTGGCTGTTGTAATAGCTCTGGTAGTCAGGCCTAGGTTTTGTCAGGCTGAACTCCTGTAATTCATGGATTCTTGTAACAATGCTGGTCACAGTTGCTGGAGAAGAGACAAATAGGAAACGATCCTTTCAGATACTGAAGAACAGTCTTTTGTGTTCAGAGCTTGCCTTTCACCTTCTTTACTTGAGTGTGCTTCATGTCATTATACAATATACTTTTATAATTTATTCAGCATTAGTATCTATAGAAGGAAATACGTCATGAGCTAAATTGTACGTTGTGATGTACTAAATACATAGAATTTAATGTAATTCTTGTGGAGGGAGTGGTATAAATGCAGCAGTGTGGCTGTAGCTAGATGGAAACTCAGTGCTATTATTACTGTAGCATTTCATTGTCTTGTTTGCCTGTGGAATTGAAACAAACACCAATTAAGATGAATCCAAGTCTGCTGATAATTACACTAATTGCCCACAGGTTGCTAATAATAAACTTGTGATTTTTGAGAGAGATGGTAGAAGGTGGTGTGACAGATGTACTGACTGCACTCAATTTGATGAATAAAGCGTGGCGCCCGTTAGGCTGGAGATTACCATGGTGATTATTTGAGCAATTCAATGCAGGACATTACTACAGAGATGTCATGTTACTTACACAACATATTTTTGAGTGTGCCTGATATGATCAGAAGCCTGTGTTTTCAAAGTCCTGTAGTGCTAAAGAAGACTGAATGCCCACATCTGTTCTGGCAGGAATAATAATAATGCAGGACAATACTTTTCCCCTCCTTCTGTCTTAAATAGCATCAGCCTGGAAGCAAGAGGTTGTCTTTATTATTTTTACTCTTTCTGCCTGTACACAGTATTTGATCTTTTCCTGTGATTATGTAATTGTGAGGTACTGATAGTAATGGAGTGTTTTATATGTGGTTTAGCAATGGGCTGTGGTTGAAGGCTTTTCTCACTGGATGGAATTCTTTAAACTGATGTTGAAATGTTAACGTCCTGCCTTGATTACTTGCTTTTCCTTCAAGATGTTTCTTTCTGTAGTAAGAAGCAAATGAGAGTTGAAAAGACTGACTTTTTCTTCTGCTGAAGTTCCATTCTTCATATGTTTCGTAAACTTCACTATGCAGTAAATGCAACATTTTTTTCAAATAGTTTTTCTTTAAAAAGAAAGTTCCTTTTCTATGGCATTGCTCTTCAGCTTTGTTGAGGAAAATGTAAACATTTCTAGTCTATTGATCCTTATTTAGCAAGTCTTCTCTCTGTGGTGTCAAGGAATGAACTCCATGCTGAAAGCAATCAGCAACTGCTTGAGCCAATCTAATTATTCTGCTCTGCCTCCCAGCACATGACAGAAAGAATTGGAAAAGGAGAGTTTTCAGCCCAGATGCCAATATGTGCACTGAAATGACAGAAAATTAAATGCCGTACAGGTCCAGGATAGTGGCTTTAACTTCAAGAGTTCAAAAAATTTCATTTTGAGACTTTTCATTTTCGACTTAGTTACCTGATAGATTTTATGGAAGAATTTCCCAAGAATTGTTGCACCATGTGTGACTAAATGTCAAAGGTGGCAATTGGGCATGGTGGCCAGATTTCCTTTCATTCTTTTGGTTCTTTGAGTATACCTAGAGGAGTAGTATGAAAAAGAAATTAATTCCTTTTTAAAAAAAGCTAATAAGGTAATAATAACTAATAATAATAAATAAAATTAACAGACTAAATAAAATCAAAATCAATTACTGTATTGGTTACATGACAGCCAGTACTTGAGAAATTGTAACTTTACACTGAGGAAGGTGAGGGAACAAAGCAAGTCTAAACCATCAAATGCTGACTTTGTTTCTGGTGAACGTGCGGATCAGAAGTGAGATCCTGGTTAAAACATGATGCTGGTTTGCAGGCCAGCCCTGCCCTGGAGCAGGTAGAGCAGCAGTGATCTGTCCTGTTCCTTTCTCCCCTCGTATCCCTGTTTGCATCAACACCACTTCACATTTACCTTCCCATCTCCCCTGAACATCCTCTGCTTTTCCAGGTGATGTCTCTTGCTCGTATTAAGTATGTAATTATAGTTAGTGATGCTAAGGCCTGTGAGGTTGGAGAAAGAACACCAACAGAGCAATGACCCTGTACTTCTTGCTCAAGGAATGTAGGTTTGAGCCTTGAAACTGCCCGTTCAGGGTGGTTCTGATGGTCGTAGATCGGTATTTCTGAACTGTTCCGTGTGATTCCTAAAGCAAGCTGCTTTCAAAACATGTTCGTTCTGTTCACAGTAGCCCTTACATTTGTTAAACTGATGAAGTGGTCTTGCAAACAGCACAAAAAAAATCTGAACAGGGAGGAGAAAATGGAAATAAAGCAGAAGAGCTTGGAAAGAAAAACTAAGTGAAAGCGGAGATGAAGTACAGCACTTTGGAATTGGGAGCTGCCGCACTAATGGGTATAAATAATGCAATATTTTCCCCCTGGGTGTGTTGTAGAGCTTAATTGGTTAATGGCTGAGAAGCACTTGGAGATCCCGTGTGGAGATAACGCTGGGGAAGAGCAGAGTGCTGCCTAATGGCACTGTGTAACACCAGTGGGTGTCAGGACGTCCCACTGGTGATCGAACCCATGGGCCACATTGTTGGATGTGTTTAACATTTAGCAGGGTGACCGTGGCTGTGTGTTGGTAATTCAACATGTTCATTCTCTTTATTTGTCAATAGGACTGCTTTTTTAGGTTACTTCTCTTTAACATGTGCTGATGCTTTGCACGCTTTTCAGGCGTGCTTACGCTAAAAGTTACCAATGTCCCTTTAGAAACGAAGCCTTCAAATTTATTATATAGAAAGTACTATATAAAATCATACTATACCTAGCCCTAAAAGGACTCGTATTAAAATTATATTTAAACTTACAGATAAATAAAAAATGTTGGAATAAATGGTAGGAACATGGAGTCTGAATCTTTTCCTGATGTTTTCCTTTTGCAAGTTCCTTATGGAGAAATAATACTCGGAAACTCCTGGAACCCGTTTCACTCTTAGGTCTTTTTAGGGAGTGTAGATTTTTAACATGTGATTTGACACAATGGTTACCCTTTGGTATTTCTTTATTTGTGAAGAAACCTCAAGAAGAGTGATGTATTTTTTTGTTTTCATTTTTGTGTATCTGTCTGTTGTGGGATTTCATATTATTTGTTTACAGGAGTTTTCAATAATTAGGTGCTGTCATGACAGAAGCCACTTTTTAGCTCATATTTGTAACTAATATTACTAGAAGTAATTTCTTGGAGGAATCAAGACTTGAAAACTTAAATTGTAGCTCTTGGAGCAGCTCCTAGTCCCTTTTAGAAGTTAGTACCTATTATTACTGATTCTGTTTGAATTTTTATCTTTAAATATTCCCATTCATTTATTGTTTTCTTCCAAAGCTTATAAGCATGGACAAGCGAAGGAAAGTGATTTTGGTTTTGTTTTGTTTTTTTTCCTCCTGTTCTCTAACTGCTGGGTTTGTACTGCCCTACTTCAGTATCTTCCTGCCAGCCTCTTTGTTTGGCTGCCAAGGCTTCTTGCGTAATTTTCTTGACAAATGGCTTACTCATTAATATTTCAGCCCTGTTCCTTCCAACCTCAGTGAAGTGGTGTGCCCCAGGCAGGGAAATGTAGTTCCTTCCTTAGGAGCCTTCTAATCTTTTCCTTAAATGCTTTGTCAGAGCCTGCGACAGAAACGAAGCCGGTGCCGTTCAAACTGGAGAGGAGCTCTTTGTACCCACCTGATCAGGCGCTTTTGAGCTGGGAGATGTTGGGCTGCACTGGAGCATCTGCTGCAAACAGCTCCCTTCTTTCTTCTTTGTCCGTACTGAAGCCTGGGAGACTCAGCAAATCTGAAGTAAAATACATAGGCAAAATTTGTTTCAGCCTTTTTTGTTGTTTGTTTTTTTTTATTGACTGTTGAAATAGAGTCCTGGTAAAGCCTCCTCTGTTCTGCTGTAGTAGAGACAGACCAAGATCCTGTAGCTGAGTTAGTTGGAGTTGAGATCAAGTTCACATCACAGCCAGGTCTGAGATGGGCATCTCTGGTAGTATTTTGACTCAAGGTGACAGCAAATATGTGGAATTGATCTCTTCAGGGCTTGGTATGGCAGAAAATAGATATGACACAGGAATTGTTATAGTCCTACCACCACTTAAGTTTGACATGTGCTAAGAATGGCTAGTTTGGTTGAAATGTTGATTACGTGCATACTAAAATAATGGAATAATTATGTACATACTAAAATAATGGAATAACTCCCTGATTTAAAATATTCATTATATTTTAATATTTCATCTTAATATTTAGATTATTCTTTTAAACAACAGCATGTCTAGAGTATTACTAAGGAGGGCATCTGGAGATCTATGGTGAGTTATGGATTTCCCCAGTTCTCCTCAAGTATAGAAGGAGATGGTGGGAATCAGAACTACTGGGAGACAGCAGGTGAAGCTGAGGACTTCTGGTTTGGGGATGAACTGGGTGATTCATGGCAGGTGATGCCAGAGAAGGAGGCTAAGTAATCTGATTTTTTTAGGACTGGGTGGGCTGGATTTGTTTCTCAAATTGAATTTTTTACTCTGAGGTGACTGGAACTTGGGTGTTTGGGCTTGTTGAGTGTTTTGTAGATGAAGGTCAAATGCAGCCTGTTAGGTAACACGTGTGGTGAATCTGCTCTGTAAAATGTTGCTGTGCTTGTTTCTGCCCTGCCTTCAGGTGCTCACGCGTACAACAGGGCCTGAAATACTGGCCTTTGTTCAGACAACGGGCATCTTCTGGATCAGTCAAAAGGCACCTAGTTGTTAATACCTTTAATTTCATATTTAAGAAGGTCTTACATGTAACACCGAGAGAAAACATGGTTGTGCCTCATACCAGAAAAGACTTTTTTTAATCTTCTCTCTCAATATTGCAAGCCTCAAAATGTTGCCAAAGGTGGCATCATGATTAATGTATCACTATTAGAGAGCAGACAGCAAGCCAGCTTCTGACACATTTTTGCTTCAGCTAAGAAAAATAGCAAAAAAATAAGTTATTCTCTATGTTTCGTGGAACCTGCCGATGGATTATTAACTAGGTGAACTTGAAGTCAGTGAAAAAATTAAGAGTCAAATACTGGAAGGCTACGTTACCTTGCCTGGTGCTTCGTAGCCCGTGCAGGATTGGGTTCCAGTGGGTGTTTAGGCATTGAGTGACATCTGAAAATGTCCTGCCCTTGGCAGGTCAGGCTGGAAAATGGATTCATTCTAAGTTGTCTGTAAGTCTATCTGAGAAGCCTGTGTGTATAACACAAATTCAGCAGGCTTGGTGAGAATGAAAGGCTGCTCTGAGCGTGCAACGATAGAGCTGTGTTTTAAAATGAGCTTGGAAAAAATAAATCCCTGCTTGTTATTAGTATTGCAAAATAATTTCTGTGCCTTCCTATGGAATGGAGATACAGCCATGGCAATACAATGATATTTGCTGCTGTGTGCCTACATAGTTTTCAAAACTAGAATTCAATGCTTAGCTAAATTGCTAAGCAGACTGGTAAATGTCCAATTTTAGCAGCCTAGCATATGTTTATAATTTTTGTTTTAACATATGCTATGGTGGTTGAACTCCCCTCCCCACACATACGGTAGATAAAAGCTGTCACATCACAAAATGGTGGCAGCCCAACTCTTTTCTAACGTTTTCCATGGCACTTCAGAGTCTTGCATTAATTAGCTATTCTTGGACTGGAGACAGACTTTCATCTTTGTAGAATTTTGGTTCCAAACCCATCATGTCCTTGGGTTTCTGTGTGCGGTAGCCCAGCTGTGTTTCTGTAGCACAAAGCCTGGGGCACGCAGAAGAGTGGTCAGTGAGGGTGAGGATGCCCTTGGTTCACAAGCAGGAACCTAAACCTCTGTAGAGTTGAGAGGACTTGTGAGAAATACCACTGCAGCTCTGATAATGTCTGAATCTTTGCTGCGCTGCGACGTGGCAACCTGGATTTAATGCTGTGAGGACGTGCCTGAACTGCACAGCAGTGCAAATCCTGACCCGTCGAGCTGCCTTCTCCACGTGCTCCAAAATCATGGTATTTTTCGATATTCTGACTGCTTCCCTGTTGTTAAGCTCTTGATGTGTTCTTCTGTATGATGTCTCCTGTACTGGTGCCCAGGGATGGTTGGTTTTCCGTTGGGTATGAAGGAACCTTCCCCGTCACTGCTCATGGGGTAGAGGGACTGGCATTGGCAAGTGCGGTCACGTCTGTGCCTGCTCGGTTCACAGCTCGGACAGGGCTGTTCTGATGCCTTCATCCCTGGGTGCCATGGGTGCCACCTCCTGCCCTCTGGTCTGCCTTGAAGCTGCTCAAAAGCTCCTAGCTGTGTGCAGCCGTGGTTCCGAACGTATTGCCCAAATGTAACGAAGGGTATCATCCCTGTCAAAGATCTGAGTTCCTGCAGTTGGATTAGACATCTCAGTATGGAGATGGAGGTACACGGACAGGCCCATGAAGCTTCAGAGGAGATGCTGAGGTAGCCAGGAATGTGGCAGTGGCAGCCTCGAGGTACGGACCTGTGGAAGAGGAGTTCATAGGGTAATAGGCTGGGTTGGGCTGGAAGGGAACTCTAAAGCTCATCTGGTGCAATCCCCCTGCAGGGAGCAGGGACATCTGCAACTAGAGCAGGTTGCTCAGAGCCCCATCCAGGCTGAACTGGGATGTTTACACCTTCCTTCCAAAACCCTGTGTTGACTCCTGGCTGCGAGCATGTCAGAGCCACTGTCAAGCCCAGAGCATGTGACTCACTGGTGATACTGGTGGAGGGCTTTGACATCTTCAGATCATTGATGCCACTGGTAGTTGTTCAGTGTTTATTTCCCATTTCTGTATTTTGTTTTCAGCTGCAGGACCTACAGCTGCGGTTTGACTCGCTGGGGTTGGTAGCTGGCTGGCAGCCTTTGCTGTGGGATTCAGGTTTTGTTGGCGTGCACAGAAACCAGTTTCATTTGGCTGCCAAGTAATAAGCATGGTGGATACGAAGGAAGAAAATGATAAATTTCAACTGTGCTTTTTTAGACCTTTAGGTAGATGTCTGCTAGAAATAACAGTCTGTCTATTAGAAGTGAAAATAAGTAGTGTATTCTTAACATCAGTTACTTATTGTTAGCAGAAAGGTCAAGAGATTTCTTTATTTTCCAGTGTTGTTCTCCATTCCAGTAAACACTTCTTTAATTTGAAGGTTTCTTGTAAGGTGTAAAGAGTTATAAACATGGCTTTTTCTTTCCTTCTGTGGCCTCCCTCCCCAGCTGTAATTTATCACCAGCTGAGTAGAACTAAGTCCAGTACCATTTTTCTGTAATGATCCTGGAAGGAGCCAACACGAGTGTGGTGGGACTGCTTGGTTCCAGTTGTTTGCAGTAGGTGGATGTTGAATAACTCACAAGGTAACACTTGATAACTAGCATTTTTTTCTTACTCTTCACAGTTCTTTAGATGAGAATAAAGCAGATGATAATGCAGTCAAAGTATTAGAGGCACAAGCTTAATGACAGGATGAAAACTCTGATACAAGTTCCTCTGTAGGCTTTCCTCCTGGACAAGTTCGTGAAGAGGATATATCTTGCTCAGAAAAATTATCACTTCTGAACTCTCAGAACTGATAGCAGTGTTGCTCATTACAAATACTGAAAAACATCAGGGAAGGCCACAGAGATGTATGTTAAGAGTCTCCTTTAAAAATCATGTGTCTTAAAACAACCGAAAGTCCTTTCCCCTCTCCCCACACCCTCACTTACGGTTCATGTTCTAATTTCTTTTTTTCTGTGAAGTTACAGTGATGAGAAGAGCTGTTTATGTGCAAGTCTAAACTTCTCACGTGGCTGCCTGATTCTCAGAGAAATGGTATTTAGGAAAGCAGCAAACATCACGACACGATAAAGTCACGGGAGTTTTTCGTGCATTACGGTTATGTCTGAGTTTTGGGTTGAAATTTTTTAAAAAACTAAATGCATGGGCAGATGGTGATATTTACTGAAGGGAAGCTGAATTCATTATCTGAGGAGAACTGGGCATTTCAAGCAGCTGTTTGAAAATGAGAACTCGCTTTCCATGAAGGAGAACGTATGTTTGGGGAAGATGGAGCCTTTTTCCAAAATGTAAGGCTATCCCTCAGTTAGTCTGCCAGAGGGGTTTCTGGGGGGCGTGTATGAATCCATTTGCAGGAGAACGTTGTCAGTAATGGCCAAGAACAAATTTGGTTCAAATAGCTTTGCAGACTCTTGAAAAATAAACAGTCCTTCTTAAAATTCTCTAAACCAGATAGTATCTCTGGCTGCTCTTTTTCCTGATGATATTTGACCAGAAAAAGGATTAAAACAAATAGTTAGTAATCTTACATTGCCCTGCCAGATTTAATTTCTGACTCCCCGACTTGCCTTTATGTTGATTTCTTGAGATACAATTATTTAAGGAACTAGACCTATAGAGAATGTCGAGGCGTCAGCCAGAAGAAAGGAAGCCAAATACGAACATCCTCGTTGTCTTCTACAGATGGTTTTTTTGGGGACTGTGTATTCTGGAATGTGTCTGTTCTATTTGCATATATATATTTTTGGAGCTTAAGAGTATGAAAAATAATCTTAGCTTGTGTGTTCTTTTTTCAGACTTGCTTCTTGTAAATTACTGCAGTGAGCTAGTCAGATACTCTGATCCTAGTGTAAAGATGAATAACTATCCCTTGGAGGCTGTGGTCTACTTTCTTACCCTACTTCTTTGAGACATTCTTTCACCCAGGAAACCTATGGCCCTGGATTTCTTGGTTCCTGGAGAAATACAGACCAGTTTGCTTGGAGCAGGTGCCTGTCTCCAGTCACTTAACTTCTAATGCCTCTATTTTCTCTTTCTGTAATAAGCAAATTGCATTGCTGAATTGCTTTACTGGAACCTGTGCTCATATTTATAGATCTCAACTATAGATTTTTCAAGTGATTTTTGCATCTCAATGGACTGATGCATTTGGAGTGACTGAAGGGCTCGTGATCCTCAAAACTCTTTTTTTTGGAATGATCTCCTTGAACCCTTCAGAGCAAGACAGCTGTGAGCACGTGAAGCACAAAGCTCGTCTGTAAACAGGGTGGCTGTGTAAAGATGGCCCTTGGGTAGGAACTGATTGTTCAGCTCAGACATCTTTCAGCATCTCATCTCTTCGTTCACCTTCCTGATATTTGGCAAGTCTCCCTGCCCAGCCTGGAGGTGTGAGCTCTCTGGGAATGACAGAGAAAGGAGGCTGTGCTCACCCCAAAATGCTAACGGTGGTTCAAATGATGTGGAGCCTTTCCTGTGAATTTTGTGCAATACTTGTATGTGAACTTACCAAGCTGTTTCTGTATGAATGTGCCTCGTGGCCCGACCATCTGTATTTTCTCAGTGCTTTGAAAGGTTAAACTGGTTTTGTTTGGATAAGAGTCAGTGATGATCGCATGGTGCATGCCATGTGCTCCTGGCTCATGTGGGACCCCTTCTGTAGCTTCTGCTATTGGGGGTATGTGATACAGCAATGAGTTAATGCTTCAGGTTTTATTATCAGCAAGTCCCCGAGTGCCAGACGGTGTTATTAAATGACTGGGTTTCTCCAAAGTGATACTCTCATTTTTGCCTCATATTTTAACCGGTTGGAAAATACTGTTTCAAAGAAGACTGGGTGTTCATTCAGTTGCAAAGAGTAGCAGTATCTGGAATGGGGTTAAGGCTACGTCTGAAGTCATTAATGCTGATGCAGTGATGCAGAAGACTGATGGAGTAAGATATCCTAGCTGAAATTTGCTCATAAGGGTCTTTCCCCTCCTCTGCAGTCAAAATAGGGCTTTATAACGGCAATCTTGTCATAATAATCAAGCAGATTTTGGGATTTCACTTATCCCTGGGATACTAGCAATAACTGCAAGAAGACTGCTTTTCCTAACTCAGTTTTTTCTTTCTTCTTTCTCTAGGTTGTAGAAGAGCTTGCAATGGCGATGCTCTGGAAATTCATGAGAGTAGCTAAGTATTCTAAAACAGCTCTAGCACCAAAAGCGAAGGTAAAAGGAATTCCCACCTATTCCAGACATTCTTCATCCAAGTCTGTACCTTCAGATCTTGCTGCCAGCACCCCCTGCTCAAACACTGTGGAACTGCTTGGTAAAGCTTATCCTCAAGATGACTACAGCAATGTCACAGAGAAGATTCTTTCCAAGGTGGGGAAGAACTTGCACAACAAGCAGCACCACCCTCTGTGGCTGATCAAGGAGCAGGTGAAGGAACACTTCTACAAACAGTATTCGGGCCGCCGCGGGACTCCGCTCTTCTCTGTCTACGACCGCCTTTCTCCAGTGGTTACGGTACAGCAGAACTTTGACAGCTTGCTGATCCCCCAAAACCATGCCAGCAGGAGGAGAGAGGACAACTACTACTTGAATCGTGATCACATGCTCAGAGCACACACATCAGCCCACCAGTGGGACTTGATACGCTCCGGCCTAGATGCCTTTCTGGCCGTGGGAGATGTTTATCGCCGTGACACCATCGATAACACCCACTACCCAGTCTTCCATCAGATGGAAGGAGTTCGACTCTTCTCCTGTCATGAGGTAGGAATTCTCTAATTGGAGGGAAAGATTTTGGGTAAATGGCATGTTCTTGTGTTTGTTGTAAGCAAAGGACGTGCATGAAAAATGTTATGCTGTGTTTTGATCAAGTGACTGAGCACATAGTCATAGTTTTCATTTGCATATAGGTGGAATATGTTGAATTTGAGGACAGCTATAAACTTCCCCAGGAAAAAAATGAGAAAAATGAGAAGATGATATTCTTGAAAGCTGGCAAATTAAAACATGATCTGAAAGGAAACAGCTTGTTCAGCTACTGATCTGCACAATTCAGTTCTAGCTCGATCACAAGTCTCTTCTAGTGAGGTCACTTTACCAAAAAAATTTGTCATATTAATACTTGAAGGAATCATGGATGGGAGTTGTTGCAGCTACACCTAGAGTGCAGTTTTTATCCTCTCATCTTTTTTCTTTTAATAGCTCCAACTTTCTGTAAACTGCTACTCTTTTTAATGAATGGTTCCACTCTTCATCTCATCCTAAAGCTCCATTGAAGGATCTGTCTATTGGAACCGGTAGTTATGGGTGTGATACCCACATAGTGAACTCAACAGAGTCCAGAGGCATCAGCTAAAGACCTTTAGGTCGATATCTAAGACTTCTGAGTTGATATTTTTTGTTGGCCCAGCTTCCGTGTTCTGCAAGTGCTTGGGTGTCAAAGTATTCTGCTGTATCGCTGATCAGTGGTAAATACAAGCCAGTTTGTTTTTCAAATACTAATTGATTTGTACAATTTGTGTGTTCTTACAGCAAAACTGCCAAATTTACATTTCTATAACGAAAACTAGCTTATTCTAATAATACTGAGATGTAGAGTGTTCTTAATGTGGCTGCCAGTGGGTGACAGGAGCTTGGCAGAGAAGCTTGATGGGTTTGGATGCCTGAGGGAAAACAAGGGGAGTTGCAGAGCACTGCTTTTCTCACTGCTGGAAAGGCCTGGTGCTGCCTGCGCTGGTGTGTCCCACCCCCTGTGGCCACTGATTCTTCCTGTTGGAACAAGACAAGGGGTGATGGTTTTAAACTAAGAGGGAGATTTAGACTGGAGAGAAGGAAGAATTTTTTTGATGCTGAGGGTATTGAGAGCCTGGCCCAGGCTGCCCCGAGAGATGGTCGCTGCCCCATTCCTGGAACCATTCCAGGGAAGGTTGGATGGAGCTCTGAGCAACCTGCTCTAGTTGCAGATGTCCCTGCTCCTTGCAGGGGGCTTGCACCAGATGACCTTGAAGGGTCCCTTCCCACTCAAACCCTTATATAGTTCCATGTCAAAAGCCTCCCCACCCCTGCAGGTGTCCTGGGAGCAGTAGTTTCAAACCGAGCTTGCAACCAGGCAATGGAAACCTTGCAGGTTTATCCAGTCTTGTCTGCTCGCTGGTCTTTTTCCCATTGGGCTGTTTCTGAATATAATCAGGATACGTGCAAGGAGAAATGTACATTAAGAAAATGCCATATTTAAATGTTTTACGTTCATGACAAAAGTGTTTACTTGCACTGGAGTTCAGGCATTGAGAAGGGAAGACTTTATCTGCCACAAAATTATGATATTAATGCTCTTGTAGGATGGAATTTCTGCAAATTTTGGTGTCATTGATCTAATTGAAATTGTTATTGAATGTGCCCCTTAAGAAATTTTAGTCCTAATGACAGAGTATTTCTTTCTTTCTTCAAAAATTTAATAGCATTTGAATAACTGGGAAGAAAGTTACAGAAATGTTCATCAACTGAACAGATTTTATCTTGAATTACCCAATGTGTACCAATCTGATTCATTGCACTGTAGGTTGCTAGTTTCTTCTTCCTTAGGAAAGTAATTGAGATGTTGTTGGAGAACGTTAATAGCTGATGAATTTGAAGTTGTCTGTGCTGGAAAATGTCTGTCTGTCTCAAAAGAATTGAAAGTCGAGTTGCCTTTCTGTACTAAGGAAAGAGCAGTGATCTGGTGCACAGCGTGTCAAGTCTTATTCGTTGGGCAACACACAGAAATTCTAACCCTGAGGGTAGTCGAAAGTGTCCTTTTTTGATTCAGTTGTGGATTAAATACCAGTAGAGTCTTGCAATATGTAAAACCTCTTACAGTTGTCTTCACAAGAGGCTGGTGGAAGAAATTGAATGTGTAATTCTGAAATTTCACTGGGGACTATTTCTGTGTTTTATATTCTGGTTGCCTGTTCAAAATAACCCAGATTTAAATAATTCCAGAAGGAACTGCCTGAGTGGAACAAAGGCTAAATGGAGGTAATACTACATGAGAGAAATATTTTTATGTTCTAGTATTAATTTATTTATACCCACGTTTAAATGGTAACCCACTGAGGGGAAATGTGTGAATGTCAGGGCCTGCTACCTCCACCTCAGACTTTTTGTTCAGAACCAGACTGCAGTTTCTGGCACCAGGAAACTTGCACAGTAATGAGGATAAAAATCTTGGGAACTAAAGAAAAGACCATTAGGTCTTAGCTACAAGCCCTGGGTATGCTTCATCTTATGGCCAACACCAGAATTTTATCTGCTGTAGCCAATTTATTGCTCTTGTTCTTTTGATTTATACATTTATCATTTATCATCTTCTCGGTGAAAGTGCCCACCGAGCTGAAGGTGGGGAGAACAAAACCTGGAGCCATTGTGTAGGAACCTGAATTTAAAGGGGTTTGACATCTTCTCTCAGTTTGGCAGGGGTAGGAAAAGATCAGCTCATCCTCAGCTGAAATTTGAGGCAGGATAAAGATGTAGAAGAGGTGGAAGAGTAGTCAAGCCTAGGTTAAAACTGCTGCCCTGTGACTGAAACCTTTTGTTTAAGTCTTTGTATCAAAGTAAAAATCAGTGCATTGGAAGTAAGAGCTGGAAAAATCATTTTGGCAATTCTGCAGTGTTTGAGATACTTGAGCTATTTGCTTCTCTGGCTGCACTTTTTCATGATTGCTGGTCGATTATTTTTGTGCAAGAGAAGTAGTCTGTGATCTGAAGATGGGCAGGTAACCGATGCTTTTCAGCAGCTTTGAGTGCTGCAGATACTGAAGTAGGAAAGAGATTCTCTGAGCTAACTCATTGCTAAAAGTTAGAATAATTCATGCTGAAATTTCCCATAAACTTTTTGAAAATCTCTGATAGTAGTCCAAAGACAATATCTGAACATCTATTTAGATATTTTGAAATATACTGAAGACATATTTTAGGTCATTATTACCTGAATGTAATATATAGAAGAGTTAGAAATCTACGAATAGACATAGTTAAAACCAGTGCTTCAAAATTCTGGACATCAAATGAACTGTTCATCTTCAGTAGTACCTCCAAATGGTATTTCTGTTGTGTTCTCCTTGTCCAGCATACTCGTTTGCCTTCTAAAGGGAGTATAGATTTTTTTTCTTCTCTGGTGTATGGCTTTTTAAAAAACTCTTTTTTCTTGGCAATATCGATACTGCTCTAGTCAGGTTTGAACTGGCAAACTTTCCTGGGTGGATTATAAAACAAATCTATGCTATGTCAAAATCTTTGGTGCAGTTCTTTACTTACCACAATTTATGGAGGGGAAAAAACTAAACAAAAATCTCCCCTAAACAACACTTTGTGCACTTCAGCCAGAAGAGGGAGCCAATATAAACCTGATGGCAATCGCAGAACATTTTCTGGTTGACAACAAATAATGTTTGCAGGTTGGAAGGAGACTTCATAAGGGTTTTTTATAGTCTGTACTGGATTATACATAAATTTTAAGGAGAACATATGTGAAAACATAGGAATTGCTCCTCTAATTTGGTGGCCTTGTTCCAGTGGAGGCCGATACCAGATTGTTCAGTTGTGGGAATGATGCTTTCATCAGACTTGAGCATGCTAACAGCTGAAAACTATTTAGCGGTAGTAGGAACATATCTTTATTCTCCATGGAAATACTTTTGGTGGAAATGGCAACTTTTTGGTTAGGATACTATACTTTTAACTGGAATAATTACAGTTTTGTAAGGAGTGCTCCTTGAAAGCAGTATATATAGTCACAAAATTTAACTTTTTTTGCAACTTCATAGTGTTTATGTCACAAGAATACAAAGACTCATGTCCTAGGTAATAGAAGTGTAGTTTTTCTCTACTTCACATACCTATTTGCTAGAACATTCTGAGATGAATTTATTCCTGAACATGCAATTTGTCTTGAGTGGTGGGAATAAAGGACCTGCCTAGTTCAGGTGGAACAGACTCCACTCTTGTGCATGTCTACCTCAGTTGTGAGTGTTGTATTATTCAGGATTTTCAGAGTTGTAGTGTATAAATCATGCCATAATAAATAGAGCTTCACTGATCCAAGGACCCACATTGTATTCTTTGTTATTCTTTGGAAACTTTCGCAGAGAAGGGCATCAGAAAGTCTGTGAACTTTTTTCATAATGATCCATGGTCCAGAAAGTTTGGAAGCTGCTAGTGCATTTTGTGTTGCAAGGACTTATATAAAATATTTCTTCAAACTTTGTCTTATCCAGCTAAAAAAAAGTCTTTTTCAGAGTAAAGCATTTACATCTATTCAGTGTGATATTTAAAATGTGCTGGGAAAAAGGGCCAGTGAGTCAAAACACATACATTTCCTTTATAAATCACTATTTTCCTGTAGCTAGCTATTTTATTTGAAGATACACAGAAATAAAACAAATCCTGTTGTTTGAATATGTCTGTTCTTGTGGTGATTTCTCTCTGTTTTGTAGACAGAGTTTGTTTAAAACCAGTCTTTACCTTTTGCTTTCATGGGGCAGACTTAGCAGGTAAGTTTCCCAGTTAAATCAACAAAATTTCATTCTCTTGTTTTCATTCAGAAAGCCCTTGATGCAAAACATGGGTGGTATTGTGGTTTCTTTCTAGTTGTTCTCCAACATTGAAGACGGTGAAGGCTTGGAGCTGTTTGAGCGAGGCCACCGCACGGCGCACAAGCAGGAGTGTCACACGCTGGAGGCAGTGAGGCTGCTGGAGTTCAACCTCAAGCAAGTGCTCACGAAGCTGGTGACTCACCTCTTCGGTGAAGGTCGGTCCTTGCACCTCTTCCTGGACTGCTGGTGGCTGTAGGCATCCAAACTGTTTAGAAACATTTTGCGTAATTAAAACAGGAGTCTTAGGGCTGATGGTGACAGCTGGAGGCATCCCAGTGTCTTTTAGGATCAGAGTAACTATGAATTGACCTTACGGCTGTAATCTGTATTTTATGTTGTTGTTCTTCAATATATCCGCACCTGATACAGGTATTGATGGCAGCCCAACAGGCCACACACTCTTCTCTTGCTTTTCCTAAATAATGGGGTGCACAACCCTGTGTTGAATGATCGGGTTTTTGTGAAGAGCTTTTGGTGTACAACGTGTCAGGTTAACATCGTGGGCAGGAATACAGGTAGGGTTGTGTGCCAGACCCTGCCACAGGCACTCTTCTGGCTGGAGTCATGTTTTAGAGTGGATCCTGGGAGGAGGGATGGCTCTGGCTTCAGCACAAAGCTCTGTGGGACCCCCTCTGTTTTTTACTTCTGGGCATCCAGTGCCGTCCTGGGGCTGCATCAGAGCTGGGCTCTGCGCTGGCAGCATGAGGCTTGATGGGAGAAGCAGAATAGTTTAGGTTGAAAGAGACCTTGAAGATCACAAAGTCCAACCATTCCCCCATCCCTGCCAGGGCACCACGAACCCCTGTCCCTCAGCACCACATCTCCACGCCTAGGAAACCCCTCCAGGGATCAGGGGGACTCCTGGACAGCCTGGGCCAGGCCTGGACAACCCTGGAGGGGAAGAAATTGTTCCTCAGCTCCAACCTACACCTCCCCTGGGGCAACTTGAGGCTGCTTCCTCTTGTCCTGTTGCTTGTTCCTTTCAGAAGAGCCTGATGTCCCCTGGCTCCCACCTCCTGTCAGGGAGTTGTGGAGAGCCAGAAGGTCTCCCCTGAGCCTCCTTTTCTCCAGGCTGAACTCAGCTCCCTCAGCTGCTCATCCCCAGACTCCTGCTCCAGACCCTTCCCCAGCTCCGTTGCCCTGCTCTGGCCACGGTCCAGCCCCTCAGGTACGTCCCTGCACTCGCTGGTTTGCTGCGTTCACACGCAAAGTGCCATTGAGCCTTTTCCTCATGCAGATAAATTAAACCCTGCAGCAGAGGGGAGCTGGTGTTTGCGAAGTTTGCAGCAAGATGGAAAAATGATTGCTGTTTGGTACTTTAAGTGAAATGAGGAGGGGTAATGAATGAGTCTGTCTATACAAATGAAAGATCCTCTCCCGGAAATACCTGGTTTTGGTTCAGGAGTTAAATTTATAAACAGCCTGAGATAAAATTGCTGTGTTAATGCTGTTTCCTGACAAGGAGACTCCTCTTCCAAACTGATTCATTTTTCTGTTGAGGAAATGCTGGACAGTATTAGAATGCACAGGCTGTGCTGGCTACTTTCAGAGCTCTTTTAAGATGCCCACTGAATTTAGAGCAGCAGTTTCAAGAGTGGATTGATAACAGCAGCGAGTCCTATATGGGACTCCTTGAATATTTGTCTGAAATTCTCAAGTTGAATTTACAGCAAGCAAAACTCTCACCAGTTTTCATTCTATCCTGCCTGGACAAAATCTTTACAAGTTCCTGAGTTCAGTTTTTCTTGTGGTTGTATTTTACTCCCCAGTGGCCTTTTGAAACATACAAAATTAGGATCAAAGTGAGTAATGGTGAGAAAAATATTTTTGTTCAACCTCGGAGGCTGAGGATCGTGTTTAATAAACAAGTGAGCAATTTCTATCTTTTTTTTCTTTATGTGAATATTCTGCAAGGCCTTGTGTTCTGTTAAAAGCAAAAGATTTCATTCCTTTTATACTTCCCATGAGTCGTATTCTTTACAGTCTGTGCTGTCAGCAGAACCTTGCAGCGCAGTTGCAGGTGGTTTCTGGCAGGGTGGCCTGGTCATAGCTGCAGGAAGCCACTGAGATGTTGCATTGTCGTACAGTCAGCTGTTACACACAGGCAGATGGTTTGGATTGCAGCTGAAGTCTACTGGTTAAGTTAGTTTTATATAAACTAGTTTGGACTTGGGTAAGTGTGCTGCTGCAGTGCTGCTCTGGGAATTTGCCAGCTTCGGGGTGGGGTGATAGACAGAGGATCTCTGCAGGATCTCTGCGGAAAGGTCAGATCACTGACCTGTCTGTTGGGTGAGCTGGAGTTTTTGGGGTGGCTCTTGTAGGTTTTTTGCATTGTTCTAAGGTTAGTTTTCATAAAATTTCATGAGACAGTTTTGCTTTACCTGACTCACGCCACACTAGCTGGATACTTTAGTGTTGTCTGGACTTGCCAGTAAACAGTGTAACAAAAGGTCACCAGGTTGTTGTGAGGAAGGTCAAAAACTTTATAAAAATCTGTACCTACACTTATTCTGTAGGTTTCTCTGTGTTCTTCCTGCCTTCACCAACAGGCAAAGGAATGACAGATGTTATCTGGGGATCTTAATGCTTGTGAATATCTAAAGGAGAGATGTCAAGAGACTGGGGCCAGACTCTGCTCGGTGGTACCCAGCGCCAGGACAAGGGGCACCGGGCACCACCTGGAACCCAGGAGGTTCCCTGGGAGCAGGAGGAGAAACTTCTTTGGTGGGAGGGTGCCAGAGCCTCTTGTGAGCACTGTGAGGCTGTACAATGAGCAGGTGGCCTTTGCTGATGGAAATCATCTCCTGGAATGAGGGAAAGCCCTGGCTTTGTAGCTAGGGATTGGGCTGGGTTAGAGTCAGTGCTGTGCTCTAAGTGCTGCTGTCTTTTAAGACAGTTCTGCATCTCTTGGCCTCCTCACGCTTCCAGAAAAGACCATTTTTGCCAGCGATTCATAGGCCTTGTGTGAAGAAATAAAATCAGCCTAATCAGGTAAATTAAACAGCACTACAGAAAGTCTAATCTTCCTAATCCTTTTAAGTCTTTGGTGTGCCAGTCTATAGAAGTGCAGTTAGAAGGCTTAATCTCGCCCAAGGCTGAGCCCCTCTGCTTTTCTGTAAAGTCTTTCAGAGCCAAAGGTCTGAGAGAACACTTGCATGTGAACTACAGAGGTATTCCCAAGGGTCCTGGCTGCTGTATGAATAAAATTATTATGATGCTGTATGGGATTAACTATTAATTTAGAGAACAGAATGAAGGGGAGAGTTGTTTCTTCACTGTGAATTTGCTTTGGTTTATTCGGGTTGCTCTTTGCTTATTTGCGTTTAAAGTAAGTGCCTCTGAAGTACTGAAGTGTTAAACTTAAAAATTAAAAAAGAGCTTTAAAATCTTTTTTTACCTTTTAAAATTTAATTCAATTTAAGAACTAAAAGCAGAGAAATCTTTTTGTCCCCCCAGAGCTTCATTTGGAAATAATCAGAGGATTAAAAAAACTAAACCATGAACTGAATGTTATTGAACATGAACCAGCTTGAATATTCAGTGTCATTCCTACTGCAGACACAAGTGTCACAAGCTAAGTGAAGTATTTTACACATAGGTGGCTTTGCAGTGAATGCGGAGCTGTACAGCCCCTGGATTAAAAATGCATTTGTATTAAGATCAGGAAATAAAGAAAATGTTTTGGGCACACCGTTCTGTGCTATCCACGTGACTTTTTCCTTTTACATAATTTTTTATTGTTATGCTGACAAAAAAAGCAATGAAGTGGTTGCTGTAACTGCAAATACTGCCAGCTTTCCGAGGTTCTGTGTGTAAAAAATTTATCAAAATGCTTTTTTATCATTCATGTAACTTCCTGAGGTTGACTTTTTTTTTGAGAGAGAGAAGAGAAAATCCCGGAGTACTCATGTGTTTGTTTTGAAACCTGCCTTTACATTTGGAGGTTCATAGCACCCAGAAAAGTTCTCTGTAACTTTCAGGTATTTTATCAGGCACTTGTAACTTACTGTTTCAGCTTCTGTAGCCCCACTTAATGTTTCAAATAATCAGAATAATCTAAGAAATAATCAGAGAAAACCTAATCCTTGAGGCTACTGAAAATAATATATTAATTAGAAAACCGCTCCATGTACATCATGCAATTTGATGTTTGGGTTTAGGGCATTAGCCCACTGAATTCAAACATTCAGTTTTTGATTTATGTTTCTGAGACTTTTCCCTGACATTTAGTGGCTGGAGAAAATTAGCGGAACAAAGCTTGTGTAAATCATTACAAGAACTGAACCTCATGTATTCATCAGAGTAGTCCCTGTGTGTTGGCATAGAGCACGCCTTAAGGTACAATTCTGTCGATAGATGTATTTGTGTGTATTAATATCTATTTTAACAAGTACAAGAAGAATAGCTTCGTATTTTAAATGGGTTCTGATAACAAAAGGACTTGTCTGGCTGATTCATAAAATATTAAGTAAAAATTAAAAGACTGCGTTTCTGAGGGGAGCAATTAGTTATTTCCTGGTGCAGGCAATAACAAACTTACTGACTTTCCCATGATCTTGGCTCATTTTTGTTCGATGCCAGGTGGTTGCTAGAGTTTGACAAATGATTGATTTGGTTTCAAAGGGTGCTTGAATTGCACAAAGCGTTTTTCATATTAAAAAAGACAGGGCCGGTTTTATCCACAAGTTTTAAGATTTATCGCCTCGCGCGAGTGTTGTAAATTAGTGTTTGCTATTTATTTTCTCGGGATTGCTGTAATTGGTGTCATTAGTTGAAGGGCAAGTTTTACAGATGGTTGGAGGGATGGCCTTTTAAGCACACACCCTGTGTACTTATTTATTTCTTTGCACACTGCTACAGGACTGCAAGTCAGATGGGTAGACTGCTACTTCCCATTTACTCACCCTTCCTTCGAGATGGAGATCAACTTCCAGGGAGAGTGGATGGAGGTCCTGGGCTGCGGGGTGATGGAGCAGCAGCTGGTTAACTCAGGTACGGAAACGCCTTTGCTTCATTGACATCTCCATTAGCAAACCCTTCCGGCACAATCAGCCTCACCGTCTGAAGTGCCCCTTTTCCCCTGGGAGCTCAGGCCTCGCTGTTGGAGGCAGTCCCGAGGTGGAACCCTGGCGTGCCGCCGTTGGAGCGGAGCGCTGGAGCCGAGCCGGAGGCTGCCCGCGGAAAGCTGGCCTTTTATTTTGTGCCGTGAGGAGACAAGCAGGTCTCGGCTTTGAGAGAGAAGCTGAGGAGTTAGGGTGTACATTTTTCTCTCTTCCAAGGGATGTCGAGTGCATTTAGTTGTGATTTTGAAGTATCATAAGCAAACAGCATCTCCTCATATTTGGAATATCAGAGTACTCCTGTAGCTCTGAAGTGTAGTAAGAGGAATGTGATGTCTTTTGTATTGCTGTTTACTTGCTGGCTAAATGGTAGCTTGCTTTTCAGCTTTATTTCTTTGATCCTCAGAAAGGTTATTTATGAGGCTGTAAACTGCATTAAGAGCAGCATCATATATTTTAATTGTAATCAATATAGAGCAACATCACCATTTAACTTTCTAAAAGCTACATATAGGCACAAAGGAGAGGAAAAAAAAATGGTGGTTTATTCTGATTATTTGAATATTAAGAACTTCCCATGCTTGTTCTTGCACTAGCTGTGAATAAGCATTTCTTTAAGCACCGGGCAGGCTGCATGTGCCCAGACCTCTGGCATTCAGTGTCTGCCAGTACTAGTTACTGGGTGTGGGAGCATTTTGGAGTAGGAGCCATTTAATTCTCACAAGTGTCCTTTCAGGTAACCATGTTATACTTGGTTGACATTTTTGCAGTTATTTTATACTTTTGTGTGCTCTGAATTTCAGCTACAATAACTATGAATGGCTCAATTTTAACCCCAGTTCCTTTAGCACTGCTTGTTCTCCTCAAACTTTGTGTCTATTTTAACGTCATCATTTTCCTTTTAAAAGAGGAATCTACTTCCAGGGTTTCTCCCCAGTGGGTTGGTGGTTTCTGTCAATGTTCGTTCTTGGGTTATCTTGTTCCTGATGTGCTAAGGGTGATACGGGGTCTGCTGCAGAAGTGGAAGACACTGATATTTCCATCAGATGTCTCACGCTAACGACCAGGCTTTTCTTGGAAAAACTTTTGTTGTTCAATTCTTGTGTTTGGGTTCCTTTAAGGTGTGTGAGAAGAGCTGATCTGTGGCCTCAAAACAATTACTGTGTGCCTGCGTGTGCGTGAGTGGATGTTCATGAAACACCAGCAGCTTCTACAGCGATTAAAGTGTGTTTTGCAAAGCGCCTTTCTTTGATTTGAACCACTTTGAAACAGACCATGATACAGATATTTAATGTGAGTAAATAGTGCATTGGCTAGAGGGAAAAATTGTCAAATATGTTCAGAAGTTGCTTGCATTCAGGAAAGTCTCCTACTAACAAAATAGGGGTTATGGTGTTATTTACTATTTTTTTAACAGTGATAGTTGCTATTTTTGTTTAAAAAACCCTAACCTATACACTATGATAGTGTTTCTGTATAATTGTTGAAAAATTATGCTCTACTGTAAGATACACTGAATTGTAAGGAATGATGTTCCACACATCCCTGTGGTTGATGGTGCTAAACTAGAGCAATGATACCAATTACACTAGTTCACATTATACCAAATAATCACTATTATCAGTGTTCAGTGAATAATACACAATCCAACTTACTGCACCATTTAACTTTGCCATTTTGTGTGCCCTGTTTTTTCCCTGGAGTTGTATCTGAGTACATAACTTTAATAGGGGTGTTATGTGTGAATTTTGATGTAAAAAGTTATTTTTATTCTGGTGAACAGTGGGGAAAAATATAGAAACTTTACAGTATAGTAGCAGATACACTCAGTTTTGGGTCCACGATGAGGATACAAGGAGATTTTATGGTTCAGGAGAACTACTATCAATTAACAGCATATAAGGTGTTTATTTCTGTGCTTCAGGAGTTTGTTCTCCAACAAGTGTGAAGCTGGTGCTCACCCAGTAGGTGCCTAAGTTCCCAGGTCTGTGTGGAGTCACAGGATGCAAGCCTTTGAATGCAGGAGGCTGTGCTCACATAGTGTTGTTTAGTACCTGTGAAATTGGAAGCAGTTAGAGTGTGATCCTTTGCTGATTGAAATCAATGGCAATGTTCTCTGTGCTCAATGTTGCAGAATATGTTAGCTGGAGGTGGAAGCAAGAAGACTCAACTGAAGTTTACCTCAAAACCCCGATCATTTAAAAACCAAAACCCAAAGAAACAACACCCCCTTCCAAAATAAAATCACAAACACCCTGTAAGAGAACTCTCAATTTTTTTTTTCTATGGCTTCCCAAGATGTTTTTGAGCTGAAGCATGCAAGAAAATAACCAAAGGGTGGCACACCCGATCAGGCCAAAGTCTGGGATGTCCCTGTGTCATGATGGCTTCCCAAATAAAATATTTTTTTTTTGCTCATTTATTGAAGAACATCAGAATTACTGTCTGAGGGAAAGTCACATTTTTAAGTTCTTCCCCTATCTACTCCTTTTTGTTTTATTTTTTGACAAAAGGATTATCAGCGTGGACACTTCTCCAGGACCAGCAAGATTAGTAGTGAACAGAAAAAATGTCAGTATGACCTTACAGATGGGACTGTTTGGTTGTTTTTTTAAATTTGAGTATGTTCTTAAATCAAATATTAGTTATGGGTGAGGTAGGTTCATATATCAAGCAGTGGGGGGGGTGTTGGGGAAGGGGAAATTTAATATCTTTCATCTAGCAAGGTTTTTTCCTGCTCAGCTCTTTCCTGTTAAATTACATTAAAATGTTGGAGCAGATGGCGCATGTGGCTTAAATATTATGCAGACCCATGTTCTGTGCTAACAGCTCTCTGCGGGGACCTTGAAATAGTTAACACTGTTTGTGTCGATATGGATATAGTGTATAAGGGTAAATATAATGCATTTAAAATACATTCCTGCAATTCTTCAAGGTGAAATTAAAGTTAGGGAGGTAGTGGTGCCTTGAGCCCCTGGGGCCTCCTAAGAACACAGGGTAGAACTGTTGGATGGGCTGGTTCTGCCCACACAGCTCATCCGAAGCAATTTGAGTCTGCTGTGTAAGCTCCACAGCTCATCACAAATCTCTCAGGGATCAAAATCTGCTCTTTTTAGGTCACTGTCTCCTGTGTGACCTCATCACCACAATACCTTGATGCCTCCCAGCCTTTCCTCTGCTTATTCTCCTGAGAGCATGAGGAGATGGCAGAGCATCATCAGCACTCATCTCTGGGATGGAGCTGAGGTGCAGGGAAGGCTGATGTAGACACACACATGCGACAAAGACTTTGCTGCCTTAGTTAAAATGAGCTTCCCTATAGTCCTTACACTCAGTAGGGAAAGAAGGCTTTCCAGTGTGTTTTGGATCTATGGAGCTTGCCTTCTGGATCCATCTGCTGGGCATCCTCTTTCTGCAGCCGGCTGCAGGGGGAGCCTGGGCTCCTTGTTTAGGCAGGTACCTGAAGGTAAAGTGAATATCCCACAAAGAGACGATGTCTCAGATTAAATGAAATTAATGGGAAATGAGGAAGCATCTGAGTATAAGTGATTTCCCAAGGGGCTCAGAAGTTGCCCGTGGCAGAAACCGGGGTCGAATCTGAGCTTTATCTTGGCTCCTGGGTCACCTATGTCTCAATACAGCCTAGTGATTTACATTTGCGCATACATACACACATGTATACATGTGTATATAAAAAAAAAGCTCTGAGACAAAGACGACAGCTGACCAAATAGTGAGACAAACTTGGTCTGGTTTTTATTTGTGTGGTTTTCTCTGCATGCACACACCCATTGTAAGATAAACAGAATAACTGATTGTCAGGGCTGGCTAATTTGAGAGGCTGGGCTGTGCTGGTAGCCACTGAAGTTTTGTGTTGACCAGCCAAATGTGGAGCTACTCTGGAGTTGTGGGCTTTTAGAGAAAGATGTGTTTAAATTTTTACCCATGTTCTGCAGCACTTCGTATAGATAGACACCAGTGTCCGTGGCACATCCAGAGCAGTGTCTACCTGACAGTGCCGACAAATTTAAATGGGAATAAGTAATAGGGAGAGGCGCTGATTTTTCTCATTTCCCTAAAATTCTGTTGTGATCCAACCAAGGAGAGAATCTGTGACTGTAGTCACCTGGGAGGCTACCATCAAAAGTAAATTTTAACCTTTGAATAGTTCATGTAAAGGCCCAGACACCTCAATCGAGGGGTGTGAGGAGGGACAGTTATCTGTCCTTAGTTGCCTACTGCATCTCCTGGTTGAAAAGGAATTGCCCATCACCAGTGACAGCCGAAATATCAGCTGGTTTCTCAGCATCTTCAGACTAATGTAGTGTTCCTCCTTGGCGATCCCAAACCAGATGGGTGGCTCGGAGTCATCTCAGTGCAGCGAAGGGGATGGGTACAGCACTGCTGCAGGTCTACACCTGAGCTGGGCCCTAGGCTGTGCTTTGAAGTTTTTGCAGAATTAGCTCTGAACCCTGTGGACTTTGCCAGGTTCAGATTTCTAGAGTGTACATTTTTAAATTAGGGTCAGTCTTACAGAGAAAAGCTGTTTCTTCCATCTCCTTTCTTCTGTCCCACTCAAAAGAAATTGGGGAGAGTTTATTTCCTGCTTCTGGATGAAGATTGCCTTTTGGGTTTGATTTTTGTTTTGGCATCTTTTGAACTACCTGGAAGTAAGTCTTGGTCTTGCCTTGATAAGCAAACCAAAACCCAGAAGTGGGTTGCACAGAGGTGACGTTCCAGTCAGGCAAAAGACATGTTGTTTCACTTGATCTTAGTTTCTCTTGCTGTTTCCCATGGCTGGTGTGTGTGCCCCATTATCACGTTGTACCTTTCTTCCACCCTTCCCTTTTCCATGTCAAGATAATTTGCTTGTTGTCTTCTACTTAATTTACAACTCTATTTTTAAAACTGTTTTTCATCAAGTTTTTCATCCAGAAGGAACCCATAAAATTTTTGAAATGTTACTTTCTTTGATTTTATTACCTTTGATGGATTCATTATATATGTTAGAGTTGGTGTTCTTCAACAGAATTAATAGAGGCTTACTCCCAATCCGCATGTTTGTGTAAAGCGAACAAACACCATGTTCCCTTTTATGACAATTCTATTGCACCTATTTCTGCAAAATGTGTTGTTTATTTACAGGCATATTTTGTGGGAGAATAAGTATAGGATTAAATCTTGAAGTAAGTGGTTATTATAGAACTTGGATGGCCATTGGAGTTTGTAGCTCCATATGATTTTTCCAGCTGAGTGTGAGAGTAGTACTGGCAGTGGATTTAGAGGATCATTTCCCTTTCATGGTGAAAGGCTAAATTTTTTAGTTGGAATTTATGTTTCTTATCTTTGCAATTTAAGAAACTACTTTGTCTTCATGCTTCATTTTCCCCTGCACAAAACTGACTGTGAAAAAAGGTTAACTCAGTCTAACCTTGAAAGCAGCGAGAGTGGTTATTGGCCTGACTGGCACATGGTTTGTCTTTCATCTGGTGAATGAAAGCTGCTCCCTAGCACACATGAGGCTGGTTTTAGTCCATTTGGGATCTAAAAAATTAGCAAAGAGGTGTGAGAATGTGCAGTTGCATCTTCCAAAGTTTTTATTGCCTTTGAAGCAGCATGCCCATGTGTATGTATTGCCTCTCCTTCCCTTTAGTTTTTTTTAATCAAAAGTAAATTAAAGGTTTAGTAATTCCCTATGATTTGTCTCCTTGGGATCCAGCAGAAGGACTAAAGCACCACACGCAAGAGAAGGCTAAATCACGATGGATGTCGTTTATTAAGCAGCTCCCAAGTAAAGGAAAGTGCTACTCTCAGAAACCTTGAAGAGCAACAATTTATAGCGCAGAGAAAGGTGTTTCCTTTGGCTTTATGCAAATGAAAACACAGCCAAATAACAGGGTAGTAATTCAATAGTACTATGTGATGAATGCTGAATGTTTTTAATCAACCAAGAGTTTGTCCAATGAGCCTAATATAATTCCTCATCAGGCGAGGACACCCTGCGGGGCTTTTTGTTGCGTTGCAATATTCATTTTTGCTGTTCCCAGGACATTTATCAGGACTACCCAGCGGAGGGTGGAAAAGAGATTTTTCACAGGCGTGTCTCTAACTGCTCCTGACTCAGCTACACAAAGCTCAGCTGAGATACTTTCAGTTCAGCTGAGATTAGATCCAGCATTTGGGGAACTATTTCCGTTCGCTAGATTGCAACTGCGAACTTGATTTCTCATTTCTGGAGGAAGAGGTTTTGATTGGGGTGTTTCTATCGTGCGTCATTTCTTGTCTTTCAGATTTCTGACTGATGAGAGGAGCGGGTGAGCGCAGGTGTCCTCTGACTTCCCCGCTCTGCTCTGGTATTAAGAAAATACCAAACTGGTGGTGACAGGTGGGTGGCTAGCCTTCCCAACTCCATGCTGTTTCTCAGAGGCTCCAGCTCAGGCCTCAGACACCTCTTTAGAGGGCAATAAGTGGGGAAGGGCAACTCGAGCATGTGGCACCTGGTTGCGGGAGAGCAGCAGCTTTCCAGTGACTTCGGCTCGCTTGTGGCAGCCATCTAGGCTGAGCCAGTGACCCCAGCCTGTCCTGGCTCATCTTGGCTGGAAGCTGAGGAGGTGGGATTGCCCAGCTGTCTGTGTGCCGGTACGTACCGACCCGCGGGTGAGCCTTGGCTGCCCAACCGGGGTTGAATTGTGTGTAAGGAAACACAGAATGGCTCAAGAACTGGAGTTTGGCCACTGCTTTGCTGTCCTTCCTGCCTGCCAACAGAACAACCTTTCAGCTTTACGAAGCTGGGGTTTATCTTAGAGTAGAAGTCTGCTCCACTGGTGCTGTTTTGGCTTATGTTACAAAGAGTAGCTTTGCTTGGGCTTCTGCTTCCGGTACCCAGTTGGCTTTCCTGCATTCATATGCAGGCAGCATCTGCGAGCAGTACAGGGGGTAAAACCTACAAGATGTGAATAAAAAGGTGTTCAGAAGGAGGTGATTATGCTGTGAAGGATAATCTGGGTTTGAGAAGGAAGGAAAGAAGGCAGGCATCTACAGCAGGTTTGGCACCTCCGTGCTGCTGGACGGCATCGGCAACGCAGCCACGGAGAAGAGCCAGCTCATTCCAGGCAGCCTACCAGCCAGCTTTCAGCAGGAGCTGCTGCCGCTGCACCTGAAATGAGTCGAGGAAAAATGCCAACCTCTATTAACACTTCTCCCCCATGTAAATAACAGTAACAGATTACTAATAGATATTAAAGCGATGTCTCCTTTTTCCTGAACGGCACGGATGCCATAATTTATGTATTGTGAGGACTATGTGGTGAGCAGCAGTAATAAGTTTGATCGTAAATAATTTGGCAGAGTCCCAGGAAACTTGTGTGTGTAACACCAAATGGAATTTAAGAGGTAACCACAGGAGTCGTCTCATACCTGTTTTCTTTTTGGCAGAGTGGAGAGAAGAAAGGACTTGTTTTTCTCCTTGCTTTTGAAGACATCTGGATTATTTAAAAACTTCAGCTGAATATTCCAAAGTCTTGACAAGTTCTGTGTTCTCTGGGTCATTATCTAGAAGAAAAAGAAAAAGTCCCAAAAAGCCCATAAGCTGGTGGCTACAGTTTTAGAGCTCTTAGCTCCTCACCCTGTAATGAGCAGTAACTTTTATCTCTTCTTTCTCTTACAATTTTGAGAAGACAGGAAAAAGTGACATAAGAATATTTCTTCCCCCCTGAAGTTTGAGTCACTTATTTAAAAGTACCAGTTGTCTTTATGCTAATGACAGAGATTGTCACTAACATTGTAATTCAGAGCTTTTTCTGTTTTAAAAAAAATAGTTAAAGTGGATATACTGAGTTTTCTTTTAGGATGGTGATTGCCACAGAATAGCAGTGGGGATTATAATAGAAGAAAAGTTACTGAGATCCATTTAAATAAAGCAAGAGACTTCAGCTAGGACTTAATCTTTGACTGTAGGGGTTGAAGTGTACTTAGCTAATGAATTATTCCAAAAGAACAAGTACAGTGAGGAGAATCCTTTTCTCATATTAGTTCAGACTTGCTTGGCATGTTTGAAAAGTGGCAGTCAAAGATAAACTCCTGACTTGGACTCCTTCTTTTCATCTCACGGAAATATATTCTTAATACAGATTTACCACATGGCTCATAGCAGAAACTAGAACTGCCAAGATCTCTCTGCTGCTTTATTAGAACCCAGTCGTGGAACAGTCAAGACAGGAGCAGAATTACTCACTTTCACAAGTGCTAAATTGCTCTCTCTTCTTGCTGAATAGAAGCTGATGATCTTAGAAAGAAGAGCTACCTCTGTTGGCACTTGCTGCTGCTCTTTTCATTTCATAAGAGATGGTGGTTTGTCCTGTGAAGGAGAGACTGTGTTCTCTAGGGTGCTGTGCTCTGGAGGGGCAGGTTGTCCTGTGCTTTCCCTCTTCTGCTTAGTTATTTGTCTGGTTCCTTGCAGGCTGAGGCTCGAGCTGTGCCAAGAGCAGGTTTAATGACATAGCTGGATTGCTGCTCTTGCATGTCACCGGCACACGAACTGTAGGAACAAAGCCAGTGGGCATTTCTAGAGCCTCTCCAGAAGAGGAAGCTGGGGTTCACTTCAGCTGTCTGAAGATGCACTTAATCATCTTGGAGTTGGGAACAAAAGTTGTTATCCCTCTGTTGCCTTCAGCTCTCACACTTGGACAGTGAAGCGGAGCAGGCTGTGCGGAAGCGTTTGCCATGTTCTGCATATGGCTGATTGGAGGAGCTGTAAGCAAACATTAGAAAAATGTTGTAGCATCCTCTGTGGGTTTCTGAAGTTCTGTGCCGTGTGTGTGGTTTTACAACGGCCAGGAGAGCGATGCACTGCTGAGTTTCTTTTAAATGTGACCCAACGAGCTGCTCTCCTAGTGGAACAAGGAGCAAGCTGCTGCTTTGCTTTGGCAGCATGTGAGGCTGAGAGGACTTGCTTCTGGCTGAGAAAAAGTATAAATTGTGCTCTTTCTACTTCTCAATGTGAAATGATCTCGGTAGAGGCAAACTGGACCAACCTGGGATGAGGAGGAAGAAAACACTCTATATGACTGTAATTCAGTGAAAACAAAGGGATTTTTGTGGTGCCCCAACAATAGTTCTGTGCTTGTCATCTCTGGCTGTCACAGCAGCACTCACCTTCGAAACAGGGCAGGGAGAGTAGGATGTGACATCATCAGTGTGTGTAATATTTACATACATGTGGCTGGTAACTGGCTTGTTTGGGTTCTTTTTATTATGTTACTGACCATTCATAAACTATGACGGTGCCCTGGAGCTTTCTACTGGATGCTTTTAAGAAAATTATATTTAAAAGCAAGAGAGAATGCAGTTAGATAGGACAGATGGGAGTCAAGTTTAGGAGCAGCTGTGGGAGAAGTGCAACCAGTAGTCACCTACAGACCTCTGGGTGCTCTGATGTTGGACAGAGTGGTCTCACACTTACTGCTGCTTCATGAGTCAATATTTAGATCAAAATTCTTTAAGAGCCATCAGAGACCTCCCTCCTTCTGGTGTTCTTTGTTAAATTGGCCCAGGTTTAAAAGTTTTCAGGAGCAGAGCAGGAAGAGCAGCCACTTGCAGCTGGCATGCCCAGAGCTTGAGATCAGGTTGGCATTGTTTTCGTAGACTTAAATAACATAATCATTGTTAGAGGTGGAAACACAGTTGCAATCATCCGAAAAATGTGCAGATCCTTCTACTTATTTTCAGACAGCCTCTCGTCTTCTCTCCTTTTCACCACACCTGCAGGTGTGATACTCAGCACTGAGAGAAAATCATTAATTCTTTCCTTGAAAGGCTCAGCTTTGAAAAAGCCAATGTTCCCCTACACTGACCTCCTTGCTGCCTTATGATACTCGGCAGGAAGAGAAAATCGGCAACTCTTTCCTTGAAAGACTGAAATTTGAAAAGCTAGAGCTCCCCTACAGTGACCCTTTGGCTGCTTTACTCTCATCTCCCTTTCATTATCTCTCCTCTCATGAGACTTGAAGAAAAACACGTACACCTTGAGTTAGGGAAAAGCTCTGTGGCTGTACCGTTCACAGGTGGAGTTTAAGGAAGGTGAATGAAGGGGCACTGAATCTGCAATTCCTTTCATGTGTTCCGCACGTTTGTGCAATATGGAGCTGGCAGGGCCTTCCCGGGCTCCCTGGAGACACCCAAAAGGCTTCGTAGCGGGAGAGAGTAATTGCAGCAAGTGTGCTGCCAGCTGAAGGACAACCCCAGGATGATTTTCAAACCACAGCTGAGGAAACTGTGTCAAGGCAGTGTGACAGCAGGGGAGATGCCTGCGTGAGCTCGTCCGCTCTCTTCTCCGCTACCTGTGGGAGTCTTGTGCGAGACACTGGATTTGGAGGGCCAAGATTTGTCTCAGGCATTGCTTTACTCCTGGTTCTGGACACCTGCCTTGAGCAGGGAAGGTGTTTGACAGGTGATTGAAGGCCTCTGTTGAGGGCCTGTGACCTGCTTCTCTGACACTGATTTTTCTTGTTCAACTCCCAGCCTGTTCTTGTGGAATGACAGTTTCAGTTTGGGTAATCTGGCATGTGGACCTGCTCACCGTGTCTGCAGAGGTGTGAAATGGAAGCTGAAGTCTTCCTGTGAGAGCAGCAAAGCATGCTGAGGCCTTGGAACAGGCTGCCCAGGGAGCTGGTGGAATCACCACACCTGGAGGCATTCGAAAAACGTGTGGCTTCGGTGCTTCAGGACATGGTTTAGGGGTCAGGATAATGTTTAGTAGATGGCTGGACCTGATGATCTTGAAGGTCATTTCCAAGCTGAGTGATTATAGGAGGAGTCATGCTGAGGCTAAGGGTGGACTTGGAGTAAGATGCTGTTGTAGGAACACATATGATGAGCTGAGCACTGGTGTACGAAACAGAGCTAATAATGACCTCTCATTGTTTCAGACTTGATTAGTAATTGTCACTGCTGCCAGACCCACCGGTGGAAGTCACTTGGCAAAGCAGCCTGGGGCTCAGTCAGTGCAGGAGATGGGAGATCTAGAGTTGCCTGGCCTTCAATTTGAGCGAGGAGTAAGCAGCCTGTGCGTGGGTGCCAGCGGTGGCTTCTCGGCAGGTGCCGAATGGTGTGTGGTGGAGCTGGAATAACGCTGGGAACACAGACTTCTGAGGGGCATGGCCCCTGCCTCCTGGGAAGTGTGTGCGCTGTCTGATGTGGAAGCGAGATGTTAATGAGAAGGTTCCTGACAAGATCTTGTCTCTTTGACAGGGTAGCATCATCCAGCCTCTGCTGAATACCTACCAGCATGGGATGGGAAAACAAACTGGTGCTCTGTCCTTCCTCAGTGGACAGCCTTGCTTAGCCTGCATGTCGGCGACACTGATAGAGCTGCTCCTCCAGCAGATAGGGTTGGGAGATGCTGTGCTGCAGAGGCAGAGCTACCTGTGCTGTGAGGCCGTGGGGGTTTTGTAGTTAACGCCGTTAATTGCATCCATGCCCCCAAAGAAGGGATTACTGTTCTTGAGGAAATAAATATGGAAGAATCCCCACTGCAGAGCTTGCAAAAATCAGCACTGACCTGGTGAGGAATGAGCAAACCAACTGGCAAGTGTAGCAAAAACTGGTTCAATTGTCACCTTGAGCTTCCTGACTGAAGTAGTAAGTAGTCTTCTGAGTGTTCCTGGTCAGTGCTGTCAGCCACACTGCCCATGGTGATGTCCCTGCTCCAGTGTTATCCAAGGTCTGCACCACAGCTGCACAAATGGGACCTTTGCTGAGCATTATTTTACCAGTACCTTTTTATTTTACTCTTTTTACTGACTTGAAGGTAAAGATATATGCTGACAAGGCTCATGCTGAAGAGCTCTGCTTTAGCTCGCTGATCAAAATTTAGGACCGTTGTCTACCGTACAAACTCATTTTGAGAGGTATCCAGCTTGAGCAGTTCCAGAATCCATTTGTCATTGTTGCTTAGAAGCATTTGATGATTCTGATGCTTTTTCAATCACCTTTTACTGCCCTCCCTAATGTTTTCATGGCACTTGGCTTGGTGGCTGTGGTCCTCTGCTGCGTAGCTGGTTGTTTTTTTGTTTTATTCCTTCTAAGACATTTTGTTTTTGCAGTAGCTGTGCCTTGTGCCCATCAAGGTAAAAAGGCAGCATTTTTATTGCTGCTGCAGATCTTACTGCGCCGGGCGCTTACAGGTACGGAGCGATCCAGCAGCCTCAAAACCCAGCAACACTGGTTGCAAAGACTCTGTGGGGGCAAAGTGAGACTAATGCCTATTTCCAGCCCCTCTGGTGAGAAGTGCTCAGAGCAGAGAAAACCCCCTCTGTCCTCCCCAGCACGTCAAAATCCGACAGCGAGCTGCTAATTGCCTTTCCAGTGATTCACATGCCATCTGCCATTGCTGGGCTCTTTTGTCGGCAACCGGTGGGCTCGAGGCGGTTCCATAGACTTTGACTCTCCTGTCGGTGACACCGACTCCATGCAGCATGGTAATAACAGGGACGCTGCTACCTGCAGAAATCAATTAAGAAATTACGTCTTGTCACCTTTTCTTTTGGCTTTGAGAGGACGCTGTTCTCTGGGATAAAGGGAGGAGGGGGGGAAGCCAGAAAGATCATTTCGATTGTGGGCCACTAAGGGTTCCCCCACCCTCGCATGCTGGATGGTGGGAGAGCTGTCAAAAGTAATTAAAGGGCGAAGGGTTATGATGTATTTGTGCATCACACGGCATCTGCAAGCCAGGGGTGAGCGGAGGAGAGCGTGACCTCCCAGCGCCGTAGCTGGGGAGGCAGCGGGAGCCCGGCTGGCGGCGAGAGGTGAAGGCGTCGGTCCCGTCGCAACTTATGTAAGGGTTGCATAAGAGGCCGGTGCCGTGACTGCCAGAAACACGTGGGAAGGACGGGATTTTTCCCTCCCTCTGCTTCTTAAGGACGGCATTTTTTCCTCCCTCTGCTTCTTTAGGGCTTGAATCAGAAGCTAAGTCCAAGATGCTGCATAGCCAGAGATTCTCTCTCCCCTCACTCTGAGGGAGCAGAGGGGCTCCTGCTTTTCTGTAATCCTGCCTTGTTTTGCTCCTAGTCCTCTTTTTTTGTTTCTTTTTCTCCTTTGCCTGCATTTGCATTTTTATACAACTGCTGCTACCACGGCTTTCAATAATTAAATGTCTCATCAGCGTTTTCTAGGTGCTGAAATGCCACCTTGTTGTCAAGTGGTCTCTTCAAAGCAGAGATGCTGCAGAATCTCATCTGATTTTTTTTCTTTCCTCCATTCAGCCTGTTTTTGAGGATGCTGATGTGCATCGTCTATAAGCAGGTGCATAAAACAGCTTCCTAAGTTAAGGTGTTACGAAACGGGGTCGGGAGGGAGGGTGAGAACGTGACATTATCCAATCGGTCCACTCAAAGCTGCAAACCAGATACTGTTTTGTTGGTTTTTTTTTCAAGGCGCTCCTCCGTACACCGTTGGAGGGTGTTGTGCAACTCAGCCAGCGCAGGCTGCCTGGCGTGCCGGTGAATAAATTAATCTGGGAACAAGAAGTCAGAAAGGTGACTGGGAACACCGACCTGCTTCCCCAGGCAAAGGTTTTTGCCGACTGAACTGGGGGTCACGTGGTTCATTTCACTTGAATGGGCGATGGCACTTTGGTGTAACCCTCAGGGCTCTCTCCGGAGCAAGATGGCCCTGATCCTTTATGCTGCTGCAGGGCTGCTGGTGCAGCAATCTGTTTCTTTCTGGTTTTTGTTTGAAGCTCTTTGGCTCGCCTTTTTATTTCTTGTTGAATGGATGTAATTATCGGGAAAAGTGAATGGGTTTGCGTGACCTGGTTGGCTGGTGTTGGTGAGGTGAGGAGAGCAACGCCTCAATCAGCCAGAGGATTCCCCCAGGGCAGGTCTGGTCCCACCAGTGCATCCCTGTCCTCCTGGCAGGGCGGGAGTGGGGCTGCGGCAGCTGAGGACCAGCCGTTGCCATGGAGATAGCTAACGCTGCTGAAACGTGGAGAGAGGGCACTCCACGGAACCATAGAATCCTTTAGGTTGGAAAAGACCTTTAAGATCGAGTCCAGCGTTCCCCCAGCACTGCCAAGCCCGCTGCTAACCTCTGTCCCTCAGCGCCACATCTCCAGGGCTTTTCAATCCCTGCAGGGCTGGTGTGAGGAGGCGGCTCAATAGAGACCGACCAGAGAACAAGAGCCCTGTCAACTGTCCCAGATGGAGTTTGAATTTCCTCCCTGTCCCTCTGGCCTTTTGGCAGTGCTCCTTCCCCACAGGCAAGGATCCCAGGCGGCTGAGGGGAGGGTGCTCAGCCAGCACTGCCTTCTCCTCCTGCCAAGGATGGCGGATTGATGGCCGTGTAATGGGGAAGAGGGGAGGGGGCCGGGGCCATGAGGCTTTCATGGAGGAGTGTGTGCCACGTGCCACTGGGGCTTTAGTGGGTGTCATGGGATTTGTTTGCAGCATATGCGATGCTGTTAATGATTGAAAAATTACCACTACAATTAGTCATGGATCGCTGAAGGCAAGGCCCCTGAACGCTGCGGACAATATGATTAAACCCATGTATGTGACAATTAACTCTCCTGCAGGTTTATCCACTGAGGAAATGGGAAGAAGATGGACAAAAAAAAAAAATGACAGGCGAGAATAATGTGGCAGAATGGACCTGATACAGCTGGCACTATCCATTTTAATCTGACATTGAATTAATCACACTTGGGTTAATCCCGTTCTTATTGCACCGTTCTGGTTGCCTGTTTATTTATGTTCTCCTTCCTTTGTGTGCTACACGGAGCCATGACGGATTTAATTCCTGTCCGTTCCATGTTTTTTAAATTTGAAAGGCAAATCCTTCCGTCACACCGTGTTTGAGGTAATCCGTGGCGCAATTATCTCATAAAAAATGGGCAGAGTCCAGATGCACCCTGCCATGAATCCCCTTCTGTATCACAGCTGAGTAACTCTCCATAAATATTTGTTCCCCCAGTATCCTCACTGGGTAGCTCTAGTCCTGCCTGGCCAGCCGGCCATGCAGAAGCTCAAGTGATGCTTTGCTCCTGGGTTTATGTTGCCATTAGGTAAAATTTGGTGTGTGTTTGTTGGCGACTCTTGTTGTGCTCGTGATTGTATTCTTTCATGGTGCACTCATGGTACTTTTCAGGATGTAGTAAACTAACAAAGAGGTAAAGGACCAAGTTCTCAGTTTAATGACCTTCATAAAGTTCTCTTTTTCTTTAACCGACAGAGAAAGAGCAGACTCCAGACAAAACAGCCCAAACCTGATTTTCCTGTCAATAACAAAGCCACTCAGGAAAACTGAGAGCAGAGTTATTGAGTTTTATTCCTCTGAAACAGTTGTAAGAAAGCAGACAATACAGAAAAGTATGTAAATAGGTGTTTGTTTGTGTATCTATGTATGTTTATATATTTGAGGACATACACACGCAAACTCCTCCAATTTCCTTGAAGTGCCAGCAACGTTTTCTACAGAAAAACCCAAATAATGACTGTGGGTGTTAGCACTGCAAGCGCCCGTGTGCAATTGGATGACTAAAGCAGTAGAGAGAAATGATAAAACATTCTCTTTGGTTTTACTTATGTTAATGTGCACAACTAGATTTGACTGAAAAGCCTCTTTGGGCTGTGCCACTGGTACAGCCTTGACCTTTGCTGGCTCTACAGCTCCAGAAGCGCGCCCCACCTTGGCTTTCATAGAACTCAACAACTACAGCCTTGAACGAGGTGCTGGGCATCTATGATTTGAGGCTTAATGAATTACAGCTGCTCATCCAGTTCAGCAATTTGTTTAGAACCAGTGCTTGCATGTGTGGTCACTGAACAGCTTGATACGTGGAGTGTGGGGAAAAAAAAAAACCTCAGGAACTCATCTGCTGGGAGGCCAGGCTGGGGGAGTTGGGCTTGTCCAGCCTGGAGAAGAGAAGGCTCCAGGGAGACCTTCTGGGGGCCTTTTAGTATTTAAAGGGGGTCTGGAAGAAAGATGGGGACAGACTTTTGAGCAGGGCCTGTTGGGACGGGAGAAGAGGGGATGGTTTGAAACTAAAAGAGGGAGATTTAGACTGGAGAGAAGGGAGAAACTGTGATGCTGAGGGTGGTGAGAGCCTGGCCCAGGTTGCCCTGAGAGGTGGTCGCTGCCCCATCCCTGGCACTATTCCAGTGGAGGTTGGCTGAGGCTCTGAGCAACCTGCTCTAGTTGCAGATGTCCCTGCTCCCTGCAGGGGAGTTGGACTGGATGACCTTCAAAGGTCCCTTCCAACCCAAACCAGCCTGTGATGCAAAATGGAAATATATTAAAAATACTTCTAACATTTGCCCTTTACCACTCATAGCTGCCTTCTAAACATCCACCCTTCCGAAGCCAGAAGTAAATTCTTTGTCCAGCTGATTAACTAGAAAAAAAAAAAATCATCTATTGGAGACCTTTACGAGGTCATTAGTGATGCTTTCTTTTCAGAACGTGAATGTGCCACCTGCCTCTCACAGCCCAGGGGAACCCAAAGGCAGCGTGTGTCTCGGAGCACGGCGCGGGATCGCATCTGCGTCCTGCCAGACTGGGCTGCTAATAGCCAAGGGAAGGGGAGAATTGATGCCAGGGGTGAAGAGAAATGCTGAACCCTTGCAAAGTGTTAAGCAGTGCTCACCTATTTATTAGACAGTTAGTGCCGCCTGTAGCGTTACCAGTGGAGGATAAAAGAAGTGGGACATGTTGCAGGTTGTTAATTGGTCTTAGAGCTGCATGTTGTAATTACTAGCTCACTTTCTTCTTTATACAGGAAGGGACCAGAGCTGAGACAGTTTTCATCTGCTAAACTGCGTATTATGTTCTAAATATTTCTAGTATTTTTTGTTTGTGAAAGAGAAAAATCATTTTGCTGTCAGACTGATAACCGGCAAGAAGGCACCTACCTGACTTAGATGCTTTTAATTATTATCCTTTTAACTGGTAGGGTAGAAACAGGTGATTTTCTGTGTGCTTTGCAGTAGGTTGTGGGGCATGCATTCGTCTCTGGGAGAAGGAGGGAGGTCACTTCAGTAGTCTCTGGTTTTGCTTTTTGTGATAAATGGAGAGTTGTGTCTCTGTACAGACATCGCGTGAGCTCGACGAGGGCACGGGTGTGTGGTGAAGACCAACAGACAGAACCTCACGTAGGAGAGATGAATAGCAGAGGCTACCTTTGTATGATGTGGTAACAGATAATACATATTGCATTACATTTATGCTCCATCTGCAAATCTGTCACTTGTGTGCTGCCAGGTGATTCCATCTCTGCTGAAGCTTGCGCATCACTTACCCAGGAATTACCTGGCAGCTTTTTTCCTAATCTCCATGTGAAGCTACCCCATGAGAAGCATCTGGATTTTTTTTTTTTTTTTGCTGTCCCTTGTAGATTTTCCCCTCAAGGTTGTATTACTCAGAGATCCAATACTTCATCTCCAGTCTCTGAAAACCCTGGCATATCTGACAAGGAGGTGCAGATGTCGTTCATCTCCTCTGCTACCCTGTCTTCTGCAAGGCAAGTGTTTAAAGGATGGGGAGAGCTCTTCCATCGGTGTAGGGTGTCATGAGCCCAGCTGACACCTTGCACAAGCTGAACATCTGCCTTTTTATTTGCTCTACTCTCATATACAAATACTGACTATTGACTGACTTTTAAATTCTAAAGCTTTTTATAGGAATAAGGTCTTTCTCTTTCCTCTGAGAGCTTCCATTTCACCATTACGAATCTGCAGTTTGGTCTTCTCTCTGAGTATCCAGCCTGTGCAAACTCTAGCTTCCTTGTCCAGCCACGCTTTCTCAGTTGTGCTCCCATTTGCTCTGCTCCTTGCAGGCTGACGACAAAAACAATTGCAACATTAAACAGGAGACTAAATTGCCAACTTTGACTCCTTATTCTTGGGAAATGTGTTTTTTAAATCGATTCACAGTAGTAGGAGGGACAATGGTTGGTATTTCTGCTATCTGACAGTTAACACAACATTTTGTCAAGTATCATCTAGGTAAAGATTTCACTCTCTGTGGAAATGAGAAGTAGGATTGTTTCCTCCAGCCCTGCTTTATGCTTGCAGTACAGAAAAGACAAATCCAGCCTACGCTTCTGTTTTCCCCCATCTATCCCTACCCTTTGTGTTCCCCCAGCAGGCACCAGGACCTCCTCCACCAGCCCCAGCTCAGCTCTCCCCCACTGGTGGAGCAGATTTACCTCCCACACCAGCAGCAGCTTTGGCTTCCCCTCCAGCTCTGTGGCATTTTGGGTAGAGGCGGGTAGAACATATTGAAATAAACTTTTGGCTCAGTTTAATGCTAATGTCACACTCCAGCCCATGTGTTCTGTGGCCTTACAGCAGCTTCAGGTGGAAAACGCTCTTTCCATTATGCTTATCTTTATTATTTCTTGTTTTCCTATCTAGAAATAAATGAGGCTTTACGTTGGAGTTTTTCCTTTCTAAGGAGTCTTGTCTGTAGCGAAGACCTTGATGCATAAATACTCCTTGTTTGCTTAAAATAAAGGCAGTGCCTTGAAAGTAATTCATTTGGAATTTCCTTCCTGGCTTATCTGACAACTTCACAGGGTAGCATTCGGTTGCTAGAACTCACGCTTCACTAAGAGACAGGACAAGCTTCCCACTGTGCATGCAGAAAGCGTGCAAATTTGAATTTCAATTAATTCACATACAGCACGAAATAAAAATGTCATGTTTGGAGGAGGGTTATTGTTGTTTATGCAGTTTTGCTGGGAGACTCGCAGAATAAATGATTGGCTTGTTACTACAGCTCGGTATTAGAAGGAGAAATAATCACATTATTAGCTGACAAGTGAGGAGTGGCCTTGGATGCCTCGGTTTGCTCCTGTGTAGAACTGTTCTGAAGATTACCCGTCTGTCTGTGATGTCTCAGCCTTTTTAACATCATATTCAGGTCGCTGTTTTAACATTACTTGCCCTGTGAAAATTCATTGAGCTATCAGCTACAAATATTTGTTCAGCCTAAGGAGGCCAGGCAGGCATAAGAGGGGAAAAAAAAAGGTCAGATCAGGCGGGAGGATGCTCTGTGGCCTGAGTTTTGGAGTAAATTAGTATTTTCTTTTTCTTCCTAAAGGAACTGTATCGATCAGCCCCTGCCTGCCTGACCCTGCTCTCCAGAGTCGGCGGCCTGGCTCCGCTTTGATTTTTGGGTTGGCAGAAGTGATGGTGCTGGGAGGCCCAAGTCCAGGAGAATAAGTGGACCCCTAAAGGGCTTCGCTGCTGCTAAACCTTCATGGCAGGAGCTGTGCGTCGCAGCACGCGCAGCTTCCGCTGCCGGAAAACTCCAGTTGCCAGGAGAAGGTTTAGGACTGCTGAGGGATTTTCCTCATTACAAGGTGGTGGTTTGGAGCTGCCAAAGTTATTTGTATGCAAAATTGAAACCTGTAATGAGCCTGGTTGATTTCTGAGAAAATTCTCATGATAAAGTGTTGCAGAAATACCTGGTTTATCCATTTTGACACTTTGACATGAACTATTTTGATTTTTTTCATTGTAAGCCATACTAAGGGGTAAAATATCACATTTTCTGAATGTTTTTTTTTTCTAAAACATCCTGAGAAAAGTCTTTAAAAACTAACCTTATTATGAATTGAAGGGCAGATTTTAATACCGCTGTCTGGAGGAGCAGCCCAAGAACAACAGTAGAGTATAGTACTTACATGGTTGGACTAGGTGACCTCTTGAGGTCCTGTCCATCCTGGAGGATTTTATCATCCTGTCTGAAAGTATATGAGGACAAGGCTTCTTTTCTGCTCCTGTGTGGTTTTGGCTGTTACTGGGACGGTCTCAAGGAGTTGCTGTAAAATCCTGTGACCTGACCTAGAGCGTTAAACCAAAGCATTGGGCACTTAAATACTAAAAAAAACAAAAATAATAAAGTAAGCAAACAAAAGAGCTGGGCAAAAAAAAGGACAATTCTTGAATTTGAAGGAGAAAGGGAAGGGAGGTTTGGAGACTTCAGGTGGATTGTGTATTGATGGCTTTGGGAAGATTCACATCCATCTGCCAGGGGGCTGAGGCTCTAGACAAGAGAGGTGAGGTGCAGGTACTGGAGAAGTTGTGGCTCTGCAGTTGAGCCCTTTAAGATGTGAATAAATCAAAAGAGCTGCACTTTGGTATCTTTAGAGATGGAAAAAAAATAGCTTTAACAAAAAAATAAGAATTGCTATTTGGAGGTCAGTTAATTTATGTGTGTGGTTGGTGCCTTGTGTTTTTTTCCACATTTAGCACATACTAATTTGATTTGAGTAAATTGTCCTTATTTCTAAAATACAGCAGCGCTGTCCCATATTCTGCCCGCCTTTCCCATTGCCTATGCTGCGGAATTGTATATACAGGAATTGCCCAAGGGTCTTCCCCTGCTCACTGCTCCAGCACACTCAAAATAATGTTTAGTTGTGCATTTTACCTCAGTGTTCAAAAGTCCATTTGAGGCTTTTTATTTTGGGGGTTTTTTTGTTGCTGACCTGTGTAATTTTAAATCCCCCAGGTTCCAAACTGATAGGAGTTTGAGGCTCTCTAGCTCTTAAGGAACATGAAAACAGCACTTTTTTTTGTATTGATATGATAATATTAGTGAAAAATACTCAGAGTTCGGTCAAGCCCTGACATCTGCACTCTCACTTAAACCACTTGTAGCTCTTTCTCCCTTTGGGTTAAACGATCTCTATATTGCATTAGGTTAGGGCGTTTTTTTGATCACCTATTCAGATGGATGATCTGGGAAGGACACTCCTTTGTCAATCTGTTTGCTTCTCCATGGACCAAAAATACTTGTAGAAGTTGAATTTAACAGAGGAGAGTTGGGGAAAGCTTCTCTTTTCCGTGGTGAAGGAAGGTGTGAAGTTAATCTTCACAGTGTTTACCTGGAGAAAAATTGGTGTATCCTTTCTAGATTCACCCTTGAAATGTCCTTTTAAGAAGAATGGATGTTCTAAAATCCATTGGTACTGCTGGCAGCTGAAGACTTAATAAAAAAAGATTTAGAGATTTTTTTTTTAATTGAACTAAATGCATTGTCCTAAACACAAGATGTTACTCGAACTTGCAGAAGCAAGGACAATAAATAATGGCAGCGATGCATAATGACACCTCTGGAAATTTATGGTGGCACCCACTCCTTGTTTGGTGCTTCCCACACTGTCTCAAGTGACAATCAGATTCTCAGAAGGCCTTGCAGTATATGAATGCTCTGCTAACAGGATGCTATCCTCAAAAAAAAATTCTGGAAAATTAGCCCTTGGTGACTTACAGGTGTATTCATACATGTTGGGAGCACATCTTTGAAGGCTTACATGCCCTGGCTCTAAAAGCTACCGAAGTGAGTTTTTGTCGCAGCAATAATCAGTTGGGCTGGAGGCTCAGGCTGCAGGGTATGCAGGGGTTTTAAAGGTAGGAAGCATTGGAGGGTTTGGGGAATGAATTCTCATAGGGCAGGAATTTTCTAATTTACAGGACCAGAATTTATCTAATTTTAACTTCCAGGTTTTTCTAATTTACCCAAGTTGTGTGCAAGTGTCCTAATTGGTCTTTGTATACAGTATTATATGAAATATGTGTTATTTTAAGCACGATTTGAAGTCATTCATCAATCTGAGGGGAAAAAAATGAGCTAAAAATGTAACTTTATAATAGTGACGTATTGGACCAAGACCGTGCTGTCTGTAAGATACAAGGATTATATGCTTTCAAGAGCAGCAGCACTGAAAATATTGGATGAGGATTAAAATACATCTTCCTAATCTCCTGTTATGTTGCCTGAATAGCTTCACATCCCTTTGAGACAGCGTGCGATAATTCCGATAAATACTGGGTGATCTTTGGGTAGTGTCTTAGTGATTTCTTTCTCCTTAAACCCGTCGATACTCGTAATGAAAAGAGAGAAGGGAGAGGGATCTTCTTTTATTGCTAAAAAACTGATGTGAGAGCTGGGCCCCACGTTCCGCCTTGGCGCAGGACTGAGGTGATTCCTGCCCTTGAGAGTTTCAGGGCTGTTTCAGCTGAAGGCTTTGAGGAGGCTGAGCTTTTCTAACTAAAATGGTCCCTGACTTCAGCAGTTTATTTTTTGTTGTGGTTTTTTTCCTTTCCTTCCAGCTGGTCCCTGGTCTGGCTAAGGTGTGTGAGACATTGGAGGTAGGTTTTTGTCAACTGGACCAAGCTGGTGGAGCTTGGTTAAGGGCCAGTTACCCCCAGAAATGTGCTGGCAGACCTGGGGGGTAGGTAAAGAGCAGGAGGTACCCTCTGCTTGAGGCACCTCAGGGGAAGGCCGAGATGAGTGATGGAGGGACAGCGGCCTCCTCTTCTGCCTCGGCCACAGAGCAGAAGGGGCACCTAGGTCCAGAAGGTTGAGGGAGCTTGGGCCTCAATCTCACCTTGCTCAGAAGCTGGTGGGGAGGAGGAGAAGGTCAGTGCTTGGGTGTGTGTCAGCTGCTTTTACACTCCCTGAGGAGGGTCTGGGCACATGGTGAGGAGGATGGAGTGGGCATGACCCCTGCGTCCCTGGAAAAGCTTACTCTCGTTCCCCAGGCTGGAGGTTTGCATTCATGAGCTTCCTGATAAATGGCCTGGGAACTAATGACAGTTAAATGATCTTGTCTTTTTTTTTTTTTCATTTTGATTATCATGTGATTGTCCTAACCTTTTCCCTTTGTGCTGGCCCGTAATAGTGTGACATGACAGACCTGCCTGCAGCCGGCCTGGTGTCTGGAGTTACTTGCCAGAGCTTCTGCTGGTGCTAAACTCTCTGCTTTTACTTCCGAAGATGTCTTAGGAGTCTTTGCAGTCTTGTGTTAAACCTTCGTTTGAGGAGGGTGATTTAAAGGTAGCGGTTTTAATGTCAGGATTTGTAGTAACAGCTGGACTTTCTTAAAGCTTCCAAATTCACCACACTTAAATGTACAGCGTTTGTGCATCTCTGCTTCCACCCCTTGCTCTGCAGAGCTAGCCTGTGACTTTGCTCCTCAGTCCTTGGTTTCTTTTTTTTCTCACCTTTTTTTTAGTAGTGGTTTTTCCTGATATTTCTTTCTGTGCCAGAAAGTTGAGAAGAATGATCTTCAGCACTACGATCCTTGTCAGCTCTTTCTAATCCTGACTTTTCACAAACAGTTTAGTTCCTTGCCTTTGTGCTTCTGCCTCTGCTGTTTTGCTGCTGTGCTGGAGTCGTCCCTGTGTGAGCAAGGGGGTGCCTGGCAGAAAGACGGGATTTGTCTTTCCTGCCGAAATAATTCCCTCTGACTGCATTTATCCAGTCTCCTCTCTCTCATTCTTTCTGTGCCTTGCTAAGAAAGCTAGAGAGAAATGTCACATCCCTAGGCCCCTTTACACTCGTTTGTGTCTGTGTTGTAGCAGCAGCACTTAGCGTCATCTCGCTCCCCTGCATAATCACTGTCATCAGTTCTGCAGCCCTTGTGTAACAGCAGCGGCTCAGAGCCTGAGACAGAGCAGCTCTGGCTCTCCACTGCATTTGCTGGTTTGGCTGGAACTTGTCCTCGCTCTTCAGAGGAAGAGGGAGCAGCCTTCAACTGCACCAGGGGAGGTTTAGGTTGGATATTAGGAAAAATTTCTTCCCCAAAAGGGCTGCCCAGGGCAGGGCTGAAGTCCCCATGATCTCTGGAGGGGTTTCCAAGCCATGGAGATGTGGTGCTGAGGGACAGGGGTTAGTGGTGCCCTGGCAGGGATGGGGGAATGGTTGGACTTGATGATCTCAAAGGTCTCTTCCAACCAAAATGATTCTGTGATTTGGTGTTTATTGAACAATGTATCAAAGCACCAGGAGCCCAAGTCTTATGGACTTGAGAGCTACCTTTTTTCCTTTGATTTTTTTTTTTTTTTTTTGAGTTGTTCTCAGCACAGCAGGCTGTCCACCTCTGGAAGGGGCGTCAGCAGCTGGCTTCAGGTTGATCCTCTCCCTCATCATTGCAGGCAAGAGGAGCAGCTGGTGTTTATACTTGGAGTGAGGAAAGCTGAGACCTAATGCTGGAATTGCCTTCCCGAGCCAGAGCTCGTGGGGTGACTTGTGAGCCGGCGAGCTCCTGACTGTCCTCTGCTCACCTCTCCAGGCTCCTGCTGCACTGCAGATAAGCCTGGAAGGTTTAAAGGCCCTCTCTCCTAATCTGAGAGCTGTTAAACTATGGGTGGAGGGAGCATTTTCTCCCAGGTAGCTTCATTAAGGAGCCGTTTGGATGAACTGCAGTGCACAGAGCTGCTACGGAGCTGGTGGAAGCCGTGCCTGTCTTCAGGAGGTCAAAGAGCTGCATCATCTGCAGTCATTACTGCACCGCCACCACCCTGCAGCAGCAGCAACTCGGGATGAAGTCGTCCTCCTCCTCCTCCATCACTCTTTCCTTTTCTTGGTGTTGACCTAGTTTATTAGTGTTAATTTTGTTAGTGCATCTGCTTCATTTTTGTGATTATTAAATGCTTTGGGGGCTCCGAAATTTGATTATTTCAGTGCCTTTCTTAATTGAAGCCTGAATGACTGTAGCCTGCAAGCGTACTTTATTCTAACTTGATAAATCTTGTACAGCTAAACCAATTTGCCTTAGTACTTTTTTGGTTTTTGCAACCTTGTGCTTATGTAATTTGTTTAGTGGTGAAGTGTTTTTTCTTTTTTTTACCCAGAGTGCCTGAAACTGTGACATATCTCTCTACTAGGTCTCTTTCTGTCTGAAAGTTTTAAACATTCTATGTTTAGGGCCTTGTATACCATGTCCCATCTTGCCAGTAGGAGGCTGACAACCTAATTAGACATCCACTGATTGTCCCCATCCATTCATTTGCATCTTTGTCTCCTGCTGTGCTGGCTCCTCTTGTGGTGCCTTTTTATTCCTGCCCTTTCATGTTATTGCGGGTTCATTTCATCTCACGTGCTGTGATACCTTCCCCATTCCCTGTCTGTGCCACAACTTTTATTTTCTGCTGCATTTTTTTCTCTTTATCTTTCATCACTGCTCTGAACTAGAATTGCTTTCCCATGGTACTGGGGGAAGGTTTTTGGTGCTGGAAAGGAGAAATTTCAGACCCACCTTAACCTCCTGATGCTCTTCTTGAGCAGGTCATTTAGATGCCTTGCTCAGCTTGTTTGCTCTGAGGTGAGTCTGAGAAGCTTATCTCCTTTAGGGTGCTGGCAGTGTGCAGGCAGTGCTCAAGAAGATAGCTTTGACTTCTATTTTTTGTGAACAGGAGAGAGGTGAGACTGAGATTGGGTTGGTCAGCACCTCTCCAAGGAGGTCCAGGGGTCTTGCCAGTGCCCGTGACTCCCAGGGGAACAGGATATCCTTGATTAAAAGGCCTGAAATGGTTGCTGCCTCATCGTGAAGCTACTGAGACGTTCTTTCAATCCTTTAGCAAAGTCTTGCTCTGGATTTAGTCCTAAAAATGAAATGGCTTGTTTTCCTAAGCCTGTCTGTGCTTGTTCCTACATATCTAGTACTGGGTTCATTGTAGTTTAATTGTCTTGAGAGATATGGTGTAACTTATGATAGGTCGTTGGGGTAATTGTATTGCAGTTAGGAAGGACTTAAATCATGGATCAGATGAGCTCCTGTTTTGATATCCTTGATGGTAGATTGCAGAGTTTCATAGAGCTCTGACTGGGCAGAATAATGTAGGTTACTCCAGAATATGCCACAGGCCGCCTTCCACTGGGAAAAACAGACATCAGGTTGGACGAGGAGTTTCCTTTTGCACTTGGGATCCGGTTCAAGGTACAGCTACAAAGCTATAGCGTCCAGTCCTCTACGCTGTGCCATTCATCTTTTTTGTTTCCTGTGTAATCGAAGGCCGCAGACTTGATTGTATCTGTTTTCTTTCTTCGGTGTGAATTCAAACGCTAGAGGAGTAACAGTTTGTTATGGTGCAAAAAAAGGGGCTTGAAACCTTGCCAGAGATTTTCTGTAATTAAAATTGGAATTGGAAATACCAACACCTTTTCTGTTTGTTGTACTGATGCCTCTCAATTTGCTGATAAATATCAGGCTTATGACAGATAAGGAGCCTGGGGAGTCAGTGGCTCAAGGGATTAGTAATTGGGTTCATAGCCTTTTACCCTCAGGTCACCAGTCTGACCCGGGTTGGCAGCGACCCAAAATCACTGTCTGGCTGCTGCTCATTGACCTATGCAAAATGGGTTTGTATTTCCAGGCCGGGTGTATCGCCAGCCCCCTGCGAACACTTGGCAGTGATTGATACCCTTGGTGTTCTCCTCAGGAACTCCAAAACCAAGTCAAGCCCTTCCTTGTAGAAGAGTGGAGTGATGGTGGAAGCTCTTGCGGTGCCTGTTTGGATGTGTGGGCTTTGCAATATGCAGGTGGTCTTGGTGAGGGGAGTTTGTCGGCCAAGTACATGGTATTAATAGCAGTACATTTAAAACATGTTCAGAAACAATCTCTGCTTCAGAACAGTTAGAAAACATTCCACATCAAGCTTCACCAATTAGGAAGGTTTTGTGATCTCCTTACTTGGTATGGCACCGAGCTCTTAAAAGTCAAGGGAAAAAAAATAAATCCTCTAAGCAAGTATTAAAATAGTATATAATGCACAGGTGGGGAGGATGTACAGATGTTTAATGCACAAACCTTCTAAAGTTGTGTAGCTGCTTGTGCTTTGTGCAATGACAGGCTGCTCTGCAGTGGGGGGTTGCGGAGGTGCCAGGCACATTGTACCTGTTGCAATGCCCAAGTAGACTTTGGGTCCCAACAACTGGGATTGGGATTTTCCTGTATGAGTGGAAAGAGGAGAGGAAGTATCTCCTAATGATCTCCCTGAAATACAGAATAAAAATGTCTGAATGATGAGGGCAAAGAACTGTGGAGATTTTTTTCTCTATAATGTTAATAATAATGCCGTATTACGTTGTAGTTTTGTTTCTGCTGCTTCAAAACTTATTAAGCTGCTATCATGGTAAATAGGTTATTAACATTGAAAATGTATGTCACTAGCATCACTGAAAATTCTTTCAATTCCCTTAATATCTCTTAAATGCTCAATATTATGCACCAATCTGTCAATTTCAAATCTGAAGAACTGCATGTTCTTAACAAATAAAAATAAACTTCAGAAAACTTTTTTTACCACTACATTGTGTATTTCCCAAGGATAGAGAATTGATAAACCTTTTCTTCCAGTATTTAGAGATCTGTCCACCCAATAATTTGTTTCACATTGCTGAATTTGGAATCAAATTGCTTTTCTTCCTTCTATTTTCCCATACACATTCCAGCTTGGTTTACAAAAAGCAAATTGGCAATTTTTCCGATTTTTTTTTTTTTTTCCTGACTTTTTTTTTTTCCTGGTGTTTTAAGCAGTTAAAACTACTACCAGCATTCAATCCAGAAATTCTTGTGCTCCTGGTGAAGATTATGGTCATGTTTAATAACAGAGGGATCGAAGGTAATCTTGAATGTACTCATTCAGTTTATGTGTGTGGAAACCAGCAGTAGTTCTGATGAAGTTTGTGGATTTTAATCCTCAGACTGAAGAGAGCCTGTGGACAGTATTTATATTTTGTAACTGAATTCAGGAAATAATTTTTAAACAGTTTGTGTTACGAAAATGATCGGCACGTGCGGAGCAAGCTGCTGTCCCACAGCCTATGGATTGCAGAGTGATCCAACTCTGGGTTTCCTTGAAGAGTGGAAGATGAGAAGAGTGCTGGAGGAGTCAGCACTTCAGGGTCTCCTTTCATTTATCAGAGATGTATTTTCAGGCTTAATATAGTTTCATGTGTGCTGCCATCAGCAAAATTATTACATGAAGAGGTTTCCAAAGTTAGTAGGGAATTAGGAGAGGCATGCTCTGAAACTCCAAAGACAATCATGAAGATGTCAAAGATTTCCTTTGATCTTCTATTTGCTTTCCGTAGATCCTCCAATAAAGGTACAGATCATGAACTATATCCTGAAAAAATGAAATAAAACAGTGCCCAAGTGATTTTTATGTTGAACCACTATCCTCATTTGGTCCTCTCCTACAACCTTAACTCTTAATAGCTACTGTAAGTTCATTGCCACTGTGGGGACCAGCATTCCACTGAGCTCCTCCTTATAAAGGTGGTAAAGAAATGGGTCATCCTTCCTTTTTCTTTTCCTCTTTTCCTCCTTTGACTATCAGATTGTTTGGGATTTTTTCCACCCTGTTATATAACAATAATTAAGGCTATTTTTAGTAATTATGTTCCAAAAATGGCACAGACTGCATGAAGTGGGACCTGACTATTTGGGAATTTAAAACCAGTGTAGAAGTTCAAAAGCGAAATAATAGTAGGAGAGTCAGATTGTAACAACAAATGATTGGCTCTGTTCTTGGTGCTGAAGAGCACCTTGTGCAGTAAGACCAGAAGGCTAAATATATATTTAAAGAATATATGCTTTTCTGGGTTTTTTTTCCAACTGAAAAAAGGCTTTGAATTCTCAACAAAGGCTTTTATTTTACAGGCTACACTCTTTAATGGTCTCTGTTCTCTGCTGCTTGAAGTTTCAGGTTATCTCAAGATCTGGTCGTGTTTGAGATCTGACCTGCCTGACCTTTTTCTGTACCAGGCAGTGGTACTAACCGGGCAGAACAAAGAGGCACTTTCAAAATTTGACAGTGTAGATTGACACAATCAGTACTGTGTGACAACTTTATAGGATGCTCAAACAGCGAAAGCATTTCTTGAATCCTACCAAGATGGCATTTGTCAGTTTTTCATGTCAATATTGGCTGAAATGTGTATAATAATTTATCTACATTACAGTCTCGGGGAGGGGGGAAGGCCTGAGGGTTTCAGAAAGATTTCAATCCTCCTCTTAGCAATTCTTTATATAAAAACTTGTGTGTGTGTGTGTTCATAACAAATGTGTGCACATTCCTGCATTGGAGAAAATGTAAAGAAAGGATTGTATATGTTTGAAAATCCTGGAGAGCTCAATACTTGTCATGTTACATCATGAAAAAGAAGTTAACTGTCCCTCTCCAGTCTCTACACCAAAGAGTAGAGGGGCCAAGCAAATGGAGCAATGTTAATGTGTGCCTCTAATGTGGGTATCCAACGTGTGCTGCCAATGGGGCAGAGGTTTGGGTTGGGGTGATGTGGATCCTGAGAAGGAAAGCACAGGAGTCAGCAGAAGGGCAGGTGAGGACATTTCCAAGTGGAAGGGTCTCCAGAGCTTAGAAATTATTTGTGCAGGAAGATTTTTTGCTGCAAGAGGGACTTGTGAAAAAAAAAGAGCTTTTGAGCTGTGCATTGCTGAGACAGAAGAATTAATCTTGTTGAGGTGCTACAGGCTGAGAGGAGCCTCTGTGGTATCCGCAACCATAGCAGAGGTTGGATGCCTTTGATGCTGGTGCTGTGTGTTGTAGGAGCATATGCCAGGAGAAATGCTAGTACCGCTTGCTCGCTTCGTAGCGGCCGCGGTTGGTGCCTCCAAAGCCTGTGACCACCAGGAAAAGAGAGGAGCTGTGGGTTATCTCTCCTCCCTTCACGTTATACTTCAGGGTGCTCCTCCCAGCTGTTGTGCTGCTATATTCTGTTACTTTTCTTCCTCAGGTGGAAGTTGCGTGATTCGTCTGCACACTGAGTTCTTGTTTCCTGTTGAGGCTGAAAAAACTGCTGCTTTATAAATTTGAAAATACTAGTTTGGGAAGATGGTGTCTGTGTGATGTGTACACATCCTTCTGTCTCCGTGTAAATATATATGTGCCTTGCTGGGTACCTGCAAACACACAGCCAGCTCCTCTTAAGCACAGCGGAGATTTTGTTATTTGTTGGTCTAGTTTGTTCTGGTTTGTTTGGTTTTGTTTTTTTTGTTTTTTTTACAACAAGGACCAAATTTTGGAAAAACTGTTTCTGTGGAAGCGTTTATTTGGTCCTTATTCTGATGATCAGCCCTTAAATCTGCAATACTGATTCCAGGCTGTGCTGTCGATGAGAAAGTGCCCCTACCTATAAAGATGCAGTTGTTAATATTCTTGAATACTGTGAATTAACAGCGGTACTTGAGTAACTGTCTGAAGATGTGGCAAAGAACAGCTTGGCTTTCTTGCAGGAGCCCAGAGGAATGCAAGTGGCAACCACTAAGACCCATCTACTTAACTACGACTGGTTATGCCATAAAAAGAAATTCACTCTTATAATTATATTCAGAATTATAGAAAGCTGTTGCGGCTTTAGCTTATTTGGTCTCTCTGGGGAAGCTTCCATCAAACCTAACAGCCTACATTTTTACTTTGTTAATTATAAAGCTGTGAACAAGAAAATACAAGACAATCTCTACTACTCTTAGTGTGATAGTAACTTCCAAAAATATTACTGCCTTTATGAGTCCCAGAGGAGGATCTTCCTTTAGGAGGGGGGGGAAGCAACCATCCTATTGCATAAATGAGGAAATACATTCCAAATGCGTTAAGCAAATAATCAACACACATTTATTGTGGTCTGTTATAAATCCATGCCCTCAGGTTGTCTGTGGGTTGGATTATGATTTTATTTTTTTCCTCTATCTCTGCTATCCAAAACGGGTGGTGTTTTTTCTTTTGAAACATGAACTTGTGCGTCTTCTGACTGGAAGAATAAAAATATTCTTTTCTGCTGATACAGAAGAGCAGGCGGGAGTCACGTGGAGTAATACTTTGCTTCTGGCTGCTGGTGAGATCTTTCATAAAGATGAACATTTTTCTTTTGCCCTCCTCTTGGAATGTTTTTGAGAGTTCATAAATAATGAAGGTGTTACAGGCCTTGTCTTTGCTTGAAGAATCTTTTCTTAAAATCTTAAGATGTGAGACAGGATCCTCGTGGAAAGGGTCATTAGGTGCTGGAATGGACTGCCCAGGGAGGTGGTGGAGTCGCCATCCCTGGAGGTGTTTAAGGAAAGATTGGATGTGGCACTTAGTGCCATGGTCTAGCTAGGTGTTGTCGTGTTGGGTCATAGGCTGGACTTGATGATCTCGGAGGTCTATTCCAGCCTCAACATTTCTGTGATTCTGAGGGGACTCATCATTTGGTCTTGTCCATCTTGAGTCCCAAACAGCTGAAGATCCTTGGAATGGATTTGAGGCTTTCTCCAGCAGTGTTTGCGCCTTGCTTCTGGAAGTCAACTTTCTTGCTCTTCACATCACCATTCATTATTTTCAACTTGCTTGTTAGTTGTGTTTGGTACAATCCAGAGTAGTGACTGGTGTGGATCTGTTTTCCCAGCTCGTTTTTTGGATGGCAGGAATCTCTCTGTGGGGTTTTCATCAAGCATATAAAATGCAGTTGACTTATTCACTGTTATTTTGAAAAATAAAAGAAAAAGAAAAAAACAATTTCAAGAAAAAAATAATTTCAAGACATGGTGTCCAGGATGGCGCTGGGTGAAGAGAGTTTACTGTTGGCTTCAGAAGTGCCCCCCCAGCACCATTTTGCTCTGAATTGATCCACAAACCATTGCTGCCACTCAGCTGAGTGGACAAAGCCAAAGAAAGCTTTGTGGGAAATAAAAATTGATTAGTATGATTTTGTGTATATATCTTGAGGATGTGCTGTAGTAACTCAGTCCTTTGAAGCTTGTAAGCTCTTTCTGGATGGTCACTGAGCACCAGATGGATTTGGCTGCTGTTGTTGAAATAATCAGACCTGGCTTTTTTGTGACAGGCACCATTTAGCAAGCTGAGTGATGGCCTTGTGCCCGCCTTGCACCAGGGAAACCTCTGCCTGTGCTGCCTTAGGAGACCACTGTGAGCTTTGGGGATACTTTCAAATCTTTATTGATCATTTTCACTTGTCTTACTTTGTATTAATCTCGTAGATCAAATCTGTGGGAGTGCTAAAGCAAATGTATCAGCCATGGCAAACACGTAGAAGAGCTCCCTGGTGGTGCTGAGGACCCAAGCGGGCGTTTCTTGACTCAATCAGTACCAAACTCGCTCTCAGCAGCACTGCCCCCAATATAATATTCTTTTTCCTCTATGCACCTCTCATCACTCTGCTCCTTTTTGGCACATACGGACAAGCAGAGTAACTTTACGAGGCAGAGTTTGTACCTTCTGTTTTCAGTGGTATCAGGGAGGAATGGGAGATGTTTGCCTGTTGTCTCTGAAAGTTTTTTGCCCAGACTTTTCTCTGGCAGCCTTTGGGTTTTTCTGGCAATCCTCCTGACTGTAGAATACAGAGCAGTTTAAGGGCAGAGAACAGGGCTTCTCATCATTTTTTCTGTATTGCTCGAAGTGCAGTTGTGCAAATTCACCTTCCTTTCTCACTTGAACTCTGGATTCAAAGAGAGGAAAGGTTGAGACCGGCCACCTCTGTGGCTTTCCTGTCGGAGCGTGTCTGTGTGACTGTGTGAATTTGGAGGTTAGAAATTTGTGAGGATCAGCGCTTAGCTGTGATTGTGATAATAGTTTTGGATTTGCCAGTTGAAGCCGGTCTAATAAAGCTGACGTAGTGCTGAGTTTACCTTGAGATTAGTGACAGGAGCAGAAGACCAGGGGGTAGAACACAGGTTCGGGGGCATGGGAAGAGGCAGGTGCTTTCTGCAGGCTTGGCAGATGTGTAAATCCTCAAGATGTATTTGCCATAAACAGACTGGCTGTAGCAGAGCTGGCTGGTTTATCTCAGACAGGAAGAAATAGGATAAATTGTTCTTCCTTGAGCTTCCTATTGACCTGCCTGGACCAGAACCGGCAGCTGAATTAACTCGTTCGACAAGCGCCCCATGTCCCTTTTACCTTTGTGCACCACATGGATGTCCTTGTGGTTTTTCTGGCAGCAAAACAGGGAGAGGGAAGGTGGTTTTGTTCTTTTGAAAGGACTGACTAAAGCTAAACCAAGAAATGAACAATATGACCAGCAATTTGACTGTGTTGAGCTTCCTCTCTGTGCTGCGACTCGATGGCTGTCAACTGTGCAGAAATGCTGGACTCTGTCTTCTGAGAACTTGCAGGGTGACCAAGTGCAGGTGCTTCTCCAAGCTTTCTTCCATCTCCTCATGATGGGGAAGAGGTTGACACTGGCCTGTTCCTGCTCTTATTGGTTTGCTCTGTGTACTTACAACCCCTGAATTTTTTGGACTTCTTTAATGGTGAAGTTTTCCAAAGCCAGTCATGTGGCTTATTCTGATAAAAGTTACAGCTTGGTAAAAATTACAGGAATTCTCCCTTATCTGGCCTGACTTTCTGGTTTTTTTTATGAAATCTGAAATAAAGTGAATTTAATCTGATCTGGAATGTTGTTACAGGATGGTGTTGGGGTAGCTGAAGTGGTTGTGCAGTCAGTAGATGTTTGAGCAAACCTGTGGAAACACAAGACTTCTGATCTGTCTCCTACTTATGCTCTAGCAAACTAGGAATAGCAGCAGGTTAGCTAATGATGTACTTTTGTGTGCGTGGAATTGGAATAAATAAGAACTGGGCCTGTTTGGGTTTTTTTGTGTGCCATTTGGCTAATGACAACTTAGATCTCATCTGGTCTAAATTGGCAGAGATTCACTGGTGTTGAAGGAGCTTTTATTCTCATTCACACCAGCTGAGCTTGTTATGCAGCCCAGTCTGTCCAACTGTGGAGTGGTTTGATTGGGGTTTTGGGTTTTTTTTTCCTTCTTACCTCTCATTCTGTTTTCCATCTTGTGCTTGGTGATCTTTTTTTGTGCCTCTCATGTGCAAGTGCCAGCTCTGGCCAATTGATTGCACATAAACTACAGATGAGCTTCAGAGTAGAGCTTCTTTACGTGAATCTAGAAGCCTGTTAATTTGGTTTCTAGGGTGCATGGGTATGTAGAGGATTTATTTTAAAGTCAAGGTGAGAATTTACATTTTTTTTATAGAGCTTTTTTGTCCTATGAAAAGCACAAATTAATAGCTGAATACATTCCTGGATAGGCAAACACTGTTTATTTAATTTGATTTTTGAGGACTCCAAATGAATTCATATTGAAATCTGCGGCTGATGGTGATTCTTTCATAGAATTCAGCAGAAGAGCTTCTGTTTCTATTGTGACAGCAAAAAGTAGGAAGGATTTATGTTCATTCAAGCATCACTGTGCCTTAGAGCATATCCTATCATATTTGGCTTGGGGGAGTTCCATGGATTTTGTAGAAAGCCAGCTTCTGCCAGCATGTGCAAACTTCACGTGATAATTATCCAAGGACACCTTGACTAATCTGGATGTGTTTTAATGGCTGATGACATTTTAAACTGTTCAGGAAAGCAGGGAACCGTGATGAAAATGACACTTGGAAACTAAAACCCTCCTACAGTTATGTGCAACTGGTGCACGGTACGTCCCAGGAGCTGACAAGAAAAATGAACCTGGGATCATTGTGCTAAGTTGATAATATTTTAGTACCAAGTTGTGCCTGTGCAGCGGTAATGATTTTATTGCATTTTGTTTCCATTCTTAGAAGTATTCGTATTTTAAAACTACGTTAATGAAAAAGAGATGATGAAAGGAAACTTAGCAAATTCTGTGCTCCAGCTGAGCAGTGATCCATGGCTCTGTCTCATGACCAGGAATATTTGTATCAGAGAAACATGGGAAAAGCCTACAGCAGGCAAGTGCAATAACCAGATATTCCACACATTTCTTTCGAGCCAGGGTTGCATGGCAGTTAACTGGCAAGGTATAAGTTGGTGATGCTCATATATACAGTACACTGCACACTGGCCATCATATATTTTATGTTGCTTTTTCATACATGGCTGATCTTGAGGCGTAGCTTAAGGTCTCAGTGGTTTCTGATAAAATGGACTAGTCAGGAATTTTCAACGCATGTCCTGGATTCTTACTTGTTTTCAGCTTGTCATAACAAAAGCCTCACACAGAGGCTGAGCAGGTTAGTGGATTAGATGGAGTAATTAAAAAAGGTGGGATTAAGATTCTGTTAGCACAACATCATCATGTAGAATTTAATATATTGGGGAGTTCAAAAGCTTCACAAGGTTGGAACGGAGCGCAGAAACTTCTGTCAAAGTGTATTTTCATGATTCAGAAATCAATTCTAGAAATCAATAATCCTCAGCAGTGGTGTTCACTTTGATAATGATTTGGTTTCTCTCAGGAAAGGAGTGTAGTATGCTTTAAATTTCATCATTTGTCGGACAAGATTAATTGTACTTCCCTAAGGCCTGATGTTTTCAAGAAAATATAAAGAACCGTGTTGTAAAAAAACGCTTCATAAACATGAGTGTCTAGGCTCTGGCTGGTTCTTGTCCTCCACTGCTGCATCACTGTTGGAAAATGATTATCTTTTATTGTTTAATTCCCTTTGGGTTTGAGAGGAGCCAGATGGTGAGGTCTCCTTGTAGGGGAGTTTTCTGCTTGGCATTATCAATTTTCCAATCCCTTATTAGTAATGGAGGAGTTGCAGCATGTAATCCCCTCCGGTCTCGATGGTTTTATGTACCTAGGTGTTGATGTGATAAATCCTACTATTTCTTGTATTTACCTTCAATCCAAACTGGCTGCACGGAGCAGAAGTGGCCGCCTTCCAAGTAACAAATGGATACTTACACATGGCATTGCTAATTAGTATGTGGGTACCTTTACAGGCTGGCTTGCTTTCTTTTCCTTGCAGACTCTAATAATAAGATTATAGAAGTGTCAAGGGACTTTAACCACTAATGCCTTGTCTTTTTTGGTAAGGCATCTTCCAAAGATTTCTAGCTTGGTTTTATTAATATATGTTAGGACGCCCTCTTTGATGGTTATTTTTGTGGTAGTAGAAATGCAGCTCCTGTCAGTGATGTGAGAGTTTCAGAACTAGAATATTAATGAAATTGTAGTGTCAAACTCAAGGCAGTGGTTGCTGAACAGCTGGGAGGACCTGGATTTTTTGATTGTTTTCATCGGGATCTCTTTGATGTGAATGAATGATTTGCATCAGGATTATTGTATTCCAGGCAGAAGTTTCTGCTTTCCAAAGTATTAAAGCAAAATCCAAAGAATCATTTGTAAAGATCCAAGGCAAGAATATGATATGATTTTTAGCGATTGCATAGATTTTAGAAGCTGTGAAGCTCAGCAGTTCACCCTGTTAGCCTTCATTCTGCTTTTGCAGAGGATTCCTGGAGCTGGCCTTTTAAAATTCCCGTGGGTTTGCATTGTCTCTTGTAGGAGCTTCAGTGGGTACATGTAGATAAACTGATTGTCTGTGGTCAGACTTTTCTTTACAAGGTGCATGAATGTGCATCAGCTGCCGAAAGCTGGTCCCTCCATCTTTTCATTTTGTTGCCTTTTCTTTTTCCATTTTCAGGGGGAGAGTGAGGAGGGGAGTTTGTCCTTACTGTACTTTGTGTTGGAAAACCTGATGCTATTTGCTGTAAATACAGAATATGAGAACTTAAACCTCCATTAAAGTAAAATGCAAAGTGGGGAAAAAAACAACTCACCTTATCATCCTTGCTACTTTAAAAAATAATTAAAAAATGAAACTGTAGCTGGAAAGAGGTTAATAAACTTAAGATGGCTGTTTAAAAAAATTTAAAAGAGCATGGAGAAAGTCAAGAAGAAACGATTTCTATTGACTTGTTATTTCTTTTTTGGAAAGGTCACTGAAAATTTACCCAGTGACAAAATAACAACCCAATTAGTATCTGTCCTGTAAAACTAAATGTTAATATATTTCAGATTCTCCTCTATTGACAAGTGGGACTGATACTCAAGATAGTGCAGGGCAAAAATTACCAGGCACAGTTATGAGTCTCTGTAGCAATTGCTGTCAACTTTCCAACTGTAAAGGAAACAAGAGGTAATTAAATATTATCTGTAGGTTCATTTTCTAGGAAAAGTCTTCTTTTAATTATATTTCTGATAGCTGTAAGAGGCACAACTCAATTATGAGAGCAAATCTTAAAAGCACAATAGCCCCTTTATCTAGGTCTTAAAATTCCCAGCGGAAAATAGTATTTCATTAATTGTCTTTGCATAGGAATTATAGAACTAAGGGGTGTAACATTTCGTTTATCATTCATTTCTTTAAGTGTCAGCGTCATTACCTTTCCAGAATTGTTTGGTGCATTACAACAAATTAATTACTGATTGTGACAAAGGAGCGTTGTTTAGAGAACTAGTGACTTTTTTTGGAGCAGGGAATCTCTTTATTAAAAGGGTTAAATGACCTTTTTCTACCTGTGCAAGATAAACTATTTTTCTTAGTATTTTCATTCCTCCAGAAAGAAAAGCAGATGAATAGGCTTTTCTGTTAATTTACTTAAATATTTTAGCAGCGAATTAAAATACCGTGTGATCAAAGCATTAACCTTTCATTTGTTGTATGTATATCCGAATATCTCCTTGCATATAGTTGAGGAAGTTACAGAACTCACCAAGTGAAGCTCTGATCTTTCCATAGTCATCTAGAAGTGGTCTCAGAAATGTTTTCCTCCCAGGTGAAATATTGGGGAAATGGTAGAATGTATGTTAGAAACATTTTAGAGGAAAGGTGAATCTGATGAATGACTTCCCTGGGTAGAAATTTTTTTTTAGTAGTCTGTTCCTTTAGTATATACCGAGCTACTTAGATTATGGAACAAAAATAAGCACGCATATTAAAAACTCGGTCAAAGCCTTTAAAGCTCTTTCACTTAGTTTTCAAGTGGAACAAACTGAACAGATCGGTCTGACCCAGGAGACAAAGCTGTTGGTCTCCAAGCGACTCATTGTTAGAAAATTATTCCACATGTGAGATTTAGAAAGATAAGTTCAGTTTTGGTTGTTTTTTCCCACTGAACAGGCATAATGGAATATTTACTTCCCGTCTGGAGTTCTTGGAGTGGCTGGCTTAGCATGCACAGTCTGAAAGTCACCACCTTATTTCAGGAGGTAATTTAAATGGAATTGCATGGGAGAGCCGGAATGCATCACTTAAACAGAGTTAGGGAATGAGAGGACAGGGTTGATTTTTGCAGTCGCTGAAGAGAGCAGTTCAGAAGGAACCCCAGGGCAGGGCTGGAGTCCCCATGATCCCTGGAGGGGGTTCCAAGCTGTGGAGATGTGGTGCTGAGGGACAGGGGTTAGTGGTGCCCTGGCAGGGATGGGGGAATGGATGGAGTGTACAATCTTCAAGGTCTCTGCCAACCAAAATGATTCTACAATTCTGTTTGGACTTGAAGCTTAAGAGCAGGACAGATAGATGTGACTTCTCAAGGAAGATAAGAATTTGAGGTCCCCTGTAAGACGCAGCTGTGATGATGCAACCTTCTGGAGTCTGATGGGGGACTGTCTCAGCCCTGTGTGGGAAGCCAGTCAACCCGTTTTATCCTTTCCTTTTCCGTCCTTGGCTATCTGACATGCAAAGCTTCCAGCAATTTTCTTTTGATGGGTAGTCAAGTTCTTCACATGAGGCAGCAGAAGCTTGGCAGCGTACAAACCTTTGAGGGCCAGTTGGGGAAAGCTCGTATGTCAGGAAAGCTTTATCCATTGGGCTCTGACTTCAAGCAGCGATGCTTTGATTGCCCCACCAGGTCCCTGGAATCTGCCACTTTGGCCAGGTCTCCTCATCAGAACCTCAACCTGGTTTTTGCCACGTTTAAAGCTATTCTGTGTTCCTTCTTTCTGTCATGTTGACTCACATTCACTTGACTTCTTTGCACACCACTTGCCAAAATTCGGTGTATTTGAGCATGTCCATGTGCTGTGCAAAGCTTTGGGTCGCTCTCGCACTCACCAGGGTAGTTTGAAGGCTGATAACTGTATGAAGATCATCCAAAAGACAAGTTCTGTGACTAGGTGTTTATTCATAGTAGGTGTTTATTCATAGCTGAGGTGATAGTGCTCTGACCTGCTAGGCAGGTAGCTGGGAAAAGAATTTTTTTGTATGATAGATAGTGCAGAAAGCTGTGGTGTGTTCTAGTCCTTCTGAAACAAAAAAAAACCCAACACCTACAAAAAAAGAAATGCTTATATAAAATGAAAGCGCTCATTGCCGAATTAAAGTGCACGGCAAATCAATTAGGTGGAAAGCGTGAGGAAAAGTGTTGCAACAAAACCCATTCTTATATTAAAATATCTTAAAAAGCGCAAATCTTGACTGCAAAGCTCTGCTTATCAAAATATACGCCCATTGTCCTCATCTTCTGTCATCTCCCTTTTTTTTCTCTGTCCAATCTATTGGTAATCATCAGGAATGTGAGGAGAGAAGATCATCTCTCCCTATTATGCATCCTTAAATGAAGATCAGTGAATTAACACTGATGCTTAACCTGCTTTCTCTAGGTTCAGGTTTAATGCCTCTGTTGAGATTGAGCAGTGGTTGCTCCAGGACCCTTCTAGATCGGGAGACTCTCCTAGAAACAGGTCTAGGTGCTCTCCCTCTGGAGGGAGGGGGTGGATGGTGGTAACCAGGCTGCAGAAATACACATATGTAAAGGAAATTCTGGCCCTTCTGAAATCGAGAAGAGCTTTGTTACCAAGGCAGAAGTTGGTTACCTAAGTAAAACAAACTGAAGTATCAGGAAGCAACACCATGGCAATAAATTATCTTCCCTTCATAGCCATAAAAATATCATTACTTTTGTATGCTGGAGTATGGAGAGAAATGGTATTGTCAGTTTGGGAAAGAAACAGTTTATGGTTTATACTTAAAATCAAAGCTCAAAAGCTTTCCCAAACAAATTTCAATTAAAAATAATCAACAGTGGCAAATTGGGCAGCTCTTCACATGAGGGAGCGCATGGACTGTAGGTGTCCAAGGCCAGGTGAGCTCCAGGTCTGTTGATTGGTATGAGCAAGCTGGTTTGAGCAGCTCTGCCATGAGGCACCTTCTGAATTCACAATCAGTTCTCTGTTTCTTAGGACTTTGTAAACTTAGACCTTTCATTTGGCGGTTACTTGTAGGCTTTTCTGTCTTGCTACTTCACCTTCTTTTTTCACTTTGCTTGAATGTTTTATTAACTTTTTTGTGTTGTGAACTTAAGCTCTTGAAGTTTTACCTTGTTTGGTTTTTTTTATGGCAGCTGGAGCTCAGGATAAAATTGGCTGGGCCTTTGGCTTGGGTTTGGAGAGGTTGGCCATGATCCTGTATGATATCCCTGACATCCGGCTCTTCTGGAGTGAAGATGAACGCTTCTTGAAACAGTTCGTCGTGCCTCACATTTGGCAAAAAATAAAATTCCAGGTAAAATATATTCAAAAATACATTTGAAAATGTTTTATCTGTATTGATTTTATATTACTGTATTTTTAATAAATTACATAGAATTTATATGTCAGTAAGACATCTATGTAGCCCTAGAGAATGTCTGACACCAACATAAATATTTTTCTCTCTGTTCATTAAAATGTTCTTCAAATCCATGAAGCCCACGCTACACAGCAGTAACCTTTAATAATAGGCAGGCTAAATACACTCTGGTTCAAAAATGGCATTTAACTGGGGCTTTTTCTTGGGACTTAAAGTGTATGTTTTGTGCCTTTGAACAGCCTGAATGTGTCAGACTTTTCCCCGTGTCATCAGTTGCTGGGAAAAGCTGACAGTGCTGGTACCATCGTGGCCCCTCAGCAGAGCTGCTGCCCCCAGATCAGACTGCAGCATTAATTCCAGTTAGCAGCTCGCTCTGGCTACAATTTGATATGAGTCGCAGCAGTGAGGGGGTTGAGGGTCAGCAACTGGTAACTCGGCTTCCATCACTTGTGTGGGGCTTCTGCTCAGGCTGTGAGAGGAGCTGAGGATGGAGAGGGCAGGGAGGAGGAAGCCTCCACAAGGTGTAGCGTGATCAAACGAACGTCTCGGGTCCAATCTGCTGTGTTACATCTGAGTTCGTTGGGACTCTGAGCACCGCTGCCTGTAATTGCTTTCTGACTCCTGCTGAGCCAGCCTTCTGAGCCACCAGGTGTGTCCAGGGGCTGACAACTCTCAAGAAAAAGTCCAAAACTGAAATAATAGTTAGGGGAGGGAGACACCCGCAGTTTGGCTGAAGTGTGCTGTGCCCGGAGGCATTGACGAAGACGACGGTTCCTGGAACCTCTGTCATTTCACTGCGGTAGTGTCTAAAGAAGTAATTGCATGGAAAAGGAAATCAAAGTGAGCTCATCTTCCTCCCCTACAAGGTAGCAGAGGCTAGGTCTTGCTCACACCCATTAGCTCAGTGTGCTGTAGGAATTAAGCCCCTGTTCTGACAACAAAGGATTTACCCGCTCACCCGGTTTGTGCTGGTTGCTGCAACCGTCAGCCCTCCGGCTCACACAGTTACACAGAACAACTTTTTTCCTTTACTGTGCCCTTTTTGGTTTTCTGAGACAATCATCATCCTTGGGCAGCTTTCCTCTGCACATCCCTGGTGGTTGCTGGGAGACGCAGAGCTTGTCCTGAAGCTGTAGAAGACGCTGAGAATACTGGCGCACTGGCAGGTCCAAGGGGAAACTTTTGCAAATTAAACCATCTTAGTCTATATCCTTTATTCCCAGCTTGAGGAGAGCGTCGGATATCTAAGGCAGCCTTTCAACCGGTTTGGTCTTACTGCAGTCACTGCACAGGGCACGTCTGTCTGATCCGTCATTAGTATGCTACTCCATATCATTTGTATTTATCATCTCAGTCCGTGATTAGCTTTATTTTCCAATAAAAAGTAAATAGATTCACTGGCTGCTACATTTTCAGGTATTTTTCATCAAGCTTAGGTAACTCCGTGCTTAAGTGGTTATTCATTTATTATGTTTGCTTTCTAATAGTGCATCTATTAAAGGCAAATACGCAACCATTAGTATGTAAATATAACTTGGATGTCTGAACAAATGAGGTAGAGCCTCAACTGTGATTTATGGTCTAATTAGTTTTACTGTAATCGAAGACAGAGTGTATGCACATGCATGTGGAGGTACAAGAGAGAACAGATGATGGTGTAGCGTAAACATTTTATTGGCATGACTTTGAGAAGGTTGAATTTCTTATGAGTGACTTACATAGATCATCTTGAATGTCAATAAGACCTTTACTGTGCGGTAGGTCATCTCAGGTTTGTCTGTATACTCTGCAGAATGTTGTGAAGCTCCTTTTATTTCACTGTTGGATACCTGTGGAAAGAAGGCAAAAATACCACCTTCATTCCAAAGGTGCTGCACTGAGCTCCACAATTGGATTAGAAATCACTTGATGATCAAGTCTTCTCTCATCAGCGTGTTACAGCTCGAATCACTTGTAGCCAGTGCTGGTATTAAAGCTCTAGGAACCTGAGCCCTCTCTGCCCAGCCAGGCTAAATACTGAAGCACATGCTGAGCTTTAAACTTGGGACTAATCCCATTTAAATCGATGGGATGGGATGGTTCTGGTGCTCACTCAAACTTAACCTGAATATTTTCAGGTCAGAGATCTCTGTGCTTCCTGTGAGAGTGATCAGCACCTTGCAGGGCCGAAGCAGAGGAGACTTTCCAAGTGGCTGTTAGAAGCAGTGAGAATTTAATCTGACAAATCACAAACTTCACTTGCAAAGTCTTTGACCCAGACTGGTTTTACTCATCAGCACTTTTGGGTAAAGAAAGTAAAGAAACAAACATCTGGAGAGTGAACAGCACTTGACTTCCCATTCTCAACTAAAGACAATTGGCTGGAAACACAGGAAGTAAAGAAGAAAATAGGGGCTCAGAAATGAGGAGTGAGGTGATGGAAAGTCACATGAAACTGGATACAAGAGAAAACAAGTCACTGAGATAAGACAAAGCTAGAGGAAAGCAGAAGAGAGAATAACTGCTTTGGGCATTGGGGGCAATCTGGAAAAGTCTTGGGGCAAACAGAGAAAGTTTAAACAAGGTGGGTGAGCAGGGTGGGAAGAGGAGAAAGACACAGAAAAAGAGAGTAGGTTTAAGGCAAGAAACTTTGAGTCTAATGCTAAAAGTCTCTTTGTAAATCAATCAACAAATCTTCCCAGTCTTTGTCCTGTGCACATCTACTCTTGATCTCCTTTTGAAAAATTGAGAAGCGTACAGTGAGCACAAAAATTATGACTACAAGCCACCAGAGCCGTTCTGGACTTGATCTGGTCTCAGGGTGGGACCTGGTGTTCAAAGCAAGGAATGTGTTGTCTGAGGTGACTAGTTGAGGCTCTTTAAAACAAATAGCTCACAAATGAGTAATTCTGCTGCTGAATATATCAACTGGTCGTTATTGCATCCCAAATGAAGTATAATGGTTATGCAAAGTACTTAAATAAGCCATAGAGCAATTTCCAGCAGTGATATATATGCTGAAACCCACATTAAATTAATACCGGTAGAGGAGTAAACCTGGAAATCTAAAATAACAGTGGATTTCCTATTGGTTATGTGAAACGGAAAACCAGCTGCTGATGGTTTCAGCAGGAATCCACAGACATTCAGAGCTTTCGGTCTTACTGCCTACAAAGATATGAGACTGTGTAAGGAGAGTAACTCTTAAGCTTTTCCCAGTATCTTTCCAGTGTTGATTTAATTACAGTGTGGTGAGTAGAAGTCTGGGTGGGAGGATAACACAGTAATTGTCTTGACTTTAGTCTTTTGTCCTGTCCTGAGAAGTGACTCAATGTCCCTACTCACTAATTTTTTCTCTTACTGTTTACAGTTGTAGTTGTCTTGTACCTCCTGCCTCAACATCTCTTCTCCACTGCTATCCTAGGGCGGAAAGTTCTTCAACACAGGGACTGTTGGTTTCTGCTTCATCTACCTAATAGGATCTTGGTTTCTACCTGGCAGTCCTAAGTAATTAGCACAGCCTGAATATCTGCATCTCTACAGCAGGGTTCAGTATGTCTGGAGCATCTCTGTTGTGAAGCCAGGCTGGGAGAGTTGGGCTTCTTCAGCCTGGAGAAGAGAAGGCTCCAGGGAGACCTTCTGGGGGCCTTTCAGGGCTTCCAGGGGCCTGTCAGAAAGATGGGGACAGACTTCGGAGCAGGGCCTGTTGGGACAGGACAAGGAGGAATCGTTTTAGACTAAAAGAGGGAAAATTGAGACTGGAGAGAAGGAAGAAATGTTTTACACGACCACAAAAATATAAAAGGGGAAAAAAAAAAAAAACAAAAAGCATCAGAGAGATCTTGAAGGCAGTAGGAAATACGTTCTAATTTTTTACTGTTTTTGGAAAAAAAGATGGGTTTTGTCACAGTTTACTCGGTAGCTGTCTTAACATTTGTGCCGATGTTTTATGAGCAAAAGATATACCTCGTAAAGAGCTTTTGATAAAGTGGTCTCTAAAATCTTGCCTAAACCCCAACGGTTGTCATCCACATCATGTTTAGCCGTGGCAGCTCAGCTGCAGAGCATCTTTAGGACATGAGAGCTGGGGAGAACAGTCTAGGAGCATGTGTTTGACCAGGAGCACCTTCTGAAGTGTGTGGTGTTAATAAAAAAAAACCTGATTTTTTTTCAGCTGCTACTTCTCTGACCAGAATATGAATTAGGCTACAGAGAATAGCCAAACAACAGAAGGCACAGTTGGGAAGCACTGTATTATTCTTGTCTTACCCGTCCTCAATTTCCTTCATCTTACTGACGTGAGAGACACATGGACCCCAGTAGTGACAGCTTCAACCAAACTGTACCAAGTCGTGCTCTGGGGCGCTTTTACTGCAGAGCGTTTATTTTTGCAGATTTCTAAAAAATAATAATGGGAAGAAATCACCTCTTTTGAGAATGACTGGCGTGCTCCTGCACACATGTTAAATCCAGTTTGCATAATTATTCCCATGTGTAACCTCTTCTTTGAAGTCAGCAGCAGTGAACCCAGTTTCTCATTTTTGTGAAATAAGGAAAGGCACTAAAGAAGTACCTGGTCTGCAGGAGGATTCTGCTCGTAGAGATTTAAATGTTCTTTCTGTTTTGTTGTTGTGTACTTAAATGCTTTGTGTGCTTTTTGTGCTTGCTCTGCTCTCAGCTTATGGCTTCTCAGTAGTTTTCTAAGTGTTGTTACTCTACCAAGAGTATAGCTTTAGAAATACTCAGGGTCTGAAAGGAAAAATAAAGGCTTTTTTCCCCCCTTCTGAGTATTGGACAAGTGAGTAGAGCCTTTCATTTCTGTTTTCTCTAGCTTACCTATTGTTCTTTAAAGTTAGATCCTGTTTTTAGCTTGTTACACTACCCTGGTGGTTTATTACTGATTTTGCACTTTGGAGGTTGTGATTTGTATGAATTTAGTACTTAGTGAAGGGAGAAGTGAAGCTGACTACTCCAGAAACTGAAGTCACCAAGAGTCATTGCAACTCAGGCGGTTTCCCCAAGTGAAGAAGGAAATCCAGCTATTTTAATGGCACTGGAAATCATGAAGAATATCTGAAAACCACCAGTAAATTGCTGTAGGTGGCAGTTGGGATCTTTAAATTTCCTAGGGAGCAGAGATTTTTATGATGCAATATCTACAGTAGTGTTTCCTGGCCGTCAGAGATTAGCTCGTAAGTCTGAGAAGTGCGGAAGGATGAGGACATTCCTCATGTCCAGGGTATTATGTGAACTTGTACCTGGGGAAGAAATCCGAAGTGTCATTGCCATTGTCTTGGAAATCTGTACGCTTTTTAGGAGGGAGAGAGGCAAAAAAAAAAAATACAGCTTGTTAGGAGGAAAAAGGACTTCTGCTCAGGTGTTACATGTGCCTGTAAGATTCATGCCAGCTTATTTCAGTGTAAGTCATATTCAGGTGTTCTGGAGATTCTGCTATTTAAACAATAACTCTCTGGAATGGTGAATTTAATGAGCAGAAAAGGAAATATAATCAACAGTGCTTTATATGAGATTTTTTCGTCTAAGCTGAAACAAAATGTTGGGTGCAATTTGTTTCCATTGTATTTGGAAGAAATACATCTTTATAGTGCAGCAGTCTCCTTCCAAATACTTGCATTCTTTATTTCAATATAAATCTTTTATATGAATTGTTGGTGTGTGCAGTATTTTACCCCACTGAGCTATTTGTCTTGGCATTAATAATAAGCATAATCAGAAAAAAACCATACTAACCAAACATCAGAAAGGAAGAAACCTGCCTTTGGAGTGTGGCAGTCACTGAATGCCTGCAGCAACCGGTGCCTTCTGCAGGAGCCAACTGCACAGGCTCAGCGCTGCTGAAGGAGAAAACCTTAGTACCTGCTGAGAAGTTGGGTTTCTACTGACTTGCACCACTTCAGGGCTGCTTCCTTGCAAGCATGGCAGATATTTTTTTTTTAGAAGAGTGCCTGTAGTGAGGTGGGGGTCAATCTCTTTTCTCAAGGAACAAACAGGACAAGAGGAAGGAGGATCCGAAAGCGTATTCATGCTCCTCACTGCTGACTTTAGCAAGCAAAACAAGTTTTTCTTCTTCTGAATGAGGGAATGAAAGTGGTAACGAGGGGATCTTTAAAAGACATTTCCCAGTGTAAAAGCTTGCACCTCAGTTGTTTACGGGGTCAGTTTGCACTTCAAAAAGCATCTCAGAAAGCTTCTGAAATATGTGCTGAGTGTTATACAAGTTCACAACAGCTGTAGCTATACCTACTGAGTCCAGAGCCACTTACAAAGGTATATATTTTTTTTCTTAGCCCCTCAGCAGATACCCGCCTTTGATCAATGACATCTCCTTTTGGCTGCCTTCGGAGACGTTCTCGAAGAATGATTTCTACGATTTGGCTCGAACCATTGGTGGAGACCTGATAGAAAAGGTTGTCCTGGTGGATGAGTTTACCCATCCAAAGTAAGTAAAACTTCTCATGCATTTTTTCCTGCTATCACAATATAAATATTTTATAAGCATTTCAGTTCTGTATACCAACAGATTCTCGATTGTTACCTTGTTTGAACATTTTGCTTTTTAGCTCCTAAACATTTTGACTTTTAAAACATTATAATATGTTTCAGTTTTGTATTAGTACTGAGTTTCTGGTATTCAGACCACTAGGGCCTTCCTCAATACGCCATGGCACTCTGGTCCATAACAGGTCTGATGTTCCAGTGCTGCTCTTTGCTGAGTGGCTGCTGTTTGTCTCCTTGTTATCTTCCCTCTTTTTCTCGTCCTAATTCACTAGCAGATCAAGGCTAATCCTGAGTTGTTGCAGAATACTATTTTTGGTGTTTAACAGGAAGAAAAAAATAGACTTTATTCCTTTCTACTATCAGTTGTCTCAAAAATGGACAAATATCAACTCTAATGTACGCAGTGTTTTTCAATTTGCTGTTTTCACATCAAGAAACAAATGTGCTGCTGGCTACTTAACTTTCTGACGCTGAGTTTTAAAATAATTTCTCTTCTTTGAGACATTTTGGTGCTGTGGAAGGGCAGGTAGTAAACCTAAACTGCAGTGGTTTTTGAAGGTGATAGGAAGATGTTTCGTGTTGTGCTCCAACATCTATCAGTCATCTTTGTTGTTACATCTTGTCTTGGGGGGGAAAATCCTGCGTGTAGTTCAAGCAGCCCTTCCAAGGTTGAAGGTTTGGAGAAATTTTCTTCCCTGCTCCCTCAATGAGAGGCAGGATTATTCTGTAGGTACTCTTGCAGCAAACTGGAGGGATCCACATACATTGGGAGGGCCTCACCGGCAGCACTGCATCCATCAGCTCCGCTCATGGATCGTACCCCTCATCTGTACTGAGAATATTGCCTTCCATACCAGTAGAGTGGGGAGGTAGGGACAGGATCCACTACTCTGGATTTCTCCTGTGTCTGTTTTCTCTTGATATGCTTTGACACATCCTGGAACATGTACTGGGCATGACAGTTGTATAAGGTAATTTCTTCGCCCACGATGAATACACCTCTGGTTCCCTCTGACTTCTGCAGGTAGGAAGGATGAAGTGCTTGCTGAGAACTGTCACGCAGAGTTAGGGCCTCCCTGGTATTGTCCTCTAAAGCCATTAAACCCTCACGCTACAGATATCCAAATAGGTTTTGACACTACAAAGGAGGAAATGTACCTCACCTTCATGTCTGCGGAATTTGGGTGGGGACACTAATGGACTGGTGGTAAGTGGTGGTGTAGTCCTCTGATTGTAGTTGCAGTTGAGCAAACTAAAAGAAACCTTTTAAAATGTCCCATTAAATACTAGTCATTCCAAGGAGATTATCTACCTCATTAAAAAGAATTCTAGGTAAAAACTCTAACATAACAGTTACTTTGCCCTTTCTCCTAAGAACAGGGTGTGCACATGTACATCACTTTCTGTTCTCTGAAGCCTTTAGAAGACTGACTCTTCTGAAAAGAGTGTGCTGCTTAGTCTTAATTCCAGGATAATTGTCTTGTCAAGGGCAAGATACAGTGACTTCTTGAATTCAGTGCTGCAGAAAAGCCTCTGGGCACAGAGATTAACAGAAGAGATCCTCGATGTTGCTAGGAATCTATCTGGTGCAGGTCGAGGTGCTTGTAATTGTTACCTGGAATTTGTGGTGATTCTGGTGTGGAGGATGGGAGAAGAGCGTGTAGGGCTGGGGAGCCTGCAGTGCTGCTGCCTTCAGTGTTAGTTACAAGAAACTTAGGAAGTTCGTACTTGTCATTAGTCACTTATAGAATTTAACATTCAGACTTTTTTCATCTTTAAAATATCAATTTCATGAGGAATTAGAACATTTGGCAGTCTTATCTTCCTTCTTAAACTACCTTTCTTAATTATAGGGCTATAAAGATGGGAAACCAGAAAATACTCTACAAATTAATTTAGAACACAGAAAGAGGTCTTTTAATTAAGATCCTTTATAGAGGCTGTCTGTGTGATCCTGCATAGTTACCTCACAGGCTTTTCTGTGCTTCAGAAACCTTTCAAGGTTCTACTGGTCTTTGGACTGCTCACCATACTCTAGTACAGTGCAATTACAGTGTGTATTAGCAGTGAAAATGTTTTTCTCTACAAGGAAAAGGAAAGTCTGGGGGGGGAATAGCATGAGATGAGCAATTGTTTAAACAAGGAAGAGATGTCGAGGGGAGGGGGAAAGTAGATTTTGATTATCTGCTTTTAAGGTGATAATGTTGAGACATCTTCCAGGAAAGCACAGACAATTAAAAGGTAGAACAAGAAGGAGTCTCACTGCTGAAAAGCACAAATTTAGGAGAACACTGAGTTATTGTGCTCGGGTAATTAAGAACCGTTCCAGCCTAAGCACATCTTGGGTAAACTTAACTAAACAAATCACAGTGCTGAGGAAAACTGAGTAATATGTAATGGGTGAAGACTTCCCAGAAACTAAACTTGCTGGTTCAGTGCAGTCTGCAAACGTTTTATTTTCTATTCCTTGCAGCTGAAACCAGCTGTAATGGGTGCTGGGCTAGTGGGACTGGATCAGTTGTGAAATGTTTCTAGCAGAAAGTTCTTTCATACCACGCTCACATGTTACTTGGAGGTGGAAAAACAAGCATTTCCTGTTAGAAAACAATGTACTAGCAGCAGTTAGGACATGTAGGCAATTCTGTATTTACCTCTCTCGTCATTCCTCTACATTCCTGTTCACCACTGCAGCAGGTGAACCTCACAAAGCAAAGAAATCCATGTGCAGAGATCTGAGTTTTGGCAACTAAGTTGAGGTAGGAAGCTTAAGTTTTTCCATAAAGTGATTCTGGAAACCACGATAGCTATAGGGATGCTCAGCAAGAGTCCCCTGATCCACAAGAGTTTCTTCCCTTGACTTTTGTCCTTTCCCAACCTCTACCATTTTGTAGTTATGATTTTCTGATAGCAGTCAGTGTGTAACTTCATCCAAGATAAATAACACAAAACATGGATGTAACACACCCGGAATTCAGGCATATAAAGGATAAATCAGCAGATACCGAGAAAAAGTCATGGCTTGGCTGAAATGCCAAGGAAACGGGGCAACAGTTACGGCAAGAAGAGGAGCAGGGTCTCTGTAGGGCAAGTAGAATGGAGAAGAAATGTTTAGATTTTCATACATTTGGTTCGTGGAACATATTTTTCTGTGCATGGTCTGGAAAACCAGTTCTCTTTGCCTTGCCCTGAGTTGTCGTGTGCTGCAGGAGCCCTGTGGCCAGTGGCACAGTTTCTGTTGCCTGCATGAAGTATTTCTTTCAAATCCTTGGAGGTCTATAAGGACCTTTAAGCATTGCTGTTCAGATATACGATGAGTGAGGATTTGTGGCTGACATTTTTTGCCTTTGGATCGTTCTCGTGAACAAACATTTGTAAAAAAAAAAAATATTTTGGACTATGTTGATACAGAAGAGAGAAGAAAGTCAAGTGGTTTTTTTTCCCTTACATTTTGCAATGGCTGTTGTACCCTCCGTATCTAAGTTCAGGCCTTCTACTCAGCCTGTCTAAGCTGCCTAACCAATACGAATGACCTTCAGAAGTAAAAATCAGAACAGCTGATTTCAGTGGTCAAGACTTCTCTAGTTTCAGAAAGGAAACAGGTTCCACTCGGGGGCGGGGAGGGGGGAAAGGCTGGCTGAGTGGCAGCCAAAAGGTTGAACAGTCTCTGCTCACCACAAATAAGCAAATCAAAACTGCTGCCGTGCTGAGAATCCGAGCAAGAGCAGTGTCTTGTGTTCCTGAGGCATTCAGGTGAAATATAGTCAGTGCACATGGAATTCCAAGAATGGCAGTTGAAGGGGAGCTCTACCCGAGGGCTCTGGCCAGGCTGGATGGATGGGCTGAGGCCAGTGGAATGAGGTTCAACAAAGCCAAGAGCTGGGTCCTGCCCTTGGGTGACAACAACCCCTTTGCAACACCACAGGCTGGGGGAAGAGCAGCTGGAAACTGCCCGGTGGAAAAGGACCTGTTGGTCGACAGCCAGGTCAAGATGAGCCAGTTTGACACTGAAATTTCTGGAGTTTATTAGGAACAGAAGCGAGGCAGGAAGGATATGCCTCCAGATCTTCCTTTGGAAGGAAGATACGTAGGTAGGCTGGAAAAAAAGTATACAAAACTGTGATCAAGAAATGTGCTGTGTCCTCAGTGGTACTTAAGAGGTAAATTTTTAATCAGAACAACTAAAAATACCCTGAAAAGGCAGTGTGGAGACAGTAAGGGGAGGGGGAATTGATTTGCTGCATTTTGACAGCTACACTGTTAAAAATGTAAGTGGGTATAGGTAAGAAAGGATTTACTCTTGCCTTTGAGTGAATTGCTTGCACCCTTCTGGGGCGAGATCTGCACATTTGTAACAATCTGTTAAATGCAGTGAGAGGAAATGTATTGGCTGCTGTGAAGGAGGAAGGCGGGTGCCCTGTGGCACCACCTTTAGAGACTTTGGGAATACTCAGATGATCCGTGTTTTTTCTTCTCCAGATAGTGAGAGGAACACATCTGACAGCAACGAGTCAGATCCGATTGACTGCTGTGTTGTCAGCACACACCCCCAGCTCCTTGTTAGTATAGAGAAAAAAAAAATGCAGTAACATCATTTTCCTTTTTATTGCCAGATTTGTTGTCTTTCTCCTCATCTAGATGGAGATCAAATCAAATACTTTTAGGTCGGGTTTATTTATTGACGGTGGCTTGTTTTGTCTGGCTTCTGGAAGAGATGAGTTCAGTGGAGTGATTCCAAAGTGCTGCTTACTGCTGGTATTACGCAAATTAAAACAATCAGGTCAGTCCCTGAACACCTTGTTGTTCTTCAGCCTGAGCATTTTACAATTTGCTGAGGGATTCTTTGAGATTACCTTTAACTGCTGAACTGGCAAAGTCCCAGCAGCAGCTTTTCTGCAGAAAAAACAACCCAGAAGCTGCTTTTGACAGGAGCTGGCGGAGGATCGGTTTCCTGTTAATGAACCGTGTTCTCCAGCTCTGGATTTTTTTTTTCCCTCTCATTTGACAAATAACTGTAAGGCTAATATTTTTGCAATAGATTAACTGTTCATGGGAAGCTCTGTCAGTGGATTCTAGTGGACTTCTGAGACTCTCTTCAGCTCTCACAGGAGAACATGTCTCTATAGTGGCTAGTTACAGCACTACAGTAATAGTGCTGGTCCCTCTTCTCTTTGCACAAGGGAAGGTTTTAGATTGTTGGTTAGATTTAGATTGGACATAAGAAAAAATTTCTTCCCTGCAAGGGTTGTCCAGGCCCGACCCAGGCTGCCCAGGGCAGGAGTAGAGTCCCCATCCCTGGAGGGATTTCAAAGCCCTGGAAATGTGGTGCTGAGGGACAGGGGTTAGTGGTGCCCTGGCAGGGACGGGTTAGCAGTTGACTCGATGAGCTTAAAAGTCTCTTCCAACCAAAACAATTCTGTGATTCTTAAGTGTGAATTCTGTCACTTCCAGCTTTTTACACAGCTTGTGACTGCCAGTTCAGACCTCTGGTGCCTGTGTTTACTTGAAGACCATCTGTTGGGGGCGGGGGGGAAAACCTGAATCATCAACTGATCAGGAAAGACGAGACGCTACCTTCCCTCCTATCCTCAGTGTTCAGACAGGCACCATCCAAATAGCTGTTCTTAATGGCTGGCTATTGAAGCCTGAGGTTTCCTTCAAACTGTTGTATTCAAATCAGTCGTGGGGCAGACAGTGTTCTGCTGCACTGTCCCTGGCTGGCTCTTCAGAGACTTCACCAGGAAAATTGTCTTCACTAACTGAAAATAATTTACTATTAATGAGCTTCAGTAGAAGTCCCATTATTCTTCTTTGGTGGGAGGCTGCTGGCTAACGCATGGGCTTGTGGGAGGATTGGTATTCAAGGAAGGAAAAAGATGAAGTAACCACAGGTTCCCATTAGAGGGGAGAGAGGGGGAAACACAGCCCTGAAGTGTGATGTATCGCCAGTGATATTCCACAGGAAATGTAATCACCCTTCATGGGTAATGAGAAGAGAGGAAAACTTAAGTACGTGAGCCACACAGAAGACAAATGTCAACTCCCTTATGTATTCAGGCAGATGCCGAGGAGAGCCTTGCTGGGTCGAAAAGGGATAGCTGGAGTCACAATGAATCTTTCTAAGAGGCTGCTCTGGCTGAAGAGCTTAACCTTTCTTCATCACGTCAACCTGGAGTCAGCCGTTCACCACCGGTTCTCAGAGGCAGCCCAGAAATCTGTGCCACAATTCCCAAAGCGCTTTGCAGGAGGCGTCCCAGGAATTAGCGCAGTGATTTATTGACGAGCGGCGGGCCGATGAAAAATGGCTTGGAGTCGACTGCTACAGGATGCGCAGATGGGGGATGGCAATAGTCTGGTGAGGGCGTTGGAGTCCAGAGAAGTGCTAGGGAATTGCTCTCCTTGGAGACCAGAGCTGGAGATGACTTCTGTGGAGAAGTTGTATGTAATTGTGAGCACATTAGAGTTTCAGAAACATGAGGCTGGCTGGGAGTGTGTCAGAGATCGAGTGAAAGCTGCTGTAATCACATTTGTTAGATGATAAATACTCTGTTTTCTCCAGAGTTTGAAATCAGTTTAATCTTGCGGTGCCTTTTGAAAGCGCTCTGGTCGGCAGCAAGGGTAGGGGAAGAATTCACTGCATGTGAGAGGTAGAGTCCTCCTTTCTTCTGCTGCTTTGTCCCTCTGTACTCCACATGGAAATGGTTTCTCTGCTTTTGCCATCGCTCTTGCTGCCTGGGGTGGTGCCTGGGGTGCTCCTGGCTCTGCTCTCTACCTGAGAGGGGGGTGCAATACCCCTCCCCTCTTTCCTTGGTCTCTGCCCCTGCCCCATCCTAGGTGTGCGAGTATGGTGGGTTTGCTCCCTGTAGCCTCCTAGCAGTGTGAAGAAGAAACAGGTCTGTGGCTGGTGTTGAGCTTCTCGCAAATTCTCTTGAATTCTTGAACGGAGATCTCCATGGGAAGGTAGAGGTGGTACCATGGAGCCATTTGCTTCTCTTACAAGAATCTTTCTTGCCACAGAAAGACAGTGAGACAGCCACACCAAGCGTTTCTTAGGACGAAGGACATCCCTGTCCTCTTTGTGTTGAGAACTGCACATGTTTGCACCCAATCTCTTGACAGAATTGTCGAAGCTGGTAATACAGTGATCAGGTCTCTAATTTTTAGGCTGGATTCAGTCAAATGTACATCCTGCAAAGCTGTCAAGATGGGAGTTGAGAGGAAGAAGTCTTCATACACCCTTCATCGCTTCTCAGTACTACTACGTAGAAGAGAGATGGATTTAGCACTCAATAATTAATCCTGATCTTTATATTTTATGGATCCAGAACAGATTTTTGTAGGGAAAAAGAAAAAACTACAGCTCGGGAGGATTTCTTGAAGCGGAGTTAAAGCATTAAGCAGCTCAAAGGTTATTATTTATCTCCATGCTGGAAAATGTCAACATTTAGGCGGAAACAAGACCTTCTTTAATTTCAGAACAAACAAATGCCAGCATTCCTGAAGCAGATCTCACGGTATCTTCCCAGTGTTTATTTTGTGCTGATGGATATTTTATTTTAACCTACCAGTTAACTTTAAGTCATTCAGAATAAGAACATTGTTTCTATCAGGTGCTACACATCCTCATTTCTGGGTAAATTGGCTGGGAATCCATGGGACTGTGCAGCCCATGAGGTCTGGATATTGTGGAGAGGGACCAGAGCTGCAAAACGTACATCTGGGTGGTGACTGGTGCCAGAATTCAGGCTTCTGTCCTGCTTCTCTCAAACGCTGTCTGGTAACATTAATATTAACACTAACCCCATGCAGCTGATCTACTATTTCAGGCATCACACAGACGTGCAAGGAAAGGGTGCCTTTTAAAAAATATTCTGAGGATGAAGAAAAGATTTATGTTTAATATTTTCGTGTAGGCGTGTGGGACAGATGGATAGTAAGGAAATGAAGGACTCTTCATACCTGGGACATGCAAATAGTTTGTGTTCATAGTTTGTGAATGAACACCTGAAAGAAGACAGATAAGACTGATTTAATGTAGTTCTTGTAGGGGGTTTTATGACCTTTATAGATGAAGGTCTCATGGTTCTCAGCTGAGATATTGCCACCTGCATCCTGTGGACCAGCAAAACAGCAGTGTGCAGACAGCAGGACGTAGGATAGTTGATTTCTAGCTGAAGCAACAATGTCTGTATGGAAGAAGTTAAAGGAGGAAAGAGGTTCTTCTGCCACTAAAGGTACTTTTTTTCTTTTAAAGTCCAAAGAACCAAATGTTCCTATCCACTAATGCAAGCTGGCTGAAGCCTGAGGAAGATTCCAGGATTGGGAGTGGTTCTCCACTGCTTTTCAACTTGCAGTTCTGTTTCTGAATATGGCAGTGTGTCCACAGGGTAAAATTTCTTGCCTTAAAAGCAGTATTTCTGCTGCTATTGAGTTCTGCTTGGAGCATTGGGCAAGGTAGGAATGAAAGCTGGAGGAAAGCAAAGGTGGAAAAAAGAGACATAGGGAAAAAGCACTGCAACTAAAAAAGACCAGTGTCTTCAAACATGACTGACTTTTCTGGGCAACTGAATAAGAAGCTTTAAAGGGCTACGATTCTCAGAAGCTGATGTTTAGCACTTTTGAACATGAGACCAAAATCACCTGTATCTTTTGAAAGTCTTGGCTGAGAGTTTAAAAAACTGCACATATGAAAAATAACTGCAGCCATAATTCACACACATTATTTTTGCCATATAATTAGACTTCCGGATGTGTTCGGGTGCAACCTCTGTCTCTGCAGAGCTGCTGCATCCGTGGGAAGAGAATCTATGTGCAGATATTCTGTGACAATTGAGTAGCCAAAGATGTTGCAAGTTCAGGCAAGAGCTGAACTGTGTGACAGGTCAGACTATCAGATGGAGGAAGTGTGGAACAGCTCTGGAGAACACTTGTCTGTTGACCTCAGCTGTGTTTGCTTAGTCCGCTGCCAACAGAGCACAGCAGCACCACAGAGAGATGCTGCAGTCGTGATTATTTGTTTTAATTGAAGAACTGTGTCCTTAACTCAAAGCTTAAATGTAATTTATTAAGGTCATTAAAGATCAGACTCCATGAGTAGGTCAGGCGTACGCTGAAGTCATGGCTGGCAAAGCGCAACGGTAGAAGGAAAAATACCACACAGATGGGAAAAAGCTGTGTCTCTTAAAGTGTGTATTATAGATTGTAAGTGAAAAAAATTCAGCGGAACCTGTCATCAGTGGTAAGTCACTAGTTCAGTGCATTAGACATTCCCCCAGTTCCATGTGAACGGATGATTCCAGTGCTGGAAAATACAATTACTAAAATAAACAGACTTGAAAATAAAATACGCTGTCAGCAAAGCACCTGCAAGTGATAGTGGAAAAGATTATAATACATTTGGAGCACTTAACTCATTTCCTTCAAGGTCAGCGTTGGATCAAGATGAGCCTGCTGAGTGTCATCCCAAAGAGGTTTTTTTGGTTTGAGTTTGTTGGTTTTTATCTTTTTGAAAAAGCAATTTGAAATACTCAGCAGTTGTGGGGTTTTTTTCCTGCTTATAATGAGGCATTTTCCATGTTGGAGAAAGCAATGATATTCATTTTTGAAGGATCATTCTTCTTTGAGTGACACTGAAACTCCCAGCTGGCTGCAGTGAAGCTGGGAGTGTGACAGACACAAAATCAGGACCTCAGAGCTCCATCTAAGGCCTGCTGAAATCAGTAGAAACCATCCCATTGACTGAAGTGGGCTTAGGATCAGGCCCTTTGGGTTTCCCTTGCTCGTTAAAACCCAATCGGTCTATAGAGAGCACAGAGTCATTTCTCTTCCCGGAACTTGGACTTTATTGCCAGTGAATTCAGTTCCCCATTAAGAAATACGATGACTGCTGTTAGAAATGCTCTTGGTATTCAGCAGGGACACGCTGGTATTTGCTCAGTAAAGTGGTAGTTAATAATGAGATTTGCATTACAGTTGCATTCAGAAATCCTTCCAGTTTTCTGATATTTTGGAGCTGCCGAAGGCACCTGGATGTGGCAGCAATGTGCTTGTGCTCTGCTCTGCCGCGTTCGGATGCGCTGTGGGAACTGCTCACCTCTGAAAAATCAACCGTCCCCAGGTTTATAAGGGTCAAATCAAAACACAGATTCATCATCAAACGTTCTCATATTGTAGCACCAGACCAACCAGGTAGGGAATGTGAAAGAGCAGCTCAGGCTGTAAGAAAGACGGTGATTTTGTTTTTCCTGGCTGTGGCAGCGTCACCTCTTGCGCCTGTGCAGCAAGGGAGGAAGGAGTGAGCCATCGCTCGCTTGGACTTTGCCGAGTTCGTTTTGCAATCGTGCCTGGTTTGTCTGGCTGCAAAACAGGTTCCTTCATCCTGTTGTTTGGTTTGTTGTTTGCCATGGACAGGAATTGAGCGTATCATCATTTCTGTTCGTGAAGGAACCCTCCTTACAAAGAACCTTATTACCTTTAGGAGAGCCTGTCTTAAGGAGCAATATGTTTGCTTTGGAAGAAGCTCTGTGGGTTGCTTACATAGTATCACTGAGGTGCTGTCGCGGTGTACTGGTCTTGGGCTTGTTCTTCTCTACAGGCTGTTCCTGGGTCTCAAAACAATAACTTTTACATGAAATTAAAAGATATGGTGATAGAATGGAAAAAAAAACAACTCTAAAGATTGAAGAGTGAGGACTAGTTTGCTTAAGCGTTAGGAAGGGCTGCCAGTGAAATTGCAAAGTTTACCTGCAGGAATCTGACTTTTCTAATCAAGGCTGCTTGATGGCAGCCCAAAGATGCTTGAAGAGAGAAGCACACCCTTTCAGAGGTAAAATCTGCTCTGCACCTTGGATGGACCGTTCTGGTGACAGAACAGCCCTGGAAAGCGCCGGAGGAACGGGATGAGGGTCCCTCTAGGTGGGTGTCACGTAGGCAGAGGTCGTGAGTAACGGGTGCTGCCAAGTGCGAGGTAGGAAATCCTGCCCTAAACTGTTAGCAAATGGCATCTCTGTCCGCTACGGAACGGCTCCCTACTCGCCATTGGTAGCGGCTGCTCAGGGTGGCCCCACGGGGATTATCCCCATACATAGCCAATTGCAGTTTGATCCTCCCGATCCTTGGCGTCGCTACTGTTTGTTTTGCGGCATCAAGCTCCACAGGTTATCAAGCCTTTGCTTTTAAAACAAAGCAACCGTTTGAACTGCAGTTTAGTTCTGTTTGGCTTTGTATTAGGAGGGCGAGTGAAAAATATTTCCTAATTAACTTTCACTATATTCCATATATTTGTTCAGCCCTGTTGTTATCTTTTAGATAAACGGCCCCAATCTTGTCCGTCATTCCTAATTCAGTTGTCTTTATTTGGATGATAACTTCTGCTGCCTGACTCTAGGATCCTTTATTACCTCCATGTATTTTTTTTTGATGTGGACATCAAGGTGAGCTCATGACGTGGACTTTTATGCTGATATTATACTTTAAGAGTTTCATTTTTCTTTTTCCTTTGGGAAGACCCTGCCTTTTGTTTACCATGTTTATGCTGAGCAAATTTCTTGATCTTCTTGATCTGTGACATGATGAGTTTTCCTGAAACAAACTCTCTATTATGTTGCTGGATTTTATTTCTACCTATTTTTTCAGCAGTTAATTTTGTAATGTGGTGTTTACCCTGCCTTTCTTACCAACGCTTCTTGTGTACTCTCAGTCAAAACCTGAACTAGATGTTGGGATCAAGAGATAGGAAGAAAAGATAAAGCCACCATTGGTCTTGGGTAGTGCTGCATCAGGTGTTGGGTTCTGTTTTTTTTATTTCTTTTCAACACAAATTTTAGACTATACTTTGCTCAGTTGTGGATTTTATTTTTTTTTGCTCTCTTTGTTTCTGAGTGTGTAGAAATAAGCACATAGTTTTTTTTTTTAACTCTGATCATTTCAATGGTCTGTGGGCAACAGGCTGAGAAGCACTTTCCAAATCACAGATGGAACTGGTAGCAAAGCCATAATAAAATGTATTTACTTGATACTTTTTAAGAAAAATTCATGCCACCTCCTGAAGGCAACCTAAGCCCTTTGATTGCAGCACTGCCCAAGCTCAGCCTGGTTCCTCAGTTGCAGTGGTGCCTTTTCAGGTGCCTTTTCACCAAAATTCCATTCAATTTCTGCCCAGCACAATGTTTTAACACCACAAAATAGCAACTGAAGTTACCAAAGCAGTTATTCTACAGGCCTGGGAGCACTGCAGAGAGCTCAGATTTTTGGGACCACCACAGATCAGCCTTTGGTCACCGTGTTAGCCTGAAGAGTCCAACTCTCCATCTTTTCCAGCAGCTGATTTTCCAGCACTGCTCCCTGGGCTGTGGCTGCAGAGTCTCTAGCAGAGGCTTGGTGTGTTACCTGTGACTACACTATCAGCATAGCAGATGTTTTCCAAGCAAATAAACCAAGTAAATTGTCTGCAGAGCCCAACCTGTTCCTCTTGAGTTTGCCTCTTTATGGCAGTGGATCACACGAGTCCGTAATTCCAAAGTCTCTCTGAAGTTAGTCCTGTGGCATTTCCCAGTGAGTGGCACAGACACCTGAGTGGTCAAAGTTAAAAAATTAATTATCTTCATTTTTAAGCTATTAACTCTGTGAGCTAAACACTATTCTTCTAATTAGGAAATGTGCCATTAATTCTGCTCCTGCTTTCTGGAGGGCTCCAGTTTCAGCCATGCTGATGGTTGAGCTTGGCCAGTTCCTAAGCCTGTACAGTAGCTCCTCCGAGCTGCAGATGGACCTAAAAATCATCTTCTGGCTCTCACAATTCCTGGCAGTGCTGGGACAAGCCCATTTTGGGATGCTTCTTTGTGCCGTGTTTAAAATATGGGGTATCCTCTCTCCTTGCCGAGAATGTTACTTTGTGGGTTTCGGGGTTTTCTTTCCCAGCATTGGCATTTGCCTGTTTGTCTGCCTGTCTAGCCCCCTTCCCTCCCTCTCCCCCCAGTTTTCATTTTCAGTTATTTTTGTTTATGTTGAACTCCTGCCTGCTCAGCTGCAGCAGAGCTCAGCCTTGGCAGCCCGCCTCGTGTTGTACAATTCTACAACTTCTGCTGCTGAGCAGCATGTTGGAAATCGCTTTGAAATAAATCCATGCTGGACCGAAAGCAGCATCTTTGTTGTTACCCCCTCAGAATAACTTGGTGCTATAATTGGAATTCTCATTTGAAATAAACAAACACGATTCCTGATCTGTGGACAGATCTGGATGCACGGTCTATGAGAGAGAGGTGCGGGCACACGGCCCTGTCCCTGCAACGGGGATGTGTTTGCGAAGCATCCCTGGCACTTCGGGTGCCTTGGGGCAGGTTAGCGCTGGACGGGGAGGGCTGGAGGGCAGCCCCAATTCATAGAATGGTTTGAGTTGGAAGGGACCTTTAAATCCCTGGGCTACCTTGCGATTTAGGAATTGCTTACTCTGGGCTGCCCTTGCCAGGAATGTGCCTATAAGCCTTGTGTTGTTTCCGCTCAGCTCTGGAAAACTGATACCCTGTGGCAGGGATAGGAAGCTGTGGCTCCACCATACTACTGCTGCCTTCCTGGGCCTTGCATCACTGAATCCCAGCATGGTGGGAGTTGGAAGGGACCTCTGGAGATCACCTGGTGTCACCCCCCTGCTCCAGCAGGGTCACCCAGAGCAGGGGACGCAGGATGTGGGTTTGGAATCTCTCCACAGAAGGAGACTCCACATCCTCTCTGGACCAGCCTCTGGTACCCTCCCAGTGAAGAAGTTTTTCCTTCCTTTCCTTTTTCAGAGAATGAACATGACATGTAGGGAGGGAGATGAATCCATGGGCTTTTATGCTGCCTGTTGTGTGCAGGTTGTTAGCTGCTCACAGTCTATGATTCTCATTTCAACAAGGATATGCACCAGGTCCTGAGAAAATAAACAGGATTAACCAGAGCAAGGGAATGACTGAGAAAACCAGTTCTGATAGAGATGATTTGGTGGGTGCATTCGATGGGGATCTAGAAAATGATGGGTGGGCTCAAGAGGATGGGTGGAGAAGAATGGTTTCATGGCTTCTTGTACAGAAGGCAATGTGCTTCAAATGCCACTCTGAGGAACCAGCTTCAGAGCGAGCAGGAGCTCTTTGCAGACACCAAGAGTTCACGTGGGGAGACTGAGTGAGCTAATGGAGAGGAATATGCGGAGATATGAAAAATACATGGAAGCAACATGCATCTCAGGAATGCTTTGTGTTGAAAACAGTCTGGAGCCCAGGAGGGTACTAGAGGCTTGTGCTGAGGCACAGGCACAACGGCTTGGGTTTCAGCTTAAGGTACTGCTTACCAAGACTGTTTAACTGCCTGGGTTTGTGTGCTGGGGGGATATTTTTTGTTCCAGACTGGATGTGGTTATTTAGACCTTTGGTCTTGCCCAAAGCAGCTGTTTGCGTTTTCATGCAGTGTAATTCAGTAACTTGATACCTCCTTTTTCTCAGGGCTTTGGAATCTGGGCATTTTTGCTGCAGGTTATTGCCCTCTTTTTCCCCTGTATCCCCATATTTGCAATCAGTTGTTTGATTTATTTATTTGAAAAAAAAAACAACAAAACAGAAATCCTGAAACCTGATTGCATGAAAATCTGGTGCTGTAAAGGGAATGTTTAAATCCATTTAGTGCTCCTTTAATTGAGAAATGCCTAGGACTCGAAATTGTTTTTTCAAACTAGGAACAGGATTGCTGTTTGTCTGTCACACCAGTAATGTTTCCAAGTGGTTTTTTTCAATTAAGACACAGCCAGAAAAGCAAGGGGTGAGAAGGTGCCGGTGAGAGAAAAGTTGAGGTGAGGGAGACCTGCAGCACAGCTCATCTGCAGTTAGCATCTTCCCACTTCCCTGTTGCCTGCTTGTCCTGCCCTTCCAAAGGAAGCAGGAAGAATTTGGTTGGAAAGGATGCTGAGAACGACTGTAGAAAGACGTCAAGGCGACAGACAGACAGACGCACGCGTCCGGGGGAGGAGCAGGTCATGCCTTGTTAGCTTTTGTGGAAAGAGTCATTTAGCATTTGAGTCGTCTGATGGGAACTGAGTAACGGCAGCAGGTTTGGAGATGAGATTGAGGAGTAAATGATGGATGAACTGCATCGCCCCCAACACCCTGGGTACAGCCGTCACGCCTCTCTTCTCAGGATCAATAGCTGTCGTAACCGGCAGGAGTTGTCCCTACACTGGCCCCTGTTCCTCGCTGACTCTTAATTGCGGTCACTCAGTGATGCAGTACCACCTCTGAAAACTGATGAAATGGCAGAGATTGTAATTCTAACATAACTGGAAATCCGTTTTTCTTGGTTTTGTGTGGTTGTATTTTTTTAAAGAATCATTTTTCATTGCCCTTTTCTTCTAAATATCCAAATAGACTTGTGAATTTTGTGAAAATCGTTAGTGAATTGGTGGGATTTTTTTCTTCTGCTTTATCTAACAAATTTCTCACTCTCCCCTTAAATTATCAATGATTCCTATCCCAGCGTTCCTGAGGAACTGGAAATATTGGTATTGGGACTGGAGAAAAAAGGACTCCAAGAGGCAACTTACTGGCTTCTTCAAGAATTGAGTAAACCTACAGCTTTCAGAATTTGTAGGATAAACTTTTTAGAATTGGGTTAATTTTTTGATGTTATCTCTTTTGGAACTTGAAGAGGGGGACCTTGGGGACCTTGTCGAGTTCTTTGCCCTAGAGAGGTCCACCAGGATCTGTGCCAGACCTTTCTTCCTGCAGCGAGGCGCAGAGTTCGGTTTCTGCAAACTCAACAGAGACAGAGGCAGTTTCTTTGCTTGTGGTTTCTGGATCTGTCTTCCCAGTGGGAACTGCGTTCCCCTGAGTGTTGGCCGTGTGGTCTCTCAGCTCCATATTTACTCTGGTTTCCCAGAAGCTGCTGGTTTTCTCATAGAGGATGCAAAAAGCTACAACCGCTCCATCCCTCCGGAGTCAGCCCTGTCAAATGGAGCCCCCGAGTCTGTGGCTTGATTTCGCGTTGTGTTTGACTTCGGGCAGTATCCTCTTCCTGATTTAACCACCACTTCCCAGATGAGCGTGCTCTTGCTGCTTTCCACCCATTTGTGTCACCACCTTGGCCACGGTCTGTAGATGACAATGCTTATGAATAACTGCCAGCGTAGCCCTATTGCATAGGAACCCAAAGAGCCACCTCTGATGCCCGGAAAAATTTGGCAGCTGTGTGTTTGAAAGGGACACTGGTGTGTGAGTACAAGCTAGAGCTGGTCATAGACCTGGAAGAAAACATGACTGAAGGAGATTTTTCTGTACAATTCCTATAAAACTGTCTAGACAAAATAATGTTTTCCAGTAGAACTTACACAGCAAAAAAACAGGCTTATTCATGATGACTTTAAATTGTATAGTAAACTTCTGTATTACATTTTTTATTAAATTGTGGACTCTTTAAAGTGATTATCTTTGAGCACTGATACATTTCTATAACTTGATTATTTTTGTACCTAATAAAATTCTGAAGAATTTGAGATTGTTTCTTAGTGCTCAGAATCGTATTGCCTAGTATTGCCATTAAAGTAAGTTGTTTAAACTATTCAAACTTGTTTATGCAAGGGTCATCTCTTCATCCTCCTTCAAACCTGGATAAAATCCCTGTCTCCAGAAGATAAGTTGCTGCAGGAGGCACAGGATTGTGCCCCTCCCTGGTACGTTTTCCAGTCTTTCCTGTACCCCAAGGCTAGTTCCTGATTTGGATTCTGTCATCCAACCTTCTGCTAAAAGCACAGTTGACACTGGCTTCAGACTGGGTTGCTCAGGGCTCCATCCAGACTGTTCTTGGGAATCGCCAAGGATGGAGATCACACAGCCTGTCTGGGCAACCTGCTCTACTGCTTGACTGTGCTCATGGGGAAAATGTCTTTCCAGGGATCTCATCTGAACCTCACCGAATCTTGATGTACTGTCGTAACTCATCCTGCCGTGCACTGCCGTGAAGAGGCTGGCTCTGGCTTTTCCATAACCTCCTTATAGGTACTAGAAGGTAGCTGTTAGGTTCCCAAAGCTGTGTCCTCCTCCAGCCAAGCTCCACAGTCTGTCCTTACAGAACCTGTGCTCCAGCCTCCCTCTTCCTTGCATTCTTCATGTCAATCCAGTTTATTTTCTCTTTTTTTTTGGTTTTGTTTTGCCTTGGGTGCTGATCTCTGTGTTAATTACCTCAGGATTTTTCTCTGCAGTCAACATTTTTGATCAGTCCATCATTAGAGAGCATGATCTGCAGATTTTGTGGCTAAAGACAACCCTTCTGTGGAGTTTCAAACCCATGGCACCAGGCACAGGGCAGTGGTGGCACTACTAGCTAGACCAGAAAACAATCCTGGTTTTGGAAAGTTCATTTCATTTGGATTCAGAATTCCCTACCACAAATTCCCTACCAGCCAAAATAGGGTGGCAGTAAACAGGATGGCACTATCAGTTTTCTCCTGTGCAGAAAAAAATGGCTTAGCATTTCAAAGAATTTGATTTTCTTTAATTGTGAAATCAAAGCATATCAATCGAGTGTGGAAAAGAGCTCAATAAATTTAATCATGAAACACTAAACTATGGCTGGATGGTGGGTTTAATTTTATCTTCTGTTTCTTTTGGTGACACAGAGGAGTCTGATGGTTGTGATGCTCAGGTAATTACCTATCACAGCGACAGCTTTAATGGCACATGATTTTCTACTTGAAAAATATATTATGTATGAGGAAAAAAAGGAATATTTTTTGCAATATTTTAGATATATTAGCAGGCAAATGTATTTTTTAATTCCATCAGGAGACAGTTTTACAGAGGTGGCCTCTTTCATTATGTAGGGTCACATTTCTCGCTCATTTTAAGCACAGTTGAGAAAGTACCAGAAACTCTCTTGTCTCTGCTGCCATTTTATTTCAGCTTTTCTAAGTATCTCTGCATAGAAGTGTTTTAATGGGAGAACTTGCTTGTGATGTTTTGTCTTCAGATTTTTCATCCCCTGGGGAAGTCCATTTGTCTTTTAAAATGACATTACAACTTGTTCAATAACCAGCCTGGGAGTTGGAAGGAATCTGAGAGGGAAGTTGGAAGGAGAAGAGACCTTTTGAGTAGCAATTTTCCGTCTGTGTGTGGAATGCCGAGTTAATACAAAACTTTATTGCTGTTTTACCAGCGCTAATAACGCATAGCATTATTCTTCTGTCTTGTGTTTTTGAAATGGCCTATGTGTACAAATTAGTCTTCGCAACATCCTGCGAGAGAGAGAACTGTCAGCATTGCTCTGAGCCTCTTAGTGTATGAAATGAGAATAATGACTGTGACAAATGGAGAGCTCAGCAAGAGGTAGAAGTAGCACGTTTCGAACTCCAAGCTCGGCAGCAGGTTGCGTTGATCGGCCCCTACATCTTCCTTGGCCCAAATTGCTGTGCTTACCTTTGCAGAAACATCTCTCATCATCCTCATTTTGCAGATTTCCTATTTTTCTGAAAATCGTAGGGCAGCCCAAGTTGGAAGGGACCTTGAAAGGTCATCTGGTCCAGCTTTTTGTAGGAAGAGGAGGCTGGATGAGGGTGTCTAGCACCCTGTCCAATCACACCTTGAAAACTACAGCAATGAGGACTCCACCTCATCCCTGGGGAAGTTATTCCTGTAAAAAATTGTTCTCAATGTAAAAAATTTTTCTTCTGTCACAATGAATGATCTTGATATAAGATCAAAGTGGACTTCAGACTGACCCGTCGATGGTTCTACAATATGTTGCTACTTCAAAGGAATGTGTGCGTGAATCCACCCGTCTTCCTACGTGAGGAAGGATCTTGCTGTGCCTCAGTTACAAATTTCATCTCAGTTAACTGAAAAAACCCCACCAATGGCAGAAGTCAGGACCCTTGGTGCTCCTTCACCTTTCACTCCCCTGCTGTTCTTTCCACTGGTATATGTGGAATATGTGCTAAAAGAAGCGTCTGCTCCCTGCTACACATCCATGAGGCACCAGAGAGATTCTGACTTCAGAATTGGGCTTCGTTTTGTTCTGTAAACAATAGTAAGTGTTGGACTAAGTCAAGTCTTGCTCAAAAAAGATTGTTTCTTTACTTTGGAGGTTTCATCTCCACATTCATAGAAAATTTCCTACATGGCATAGTCTGCCAGACAGTTTTATCAACAGATTTAATTTTTTTTTTCCAGAGCTCTTTTACTGTGGCCATCCAAACTTAGCATGGGTTGTTTTTTTGAGAGTCTTGTCAACTTTAGAATTCCAAGTGTGAAAGTACAGAATCAATTTTCTAAAAACTCATCCCACTGTTTGTCTTGTGTTCCATAAAAGTAACTGAGTATGAGGTTTCTACATTCAGCCTTATTTTTTTTGGTTTTCCTTGAGGAGTTAGGCTGTGAACATTTTCATCAGGACTTTCGGAGAATCTTTGTTGATAAAGACGTCATCAAAATTTGATTCACACCTGTCATACACTTTCCAGTTCTGTAAAAACAAAGATGATTATTCTGCAGCTGCTTAACTTCCTTCAGCAAGTGTTAAATGCACTCCTTTCTTCCTTATTTTAAACTTCACAACGCTTTCCTTGTGGCAAACTTAAACTTCCGTTTAGAAAAGATACCAATTATTTTGAGGAGTTTCTTAATAAAAATTGCAGTAGGCAATCTAGTCAGAATTTTGCACACCGTCATTTGACGAATAATGCACAGTGCGCTTTGCATTTTATATCTGCTTCTGGCTTGGAAATGCCTCCTCGGATAATTACAGTCTGTTTTGTCTACCAAATCACCTATGAAAAGTTTTATATAACATAGGATTTGGGGGGAAAAAAATAATAAAAACCAAGGCATGTCACAGTCTCATTGGCTGTTATGTTTCAGTCTTACCCAAAGTGGTTTTCCCACTCCTGAGCGAGCTGAGATTTCTGTCTGCTGCACTTCTTTGGCAGTCAGTGTCCGAAGGACTCGGAGAGGAGCTGCGGATGTGACTTTGCCTGAGGCTGCCGAGTCCCAGCGGGCCGAGGAGCGATACTGGAGTCAAGCGGAGCTCAGCGGGTATAAAATTTGATGTATGCAGAAAGCAGTGGGCTCATGCGGTACAAACTCACACCGGGGCTCCAATCCACAGATACCTGGTACCTTTAGTGGCATGAACAGTCCCTGGGGGTCCTCATGGGCTTTCTGTTAAGCAGATCTCAGTGTCTGTGCACTGGTGTCACCTTTGTGTCTGGCCTTGCCAAAACCACATGTGGGGATGGCACCCACGTGTAGCTTCCCGGAGTCTAGCATTACCTGGTTCCCCTCATTTCAGAAGTCTATGACTAAAGCTGCTGGAAGTTGTTATGCTTGGAACTTTGCAAACAATTTTTTGACTGATGCTTGGAAGCAGATGAAAATACAACTGTGACGTTGTGTGGCTGACTTACTGCTGCGTTTGGAGCAGAAGTAAGTTCACTTTCTTGGCCTGGTAAATAGATACAATCAGCAGTTTTATATTACATGGCAAGATACTGCTTAGAATTGGGAAAGGCTATACTTCCCTGGCTATAAAGAAATTATAAACGAGAGAGATTGGAAGCTTAAGGTGTTTAGTATTTTAAGTGTGCTCCCAGGGATAGGCAAGAATCAAATAACAAAACCATTACGGTGTTGTCAACTTCTAGGAGGTTGCTCCATATTATCCATTTGCAGCTTTTCTGATAGTGCAGAGCCTGTGTCGTCATGTCTGGGACACGTTCCTCTCCATGGTCTGTGTTCCTGAGATGAATGAGGGGAGAGAACAGGGTTTCTCTAGTCCTGCTGGTTCCTGCCTGCGGCAGCCTATCAAAACAGTATCTGTGGAGCTCTAACATATGTTGGGACACTCGATCCAGGCACAGTTAGGCCATGACTGGATGGGTGCCCGTGTGGCCAAGGGCCAGTGTTGGTCCCTCATCCCTCAGTGGAGTGGCTCTGAGCCACTCTGTGGTAACTGCAGGAGAGGACCGTTATCGGTGGTGCTGGAGTCGGGGTGACAGTGTTTATAGCTCTGAGCGTGCACGGAGCTCGGCTGGATGCTGATGTAATTAATAAGAGTTGTGGCTTCTCTAAGTGGTTAGATCCTGAAATACTTTAGATCCTCTTTTAGTTGCTGCATGAGAAGGTAGAGTCTTCTTACCTCAGTAGTGGTTGTCTCAGTGAAAAGACCTTGCCCTTTTCATTTCACTGGGCAAGGAGGGGAATTAACATTGGAGGGACCTATAGTTTGGTCTGGTCCTACGAGTAAACATCTGCCTGTCCACTGTGGGAGGTTTGTGTTTAAGGAAACAACTCTCTGTTGTTTCCTGAAACTGATGCTTCTGTAAAGAAACTTGTCTTGATGCTGGCTTTCAAAATGTTGTTATTCATGTTCTCTTTACCGGCCTTGAAGCCTGGTTCGCTTCTAGCAGGAGGCCCAGCACCTCCACCCAGATGTGCTACAGGACAGCTGTTAGAAGAGAGTATTAAAAGATGCTTTGTATTTTCGTTACCGTTGTATGAAAACCAAGTAGACATAAGCTGGTGGTCGCACTTAAAATCTAGTGCAGAACTCTGCTCTTTTCTAAAACAATCCTATGAACAAATGTTGGATGTTACTTCCAGCACAGAAGAGGTGGAAACACCAGTGTGGCGTTTGGAAACCTGCTTGTGGGATCATCTGAAGACTTTATTATCTTAGACCCAACCCCTTTTTACACTAATCTTGTAATAGCCGAATGATTTATGGAGAAAACATCATTTGGCTTTTATGTTGTGAGCAAGAGAAGAATGATTGCTTCTAAAGTGTTGCTGTTTAGTGAGATATTAATGGAGGGATAATCCATTTACATTTTTACAGCGGAAGTTTTGTAATGCTTTTGGGATTCATTTATGCTTTGCATTTGAGAAATAGCCTCTGCTGAAAGAAAGCTGAAGTAATTTGCTGTGGGGGAATAAAGTAGTTTGTCAAAAAAATAATATTTTTCCAGGCTCCATACAAAGTCCTACTGTTGAAATAATCATTTGCTTTTAAAATAAATTTTAAACCTTTTTTTCACAGCCATCTTATAAAGAGGATCAGAGTTGTAAATTCCCCATGCTGTACGTTATTAAGCACCATGTACGAGTTTTAACTGTGTGGGGTTTGCTGATCTGTTGATGTGTAAATACGGGTGACGTGTCAATTTGTATTAATCTTCTGAATAGCTTTTTTCTGCTGGTTCTGCCCTATCCCATCTAAAGTCTCTTCTAGATGATCAGTGCTTTGGTCTGTTCCTGCCTCCGCATTTGTCATACAGTCCTGCCAGGAAAAGCAAAAAGATTGCCAGTGTTCAGTGCTCAGAGGGCAGCAGAGAGTGCAACTTTCATTTACAGATGAGTGTTCTGTTACTCTGCTCTGGTGGCATTGCAGGAGCAGGGCAGTGATTATTTTGAACTGCACACAGTGTCCTGTTTGTGTGTTTTCTGCTGCTCTGGTCACCTTTGCAGAAGAACTGGGGCAGGGAACGATGGACTCAAGGTGGACTGATGATGCACATCTGGCCAGGTGGCTTACTGGTGCTGGGAGATGATGTACGTTGGAAAAACCCATGTGCTGATAGAGCTGACCAGGTGTGGGGATGCTTCAGCACTAATAAAGAAGCTGGAGAAGAAAAAAACAACCTTCTTTATTGAGAGAATTGATCCCATTAGGAAAGCCTTCCTGCATTTTGTTTCTTTCAGATCCCTTTGAGGCTGGAAAAATTTTCACTGATAATAAGTTGACTCACGCGGCCTTCTCCGCACTCTGCCTTGCTGTGGGATGTGTTTATTTTATTGGCTGTTGGCCACACACCCTCTTGGTGTGTAAATTGCAGACAAAAGCAGGTGATTCCTTGACTCCCTCTCTAGCATTCAGCTGCAGCGCCTGTAAATCTTGGACAAACAGCGCGGTGCTGGCTGGTGCTACGCACAGGGTAGCTGCATGGGAACGCTCTGCCCTGCAGCTCGGGGAGCTCCTGTGGCCTCTCCAAAAGGCGCCGCTTGTTCTGTGCTCAGCCAGCGAGCAGCAGACATGTGCTGAAATCACCCTCTGCTCACCTCACCCAGCAGCACCAGGCTCAAGCTGGCACCTGCAGCAGCACAGGCTGCTGAAAATGCAGCAGAGGAGGAAAAAAAAAACCCTACTGGGGTTTGTTGCTTTTTGTTGTAGTCGGTGAAGGGCTGGGTAGCTCAGTTCCCCCTAAGAAAAGAGAAGCCAAAGCCAATGGGTTGGCTACAGAGCCTGCAGAAATACACCCTTAGGAACAACGGGGTGTAGGTTGGGTAGTGCTCTAAAGCCTTGTGACCTCACCAGAAGAGTTGTTCTAATGAGGAGGCATCGCTGGCACCGTGCAGGATGGGGCTGCGCTGCACTGAACCGCTCTCTCTGGAGCGTGCACTTGGGGAGAGGCCACAGAGGTGGAGCCACAATGGGATATTAATGGCAAATTTGTCTTAAAATGCACTGCTTGTAAACTGCAAGTATGTCTGGAAGGGAAAACTTTATACAACTTGTGTAATTTTATTCTTTAACAGCAAACTTCAGCGAAGAGAAATACGTTCTTGAAAAAACCCTCATGTAGCAGCAAGTGCAGGAAGCTGCGACGGCTTTCAGTGCACAAAGGAGAAAGACATGAAACAAAAATTTGATTAATCAGCTTTCAGTTATCCTTTGAAGCGCCTTTAAATCACCATTTTAATACCATACTTGTTCTGAACCTGATTTGCATTCACTTGCAAACTTCAAATGTAAAGTCCTTGGCTAATTTCAGGGTGAATTTGAGATGGGAGATGATACGTCCCTGAAACGTATCATTCATTTGATGGGTTCAGAAAAGGATCCAGAATGTTATCCTCAACGTTTAGACAAATATTGTGGGTTACAAAAAGAGTCCCAGCCAATTTCCCCGAGTCGGGTCTGTTTTGCCCGTGGTGGTAACTGATGAGTGATCTCTCCCAGTCCTTATCTCAACCCATGACTCTTCCATTGTATTTTTTTCTCTCCTGTCCCAGCTGAGGAGGAGAGAGAGGCAGCTTTGGTGGGCACCTGATGTTCAGCCAGGTCAACCCACCACAATATTTAGAAAGAGTGTGATGTATTAATGAATGAGACTTAGCTGAGGTCACTCTTGCACTTACCTGTAGATTGCACAACACAAGATTGTCATTTTCAGAAAGACAATTACCCTGTTGCTAAGACAACTTGTTCTGAATCCCAAACTTTCTAAAGTTTTGCTCTTTTCATCCTGGATTTCCCTGTCCAGCCCACGTTCAAAGAAGACTTTCAAATGGGAGCTGTATTTAAGCAACTGTACCCAGGAAAGTGAGTTAACCTGAAATGACTCCAGCAGGAATGATAAAAGCAATTGCAGCAACTTCTGTATAAAATCACCCAGAAAGAAGAAAAGGAAATAACTTTCTTCAGGGAGATCGATGAGTAGGACTCATGTTTTCCAAAGATCTCAGGAACCAACTTGTAACTTAACTAGTTAAATGCTGCTGACACTAGAACAACTGATTTCTTTCTCCCCCAGAAGGCTGAAGAACAGCAGACCTCTGACAATTAAGACTTTTAAAAAGGAATTGTCAATTTTGACATCCAAACCCGAAGACATGCAGGGAATCTGGTAATTAGTCTTGACAATCTTGTGATGAAATGCTTCATTTCTGGGCTTTGGTATTAGAGACATTTCAGCCTCTGTCTTTGGTCAGCTGAAGAGGAGAGATTTCTCCCTTCCTGGGTCTAGCATATTCATCTTGCAGTGAGTACATGGGATTTATTTTCCTGTGCTCTGCCGGTGCCCTGCACAATAAATATTGTTCCTTGGAAACCTGCGAGGAAGGAAGGGATGCTTGCCTGGTGACCGCAAAGATGTGGTGTCCTGGAAATGGGAACTGTGGTCAGTACCTCTTCTTTAGCAGGTAGTTGCTGTATAGCAACAAAAATGAGATGTTTGGTAGTGTGTCTTCTTTGGAGACAAAGCTTTCAGTCTGATAGATTGAACTGTGATGGAGAACCTTGGCTAGCCTAAAAGAAACTTAACGGCATCTATCTGGGTCCATCACAAACATGGCAGAGGTAAGAACTTTTCTCCTGTCATTAGTGCTGCTCATCACATCTGGAGATAACCAAGCAGAGAAAAAAAAATAATGCTTTTGGGTGTATTTAGTCCATTTGGCCATATTTAAGTTCTCTCTTTTGCTTAACTGTGATGTCAAGACCTTTTTTTTTTGAGAGAAGTTACATAACGAAACATTGAAGAAAACTGGGGTTGCTGATGATCATTAGAAACGTTTACTGGTCTTAAAACTACTCAGGCTTATGGGGAATTGTGGTATGTTCTGACGAGTGTATTTTATTAACAAGATGCTTCTAATTTTAAGGGGCTGTTTCTCTCCAGCATTTGAGGTGCCAGTTACTCAATTTTATGAAGTTAAACAATAAACATTAAAAGTAAAACCTCGGGAAAATTGCCAGAGTGCAAAACAGATCTGTCCCTTGGCAAATTTAATCTACTTTCGTTTTCGAAATGTTTTTCATTTAGTAACTTGTTGTGTTGTATTTTGAGCAAGGGAAGACTGACTTTAATCTGAGCCTCTAGGTCTGAAGGTACAGAAAGGAGGGATCTGTTTTCTCTGGAGGAAGGCCAGCTTTCTGTCTCATGAACCCAAGCGTCCACAGTATGGGGCTTGTTGATGTTTCTGCGCTTGAGATCTTTGTGGCTGACCCATAGTGGTGTTGAACTTGGAAGTCGGCCAGTAAGAAACCCGGAATGGTTAAATTAGAACAAATAAATATTTAGTGTATGATGCGTGTTTATCTCATGTGCTTTCTGCATTTCCTTACTTTTATAGACAGCGCTAGCACCTTTCTGTGTTTGTGAAAAACCAAGTTATTTATTTGGCCTTAGTGTCACTTTTCCACGTGCATGAATCTGAGCGATTCAGGGTTTTGTTTAGGCAGAGCAAGGAAAGTAAATACACAGCCCAGGGGGCAGATAATGTCCATTAATTCCTTTTATTTTCACCTGACCTGCAGGCTTCTAATTATTTTTCATGTGTTACCGTCAGCAACCCCCTGAGCTGTGTGATTAATGTGAGTCTATCAGAGGTGTAGAAAGGCGTAGTTAGTTCTCAGGAAGGAACGAGACCTCCCTTCTCCGAGGTGGAATATAAGTCATGTGGGCAAGGAGGGAAGGCAGTCTCCACGGTACGGAAAGCACAGCATTTCTGGACAGGAAAGTCTCCTGCTCTGTACAACCGTCACTTGATGCTCCAGCTTTTGGCCTGAGGCACGAAAGGCTTCGTTTCGTGGCACGGATGGCATTTCATCTGTGTCACGGTTCATTTGGGCCCCACTTCTTCTGGGGATCCCCCAACTTCACCCGTCTCATCTCCCTCCTCAGCTCTTGAGCAAATCGCTCAGCCCTGTGTCTGCTTCTATGGCCCAGTTTGGGCCTTTTGCAGCCACGATGAGTTATCTCATGGGTCGTGATCTCGTTTAGTGCACAAAAGGCCTGCGCTCATCCGTGTCTTTGGGTTCTGACTTATTTTGTGTGTTTGGTGGAGCTGGTTGTTATTCCCTGTGGGAGAGGAGCACCCCTCTAGCTCTGAGCCCTCAGACTGGGACTTCTTAGGTAGGATAAGGATGAGGAGGAGGATCCTGGTGTGGGGAAGTGACAGGGACAATTCCCCTGACCTGCTAGTGAGAGGATCATCAGGAAAAAACAGAAGCCAGCCTTTCAGAAGAGTTCGAAGCAGTAATGCGAGAGGCTGCATTAGAGTTAAATCCTTCAGTGCATTTGCTGCAGAATTTTTCATCCTCAGATGAAAGAAGATGAAATATAATGAGTGCTGAGTGAAGCAATCTTAGCTGTAACCAAAGCCTTTGGAGGAATGAAAGCAAATTAAAACCGAATCAACAAAGATGCCTAAAATAGAAAAGCCTAGTGGAGCCTGCAAACGCGTCTCAATTCTTTGGACTCGTTCTTGGGTTGGATGTTGCTTTTTCCCCTCGTTTTCTTTACTCCCCTGCATCCAGGCAGTGCTTGATATCATCATCTTCTTGTCATATTTGCTTGGGGAGACAAATCTGTCACAGCAGTTTCCCGTCCATAGCCTGTCTGCAGTTAGCAGCCTGTGCCTCCCTCCAGCACTGACTGACGATGTTCCTTTTGCTGCTAAAACCCCACTTTTTTCCTTAGCTATCGGAGAATGACCCCCGCGCTGGCATTGCCCACGTCTGGACACCAAGTGTGGTGGCAGAGTCAGAATTTACAGCGATTCTTTGGAGTCACAGTTTCAGCCTCTGCACAACTTGCCGTTGTGTTCTTTATGAACTTTATGTTCTAAAGAGCGTAAAATTTTTCCCGTTCAGAAGGACTTCGTTGATGTTCTGGTGTTTTTCAAGCCCATTTTTTAGCATTTCTCTATAAAACCACATATCTATGGCATTAATATTCCCGCTGTGATGTTGTACCTGTGCACGGGATCAACACATTGTTGAGGAGGCTCCAGGAGGAGCCTGGCATTTAGCAAAATGTCTTTCTTTGCAGACTGACACATTAATAAATGATGGAATCAAAACTGGAATTCCTGCAGTGTCACTTAAGAGCAGAGCAGCACTTTAACACTTTGCCTGAAGGGAGTGTAAAAAAAAAACAAAAAACAAAAAAAAAAAACAAAACAAAAAAGCCTGTTAGTTAAAAGGAGAATTGTTTATGCCATAATTGCTTGGCACAAATTTCTCATTTACAATAAACTGTCAGTTGCAATTTTCAGCCTTCAGAAATAAGTGACCTGATGTTCAAGGCTGCTAAGTACCTAAAGTTGTATGGGTCAAGTGGTGTTGAGAAGATAATCTGAGACCAAAGTAGCAAGATAAATGTTGTGAGTTCTACACCTCTGAGAAGGATGGAAGCACAAGAAGCAATGAGCCATCCTCACTCTCCTCCAAAGCCCACTTGGAGATGTTTAGAGCTGCTTTTAAAGCACAAAATTAAATCATTTTATTACATGCAAAACGAGAGTATTAGATTTTGAAGCCTTTAGGACGTGGACAGAAGGGCCCAGGATGTCATTTGAGGTGCTGAGGTAGTTCTGAGTTTTAAATGTTTTCTGTCTCAGTGTGACGCTGCTGGCCTGTCCCACCTTGGGAGCACTCATTTCTTAGCTTGTGCTGCCACTTTGAAACCGTAAGGTACATCTCACACCAGGTAAGGTCTGCAACAGAAGATTCAAGAAAACACTAAGCGCTCGTTTGGGTTTGTTTTCTTTTTGAGTCATCTGTCAGCACCTTTCCAATCTACCAAGGTGCTACAGGGTGCATTTCTTTCAGGCTGAAGGGAAGAGCGGGCTGTTGGGAGGTGTTGGCAGGTCCCTCAAGCCAGGCTTGCTTGCTGTAACTTTAAGTCAGAAACTGATTTAGAATGTTAACAATGGCTGCAGGTTGGGAATAGGCATTTGAAATGCGGTTTGACTGTGTCCTTAATGCCATAAGCCTCTCAAGAAAAGATTATCCTAACGGGCAAACTGCAAACCTTTATTCTTTTTTGTGTTTTGTCACGTAGAAAAACCAAACCAGTCCTCCCAGCATTGTGAGGGGCAGTCCCAGTTCTGCCTCTTAGTCCTGATCATCTGGGAGCTGCTTTTGACTTCCAGGGATAGAGAAAAAGCAAAGCAAGGTCTCTGAATGTCATGAGGGACAACAGAATAGCAAAAGAGATGTCCTAGAGATTAGCTTGAACCAAGCTCTACTGTGCTGTGAAAAAAAGATGAGGAGTACAAATTTGAAAGTTTGTGGAAAGATAGAAGAATAGCTGGACTGACCTGGCACCTAATGACCAGTTCCTGGTCCTCTGTAATTGGACCAATCTCTTTGTGAAATTTAAAAAAGTCAACATAGTGGACAAGCAAAGCGTCTCCCTCAACCTCTTTGACAGTAACTCCTGTAGCTTCTTTATTGAGCCGATTGACCTGAGGTCAGTGGCTGAGTTCTTCCCAGCAGCCTGTCGGGTGAGTGCTGGTCTGTCTCCTAGATCTGAGTGGAGCAGTTTCTTTCCAGATCAGAGCACTTCCAGCAAATGAGATATTTTGAGGTAAGCTCTGTCCCATGGGGATAGCTGATCCAATCTGTTCTCTTTTTCCATCGCTTTGCTAGTCCCAGTGGTTTCTACTTGTTCACTTTGGGCTCTGATGGAGTCAGTTCTCTTTTGCAGTGACCTTTGCTTCGAGCGAGCTGTAAAACGGCCCCGTCTGTCCATATTCCACTCACAACTTTTCATGTTGAAGATACTAGATGGGAATTTCATAATTCGCTTTTTGTATGCCATGATTTCAGACTACCCCGAAGCTCCTACTCTAGATCTTAACGTGTTCGGGAAGGTGGTTGTCTGCTCTAGGCTGATGGATATTTGTCTGGGTATGCGGGTGAAGTGTATCAGCAGTTGTAACATTCCACTGGCAGTTTCTCCATTTAGGATCGTTCCAGTAAGATTCCGTGACCAAACACATGGTGTTTGTCAAATAGATACTGTTTTGTACCAATGCCTATGATCAAATCTAAAGAGAGAGGAGATCAGATGGAAGTGAACTTAGGTTTTGTAGTGTATTTATAGGTGTTTTATCCCTGTTGCACATGTAAATACTCCCTTCCTCTGTCCACAAGTTCTATCAGCTCTCTAGTAAATCACCTGCTCTACCTAAAGCAGGGATTTTTCAAATGAAGGAAGATTCTGAATCTGTTTACTTTCCATTTTCTCCCATGGGGCCATAGGTAAAGCCCCGATGTTACAGGATTAAAGTGTGACAAAACCAGACGACCAGGGACATGAGCAGAGGAAAATCTAGGCAAACCAAATGGTTTAGTGTTGGTGTAGTAAAGGTGGTGTCTGAGAGTGCAACAGCATGCAACACCCATTTCCCCAGCCTCCAACGCAGCAGTTGGAAGAGGTGTTGCTGTAACAGAACTCAGTAAATTTTGGGAGGGAGAAAAGGGCAGGAAAAACCCCCAGAATTCAACACCACGTTGTTATTTCTTGCTTGCTTTTCTGACTGGTGGTGGCGCTGCTAGTGATGTGCTCACCTGACTCCCGCCGCTGTGGTTCCTGTCACCCAGCAGCAGACAATCCCGTTTTGCAAGGTGCGCTCCGGTTGTATTTGTCTATTTGGTGCTTGTTCACAAACTCTGTTCTTTGCAGCTTTTGTATTTCTACTTCCCGAGCGATACGCCTGTCACATTTTTGCACTCCTATAATAGCGGTTGACATTTTTGTATCCTGAAGGCTTGTTGAGAATTTTAGTACCTGTAGAAAAAGGTACAAGTCTGGAAATGTATATTTGGCTGGGGGTAAGTCATTCTGTGTCGCTACCAATTTAGATGTTTTGAATGCCTGGTAGGAAAGACCCCCTTTTTCCTTTTGGATGTAGCTTCCCATCGACAACTCTTCCAGCATAATAGAAAATGCCACTGCTAAGAGGAATCCTGTCTTCTCCTTTCCACTGAACTGACATGACATGATATCCAGTAAAAGTAAATGCCAGTGGCAAAATAAATCTTTCAGGGAAAACAGAAACGCCTTCATGAGTCTGGGAAGTGGTGGCTCCCTGGCATGGAAGGGTGGAAGACTGGCAAAGCAGCTGCCCGCATTTGAAACACACTTTTTGGTGGGAGAGTTGAGCAGTGAGAGGGGAACATGTGTCAGAGCCTCCAGTGAAGGAGGGCACGGCCCGCCGTTGATGTCCGAGGGGAGAGATGGGTTGCCGAGGGTATTTCTCTTCTCTGGGGATTATTCCTTTTCACATGTCGTTGGGACTGCCAGGTTTTCCACTGGCTGGAGCAGGTTGGGAGACCTCTTCCTCTATCCAGGTTAATTTGGCAGACCAAGCTTGAGGGTCTGCCATGGGTTTCTGCAGCAGAAACCAGGTCCAAGAGTTAGTTTGTGTGCATATGGTTATTAATAATGCTTTGAGGGAACGTGGAAATGCTGACAGGCAGATCTCTAAATTTTACACTGCTAGGAATGAGGGAGTCCTGCGTAATAGTTGGCCAGAAGGAATGGCAGAGTCTCTGTGGCCCCAGACTGATCTGCTCATTGCTACTCTTTCCCCCCAACTCCCCGTGCTACTTTGGGTGACATCGCTTCTGCCAAGCCTCAGTGAACTCATCTGTAAAATAAGGCTAATTAGATTTGCCTACCTTATGGGGATTAATTTATTAAGTTTATATCGCAAAGCGATGGGAAGGCATCAAATGTTGTGGAAATGCTGAGCGGGAGCCACGTTATATTAATTTTGTTTATGGAGTCCCATCACACGTAATGTCAATGCACTTCTGCAAATTATGGCAGCCCAAGCTAATCAAAATGTAGGCTTTTCTAATGCTGGTTTTATTTTGCAGTGCTCTTGCTAGTTTCCAAGTCAATAGGAGTTGGGTAAATAAACACACAACCTTGTTTTTGTTTAGCAGCACAGGCCGTTTTAAAATCCACTCTGGATTGTGACTAGGGGCTTCAGATTTTTCTTCTTCCTATATTCTGATTGTCTCCATTTTAACCCCTTGCTCTGTCTCGCTCTTCTTGTGTGTTTTGGTTTGGGTTTTTTTAAGTGATTCTGCTGCACTTAAATCTCTTTGGCTCTTAATTTTGATTTCCTGGGTCTAGTGCTATCACTTTCAATGAATTTGATGTGAGCTTCTGTACCTCACCATCCTGGCCGGTGAGTATAAGCTCAGTGCTAAATGTTTACATGTGTAGAGCCTTTGTGGGGAAAAAAAGAAGCCCCCTGGTTCATCTACCAAGAGATACAGCAGTGAGGCCTACAGGACTGAAAGTTCTCCTCCACTCTTCCCTGTTGCGAGCAAATGTGCTGTCTCAGAACCACGACCAGGGAAGGAGGCGATACTTGGCAAAGACGCTTCCATTAAGAGCACTTGCTGGAAATGTCTGCCCGTTGTTCCTGAAAAAGTACAGCACAGGGCACTGCGGTCTGCACTTTGCATCCTTTAAAATGGATGGAGAAAGAACTTTGTCGGGGCACCTGGGTGTCTCGTTCAGGAAGCCACTGTAAGATGTAGGAATCCAGCGCAGCCTGAGCAAACCCCAAGGGGATCCTCCAGTCCCAGAGGTGGGTTCTTCAAGAGAGAAGGGCATTAGCAGTGACACAGAGGGCACAAAGTCCACCACACAGAGAGAGCTTGTGGACTTCAGTGTAGTGGCAGAATGGAATTAGACGTTCCCTTAATCAAACCGTTTTCAAGCAGAACTATTTTGAGGTGAGAGAAAAGGTAGAGGTTGGAAAAGTAAGAACAGGACCTGCGTGTGAATGATGCGTTCTCCCAGAAAACACCAGCTGGAGGGAAGAGCGATGTCTACTGGAGTTATTTTCATCCTATTTTACAAAAAAAACTGCACTTTGAAGACGTGGGCTGGGTTTTTGTGTACCTCTGCAGACACCTACATACCCCACAGCATGCCAGGGACCAGACAGTACACCCTGCACTTGGCAGCATCGGCTTTTTCATCCTGGAAATGTCTGGCATCTCTGGCTGACACACAGCAGTTAACCCCAGGTGGGTTGGCCTGACCAGCAAGCACTACTTTTGGAGTCAGAGAAGTTGATCTGCCTCCTGAGCTGTTTAAACTGTGGCTTATTGTAAGCCAGATTTTGATGTTAATGAGTTTAAATCCAGAAGAACCTGGCTGATATTGGTGAGTTACTTCAGGGAGTGTTGCTCCAAGGAACCTGGGCTTGTTCAGCCTGGAGAAAAGGAGGCTCAGGGGAGACCTTCTGGTTCTCCACAACTGCCTGACAGGAGGTTGGATCCAGGGTGGATCGGGCTCTGCTCCCAAGGAACAAGTGATAGGAGAAGAAAAAATGGCCTCAAGCTGTGCCAGGGGAGGCTTAGGTTGAACATGAGGAACAATTTCTTCCCTGAAAGGGTTTTCCAGACCTGGCCCAGGCTGCGCAGGGCAGGGGTGGAGTCCTCATCCCTGGAGGGGTTTGCAAGCCGTGGAGATGTGGTGCAGAGGGACAGGGGTTAGTGGTGCCCTGGCAGGGATGGGTTAACAATTGGACTTGATGATCTTCAAAGTCTCTTCCAACCAGAGCGATTCTGTGATTCTGAGTCTGGCACTTTCCCTTGATGACAGAGTGGGCTCTTCTTTCACTAGTACTATCTCAGGCTTCCTCAAATAGAAACTTCCCAGTGGTCCATAAACATGTTCTCCTAATCCAGTGAAGGCCTGCAACATTGGCACTTAGTGTCTTTTCCGTATAAAGGACTGATTTTTCAATTCATTTTTAATAGGCATCAACAGTTTTCTCTTGGGACTTGTGCAGTTAAATTCTTAATAACTCATTTGTTGAGCTATTCATTCTCAGGGAGTTGAATGTTCTCCCTGTGTTCCTGTGGGAGCACGCCAGGCTCAGACTCTCTGTACCAACCCCACATGAACAAAGACTCGATATCCCACCATCCACTGGCACATATTAATTCTGTGCAGCTTTTACTGGGTGTTTGCTTGTGCCTGGGGAAGCCTTTGGTCGGTCTTAGGATGGTAGTTCAGTTGAATGGTGATCCCTCATCCATTAGGAGCTCTGCAAAGGCAGCTTTTGGTTCTCTTATGTTATAGATATAGTTCAGGGGTTGTGATGACATCCAAAGATGTTCGAGAGCAGGTCTTCATTGCAAGATGAAATATTAAAAAAAAATAAAAAAATCTAAATAGACAGAGGACACATAGGCAAAAGGGAGTAGAGAGGAGGAGAGGTGGCGAGACTTTAACTTTAAATCCTAAAAAGAGAAGGGGAACAGACAGGGCTTTGCACAGTCCTATCAGCGCTTGAAAAAATAAGAAACTGGAACATTGCAGACCCATGGAGTGTTAAGGGCCTGGCTATCAGGGACTCAGCATAATTAACGATCTTTGTTTCTTTAGCATTTTCAACATATGGCATCAGAAGCCTTGGAAGTGCCAGATTTCCCAGCCTGGAACCCGCCGTTCGCGTTTGCGATGCACACAGCTTTGGCCTTGCTCTTTTTCTTTTTTTTTTTCTTTTTTTTTTTCTTTTTTTTCACATCTTAATTAAAATGCTCCTGTCAATGAACATATGAGCAAAAAGTTGAGCCAAAGAGGTTCACTTGAAGTCACTTAGGGCAGGATTTTCTTCAGCAAGCCAGAGTGATGCCACCTGCCACAAGCATCTGCCTCCTGACGCCGAAACTGGCTGTGCAGCCAGGTCAGGTAGAAACTGGGCTGTAAAGAAATCTATAGTATGAGAAGCAGGAACCTTATTAAGAGAAGATCATCATTTGGGCCTCACAAAGACCAAGTCAGACTAGATTGATGCATCCTTGAGTAAAAGGAGAATGGACAGACAGCAGATACTAAAATTATTAAATAAAATGAAGCACGTGAAAGGGAAGAGTGGTTTGGTTTTCTACAACAGACGCAAGTGCTGATTTATCTTACCATGGGAGGTGCTACATCCAGATATCCATCTGTCAGTTTTCAACATGACCCTTCAAAATGTCCTTCTAGTAGATGTTGGCTAAATTGTGATCCTGCAGAGGGAAGGCCCCTGCATCTGGCTGTGGTTCTCCTGCATTTCACGGAATGCTTTCACGGGCTTCTATGGCAAACTACCTCTAACCAGTAACTTTTTACACATACCTGTAAAATGACAATGAAGTGTGTCAGGATAGTAGCTTGTACAAATTAAATTTACAGATTGAACTGCCCACAGTGAAGAGGAAAAATCGTTGGCTCTGAGGGGAAATCAAGGCATGCGTTTCTGAGACACAATGTTAAGCGTCATCGGTCAGGCAAAAGCGGTAGGATTTCATAAAAATCCTTGTAGTATTGTAAATGTGTCTACCAGGCAAAACATTAATATCACCAGTATTTATTACACTGAATAAAACATGGTGGGTTTGGATCATGGGTAGTCGTGTACAGCTTGTTCCCATTCACATGAGTCCACACCTCCTGGGTCTTCTGCAAAGAAGGAAACCCAAAAAAGCTTAGAGCAAATTTCCACTGAAGCCTAAGTGTTAGGGCTTTATTTATTTATTTATGATCCCTAAATATTATTTCTTGATTTAAATTTAATTTATTTATAAGCCAAAGCTTTATTTATGTATTTATTTTTATGCCTCCCAGATGATCATAGACACATTTTCTCAAAAAGTTCTTTAAATTTATGAAAAAGTTGCCAAAACTTTTTTCTTTCCCCACTGCAGAATTAATCAAGCAGTTGCATTAATAATAGCATCTAAGCTAAGAGGTTTTTTTCTATTTTGTGTGCTGGTTTTGAACAGCTTCAGTGTAGGTAACTGAATTGTGTGCTTTACTTCCTTGCAAGCAAATTATGTGAAGGAATAATTATGTTTGGGATATTGAATAAAATTTTCCAAAGTGACTTTACTGTCAGCGTAGGTCAGCACTGGCGTCCACACTTCTGAAGTCAGCTGGAGGTAGGCACTTGCGCGTTCCTGTCCATCTGGATCTCAGGCTCCTTGAAAGCAGACCTGATGTTCCTAAGCTCTCAGAGGGCCTTCAGAAAATGTGCTCCAGAATCATGCCCTGTTAGATGTATTTTTCCCAACAAACCTGTCATGTTCTCTGTTGTATATAACGAAGATTGTATTTTCTCTCTCTGGGGAGACCTTCTTGTGGCCTTTCCGTACTTAAAGGGACCCGTTAGAAAGATGGGGACAGACTTTTGAGCAGGTCCTGTTGGGATAGGACAAGGCGGGTTGGGTTGGAACTAAAAGAGGGAGATTTAGACTGGAGAGAAGGGAGAAATTGTCGACGCTGAGGGTGATGAGAGCCTGGCCCAGGTTGCCCTGAGAGGTGGTCACTGCCCAATCCCTGGCACCATTCCAGTGGAGGTTGGCTGGGGCTCTAAGCAACCTGCTCTAGTTGCAGATGTCCCTGCTCCCTGCAGGGGTGTTGCACCAAAGGACTTTGAAAGGTCTTTTCTGACCCAAGCCATTCTATGATTCTGTGAAATTCGGATGCCTTACAGAACAGGTAACGCTGGAGGGATCAGAGAGGATTTTGAGCATTGCAGCTCCCAGTGTCCCCAGGCATCTCCCTGGTCCTGTAAAAGTTTTGAAGTCTTAGTACTTTCTTCAGTTAAAATGTATGATTGTGGAAGAAAGACTTGTTCAAAATGATTGTTGCTGTTGACAAAAGAATTTGAGGCTGTTTGATAAAGCAAATACAGGGTGTGACCGAACCTTTCATTGTGTAAGTGGCATGAAGCAGGTCAGTGTGTGTCACTCGGTGTAACAGCTGTGAACCTTTGCCTGAATTATGAAGAAAGCTCCAGCACAGATGTGGTGCATTTTTATGGAAGACACATCTTCTGAAAGAAGCCAAAGTTTAGTGCTTAGACAAGGACTCAACATCAGATGTGAAAAATCACAGAAAGAAATCTATTTTTCTTTCAATAGCATTAGAGAGCAATGGAGAGGAAAGAAATCTACTTCTGTGCTGTGAGAGGAGCTTTGACTGATGACTAAGTGCCAGCCTGGGGAATTACAGTAGCTGAGCGTGTGTGACGTGCTTTAGTTTTCCTGGATTTTGAAGGAACTGTGGGGTTTGACCTGCGGGTGCCAGCTTGGTCCACATTTAAAATTTCCCTGAAAAGGGCCCTTAAGAGGCAGTGTGTGCTGTCTTCAGGAGCACCGTTTGTCTTGCTCTTGTGGAAGCTGAGCCATGTTGGCTACTCCAAATAACAAGCAAAATTGAGTGTCAGCCTTCCCTGGGACTCAGTCTTGCTGATTATGGGCTCTGAGGACACTGGGTGAGAGTCTGCAGAGCTGACTCACTCTGCTGAGGGCACTGGGCTGCAGCAGCATCCCTGTTTTTGTCTGATTTCCCCTCTGGTATCAACCTGTTGCAAGGGCTTGGAGGTGTCTTGAACACCTTGGTATTGAAACCTGCTTCATACTCGTGTCTTCATATCCCCCAGTAGTCTCTGGGAGGAGAACTGTGAGAACTGGTTTTGTCAGGAGCTTGGACAACTTCCTGATCTTATGGGATGAAGTGTGGGCCCCAGAGAAATCAGCAGCAGGTCACTGTTGACTTCCACTCGATTGATTTTTCACCCACGATGTCTGCTGGCAGCAGGAAAAGCATGTCAGGGGCTTTGAAGAATGACTCTGTGGATTTTTACTTGCAGTGTTAGTGAGACTGGTGAAAATACCGCAAGCCACTGAAATTTGTGTCCAATCGGAATCTCCCCAGGAGTAACTTGTACCCGTTACCCCCTTGTCTTTTCCATGTGACTCCTTGTAAAAAGGGAGTCTCCATCCTCTTCCTAGCCAGCCTTTACTGGAACAGGGTGATAAGGTCTCCTCTAAACCTTCTTATCTCAACCCAAAGTAGGGTTTGAAGAAGGAAGATAAGTTGTCCTGTGGCAGACACTGTGCTGTGGCAGCTAGATTGCTTCTGCTCCAAGCCTAGGCCTAAGGAGGGGATTCTGTCCCTGTACTCCACTCTGGTGAGACTTCACCCTGAGGTGAGTGCTGAATCCAGCTCTGGAGTCCTCATCCCAGGAGAGACAGGAATCTGTGGGAGCAGGGCCAGGGAAGCCCCAGCAATGCTGGGAGGGCTGGAACCCTCTGCTGGGAGGCCAGGCTGGGAGAGTTGGACTTTTTCAGCCTGGAGAGGAGAGGGCAACCTGTTCTAGTTGCTGCTGTCCCTGCTTCCTGCAGGGGGGTTAGACCAGATGACCTTGGAAGGTCCCTTCCCACCCAAACTGTTCCGTGATTCTCTGACGCTGCCGACTCAGACGCCGCGGCTCTGCTGCCTGCGGTGCGGCTGTGCCATCTATCAGACAGCCCTGCAAACGGGAGCTCTGGGATGGGTAATAAAGCTTAAACGTGTTTGGGAAGGAAGGAGGTGGGAGCAATATGAGCTTGTAAATTGCAGCAAGTCACCAGGATTTTTGTAGGAATCTCAGACTGAATAAAGTGACTGGGCCGGTAATGAAAATAGATAATCCCGTGTGAAATTCAGCTCCTGTGCACCCTGCGAGCCCTTCAGCCTTAGTTGAAAATGAGCTAAACTCATTGTGGGGAACAAGAGCAATGACAACAATAAAATCTATTGGTGTACATGGCTGGAGAGGGATAAAGGCCTTTTAACCCATCACCTTCTGTCCTGGAGTCCTACAAGTACCTTCACTGCCGGCTGCTTCCCAGTGAGAGGATTCTCCCAGGGTTAAGTCGTTTTACAAGCATCTACCCTGATATTATCTGGGAATGGAGAAAATCTGGGTCTGTATTTTTGGGCTGGTTTCCTGTGCTCTCCCTTCCTTCTGAGACCAGCACGTTGTCAAGGACGTGACAGGATGAGCTGCCTTTTTACCCTGGAGGGGCTGCCAGTGAAGTTGGAGCACATGATCCCCAGCACAACAGTGAACGAGGAGTTTTGAAACATCTTCAATAACTTTTTATCCTCTCACCAGGAGGACAGAGGTATTAATAGATCACAGAATAGTTTTCTTCATTTGATTACAAAGATAATGTTTCTAGGTGCCTTTTTCCTCTTTTTTTCTTTTTGCATCTTTGAAGATGAAAGTTGAGTCTCCTGTTGAGGGGTTCCCCTTGGTCCAGCTGGAACAGGGACTGGCCACTGTTCCTGTGTTGGGGAGTGAAAAGAGACTTAGGAAAAAAGCTCTGGTGTTTTTAAGAACTTTCTCTTTCTTTCTTTCCCCTCCCTTTTCCTTTTCCTTTTCCTTTTCCTTTTCCTTTTCCTTTTCCTTTTCCTTTTCCTTTTCCCCTCCCTTTTCCTTTTCCTTTTCCCCTCCCTTTTCCTTTTCCTTTTCCCCTCCCTTTTCCTTTTCCCCTCCCTTTTCCTTTTCCTTGTGTTTTTCCTTGTGTTTTTCCAGTGTCATGAAAGTATTGAGGTGAGAAGTTTCTCCCAGAAATAAAATGCTACCAATGCAGTTCAGCATACAAATGTGCCCAGCATATAAATATAACTGCAAGAGTTTTCATAAGTGCTGACCTCATCAGAAGGACATTCTCAATATCAGTAGCTATGGCAGCTGAGCATTCAAAAAAACTACCTGCAGCCTTATCTATTTTCCCTCCTTAGCCCTTTACTCCTTGTTGGGTTCATGGGATGGCAAACTGGCTAATCGGAACTATAATCAATTGGCAATTGAATTCAATAAATCCACTTGAATTGTCACGGTTGCATCTTTGCAAAGAAACTTTTCCCCCAGGTGAGCGGTCCTTTTGTGTGCACAAAAGGAAATATTGGGCGATTGCTGCATTAAATCATAACAAAATGAAATTTCTTAACGATTTCCCAAGTCCAGCTCTGGGTCTGATCCCTTTGAGCTGTTACATGCACTCAGGTCTTAGGGAACCCAGAGAGAGATAAAATGATTGCGAGCTGCAGATCAGATTCTGATGCAGAGTGTCCACCATGAAAGTAAATAATTCCACACTTGCACAAAGTAAATTCTTCCTGGATACAAATATAATTCTATTTCTTCAGCTAAGTCTTTAACAAAGACATTGCAGCATGGAAAATGTTAGGTCAGCTTTGTCCGAGTGCTGATAAATGGATGTTTCCGCTGGGCAGAAGGTAAGTCCAACTATGTGACAGTAGTAAATGTCCTGAAAAATATATATTTCACTATTGGGTAGGGGTTTTGTTTTATCCATTACTCAAGAAAAAGCATTTCAAAACCAGTGAGTAATTAATCATTTAACAACTTCATTTGTAACATACATAATGTACTACTTTTTTCTGCTTTTCCATTGAATTAGTACGTTGGGTGATTTAGTGATTTCTGTTTAGACCTCACCAATGTCTGATAGGATTTACATGAAGACAGTCATAAAATTAAAACAATAAATAAATAGTCCGACAGATTCTTTCAATGTTAGCTTAATTCCTGCTCTGACTTATCAAGGCTGATATTTATTATAGACCTAAAGGGCACAGAATTAAACCGTATGAATTAGCAAAAGAATCCAAACCAGCAGTGGAAGTTGATTTTGTAGCCTGGGTGCTTCCTTGCATGGCTAAGTAGGAAGTTTGTGTCGTTGGAGCCAAGAAAACAGCCTTGGGACAGGTGACAGGCAGGGAGAAAAGCTTGCAAGTCTTGGGACATCCGTGTAAATATGTTCTCATGTCTATGGGCTGAAGTGGATGAGCTGTAGAGCAGGAAGCAACCGCCACAAGTTTGTACCTGAACTTTATGTCCTGATGCTCACTAAGCCCATCCAAACCACGGGTGATGTTCTCACATTAACTGTCCATTTCCCCCCTGTCTCAAAAAACTGTGGAAAAGCCTTTGTGGTGATCTTCTAAAAGCAAGAGGTGATAGTTGTTTTGTGTCAGCTATCAGAACATTGTGTCTAGGGAACATATATATATGTGTGTGTGTTTATGTGTCTGTGTAGGATTTTTCCTTCTTCCCACCTACCTTTCCTTTCCAAATTGCCTTCCTTGAGGAATTTCACAAATAAATTACTGATGATCTAGGCATAGACTGAAGAGTGGGGTTTAAAAATAGTTTGACGCCTGTAAAATGGATCATTTTCACAGTTAAAGTATTTTTGCTCCTGTCTCAGAGGAATGTTGAAAGCGCAAGGAAAATGTTTTTGCAACAAAAATTATTGGCAATTTTCAGCTAACACAGAAGTATTGGAAATACTTGTGGGTTGGTTTTTTTTTTCCTGAACTCTACTTAAGCGATGTTCTGTTAAATAGAACAATATATAGGTGTATTATAGAATATGTGTACTAAGTAACACACATCCCTTAGAACTGTATTTCCCAATTACACTTCTGCTTTTCAGCCTGAACATCAACCAGCATGGAAGTTAAACCAAGACACGTAGTTGTTTCCCCCAAATTCAACCCCAATATTTACATAGGTGAAAAAGAGAATAAAGATTTGTTTGCAAAATGAATGGATTGCAAGGTGAACCCACTTCAGTGTTCTCTCAGCCCTCATACTGAAGTTAGAGGGATGAGAAGGATGTTGTCCCTTTGGTTCATGACGCGTGCAGCCACTCGGGGACATGTGCTGCTCTAGTACAGGAGGGCACATCTGAGGAGGATTTGGAGACAGGAAGCACCTGGAGACAGGATTGGAGGAGGATTTGTACAAACAGCGCTGCTGCTCAGCTTTGTTGATTCACCCACGTGCTACTGAAATGCTCACCCAGTATTTGGGGAAGAGAAAATAGATACAGGCTCAACCTTTAGAAAAAGAAAAGAAAGAAGAAAAAAAGACTCGAGGATTGATCCAATGCAGTATGGATCTAAGCATGGGCTTTGTAGGTGAATACTGAGCCTGATCCAGATTCTTTCATTGCTTTCCTGTGGAGTTTCTGTGATGTATTGCGGGATATACAGAATCAGAGCTGAGCTCTGTTGAGATACAAGAGACTAAACCTGTCCCTGCCAGTGCAGATGTGCTAGCAATATAAGAAAGCTCTCAGCCAGCTTAGAAGTGCTGTTTTGACTGTTCTATAACTGTCCCAAGTCCCATGCAACCCATGCTTTGGACTGATGCTTTAGCTTCTGTGGTGGGTTTATCCCAGTGGAGGATGAGATGGTTTTAACCTTTCATTATACGGATGCTAAAGTAAAATCTCAATAGCACCAAGTATCATGATACTGATTAAATCCTGTGGATGAAAAGCATGTGGGTTGCAGGAGTGAGATCTGCAGATATCTCTCTCCCTTTATCTTTTTCACGTTGCTCAGCTACCTGATCTCACTGGGTTCTCCAAACTGTGTCTCTGTGTCTTCACCTTTTGGTAGAGACTACAGTGCACAATGTCACGGGGATGCTGTAGTCTCCCTCTTCTTCGTCTTTAAGGGCTGTAGTGTTTCCTCTGTCATCTCTTCCAGTGTAAGGTGTTCTATTCCTTCACTGAATCCCCAGTGGATCTCAGCAGGGAGATGGTGTCACTGGCTGGGGAGAGCAGCTCGTGCGTGAGAGTGCACTGGAGAGACGCGGTGGATGCAGATGGTTTGGAAGGGAGCACGAGTAGTATTACAACCCTCTCAGCAGTGGGTGTATAATAATTTTCATATTCTTTGGTACTGGATATGTTTCAAAACAGTGTTAGAACTCCAGCCATCCTGGCTGTCACACCTAGGTGTGACAAGAACCATAGAATCATTTAGGTTGGACAAGACCTTCGAGGTCCCTGAGTCCAATCATAAACCTAACACTCAGACAGTCATGTCAAGAATTTGATCTCTTTTTTTGAGGAGAAAGGAGAGTATACATCTTTAACCTGTTTTAAGAGAGTCCCCAGTTCAGGGAACAACAGACTGCAGTATTTTCAGAGTAGTAGGTGTCCTCATTAAGCCATTTTTCATTACTGTACAGGCATAAGTCCTAAATAGTTTGTTCCTTGGCAACTTCCTATTTCATGTAAGAATGACAGAACACGTGTGCAATGGAACTTTTATGAGATCAGCATTTACTCCCTCAAAAGGATTTAGTAAACATCAAGATTTCCCCAAATCTGGTGATCTTACCAGGCCAAGGAAACTTCTAAGGGTTAATAAAAACCGAAACCTTTGCAGCAGTGGCTGTGAATTTATATGTACGCTTAGATACACATACCTTGATACAAGGTCATTGGATTATTTTCTCTTGTTGCAGGGTCGTGGTCTCATTCTCTGCTGCAAAAGGCAGTGTAGGTAGATAGAGAAGTAGTGCCTTTCTCACAGGGTAGTTGTCCTCCTCAAGGCCAACCAGCTTTCTAAGCATCTGAGATGCCTCCTAGACCCTGGACTTCCCCAAACTGCCTTGGGGTGCAGATTTCCAACAGGCTTGTTTGCATCTTTTTGTTAGAAGGAAGGCTTGCTCCTTATTTTGAGTTCGCCTGGGGTTGAATGTGAGCTTGGAAAGCTGAAAGCAAAGGGTTAACCCCTTGATAGAAACTCGGAAAAGTGTAGAAGAGAAAGAGGCAGTTCAGCCTATTGAGGATATGCAGCATCTTATATAGATATTCCTTAGAGCTTTCCTAAGGCATCTCTCAGCCTTGGAGCAAAAGGGACAAGCAGCTGAGTGACAGTCTCCCTTTGAGATGCGGTCTGAGAGTGGACTTTTCTGGGGATTTTGACTGGGTTTTTTACTGGCTTTAGGCAGGGAAAGGGAACTCAACAGCACTTTGCTTCCCTATCTGCTGCATTTCAACATTGGCCTGTAAGGCTAATGACAGCTTCGCTGCCCTAATGAGGTGACATCATTTTAGGGGATTGCTTTCCCCTCTCAGTCTGTTGGTCTCTGCTGCTCCCCTTCAAAAGTTTTCCCAGTTGTCTGTATTTCCTGGGAATCTAGTGTTGGTAACACAGAGATTTTTGCCAGCAGTGGTTTGTATTTTCTACCTCCTTGGCTTCCTGAACTGGGCTTTTCCTCCCCCCCATCTCCTTTGAAAGGAAAGGGATAAACAAATACAGAACATGTGTTCAGTTGGAGCTGCACGGAGCTATCTTTGCTCCTCCGGTAACTTTCTGCATTTTAAGGACCATGACATTATTTTATGCTAAAGAGTTGAAGAGCACTGCCACCTAGTTCATCCTCCTACTCTGGAACAGGATCAGCTCTACTTATAGCATTCCCGACAGACACTTGTATAACCAACCAGTCCTTCAAGATTTCCAGCCATGGGGACCCCACCACCTTTCCAAGCACATGTTCAAGCTGAACATTTCTGCCCCGTGAGCTCATTGCTTTCATCTCCTGCCACTTGTGGGTGTTGCTGAACAGATTATTACCTAACTCTGTGCAGCAGCGTTTAGAGGGTGTTTTCATGCTCTCTCTTCCTTAGGCTGAGCAACCTGTGCTGTTCTCTCAGCCTTGCCTTATTACTTGTGTTTTCCAGACATCCACTTGTTCTCACTGCTCCCCACTGATCTGCCTCCAGTTACCTTGAGTCTTCTCAAGGTGCGGAGAGGGTACTTGAGCTGAACCAGAGCAGTGCTGAGTAGGGCAGAAGGATGTCACTCCAGATGCTTTCCAGCAATTCATCGCAGGGTGGGGCTGGCTGAGCTTAAAGCAGCACAACAGCATCACGGCTCATGATTCCACGTGGTCCTTAGATGCGTTGTGCCATGCTGCTGTTTGCCCAGTTGTTCCCCATCCTCTCTGCATGCAGCTGGTTGTTCCTGGCTAAATACAGCAGCTTACTCTTGTCCTGCACCCTTCAGCTTTTCCAGTTTGTCAAGGTTACTCTTATCATGTCCTCCGTTATGCTTCATGTTTTCCCCAGTGTAAGGTAGCTTGCCAGTTTACAAACACTACTGCTGCCTCACCTATTCCATTAAAGAAAATATTCCATCACATAGGAGCCAGGGTGAAGAACCCTACAAGAACCAATCTTCAGATTTGGCTATGAACTGTAGGTAAGTGCTTCCAGGGAAAAAAAATATATATATATATTGGCATCAACCCAGCCACATGGAATATCACCTTTTAGTAGTAATTGTCTTGATCACCAGAGCATCTGCCTTCACACAGATCCCTCCAACGTGAAACAGTTAGGAAGACAGATTTTGTGAACTGGATTTAGTGGTTTTCTTCTCTTTGTTTTTTTTTTTTTCCAACTTTTTGTTAAGACTTCTACAAATTTTTCCTGAGATTTTTGCATCTCCTTGCGAGTGCCAGTGGATCTGTGTTTTGTAGCATAGTGAACTTAGACCATTTTTTCTTACCTGAGTTAGCTGTGAAGGTGTGGGCCGTATGCACATACCCCTGCCCCCTTGGTGTTTGCTACTTCCTGCAATTTATTGTTTCATTTATTCATTATTGATTTATTAGCCCTTTATAGAGGGAAGTTAGGTTGTTTTGACTAGATGTGCTTGATACGTCCATGTTTTCTGTTTTTTGCCTTTTTCACGTCCATGACGTGTTTACAAGTGGTTTGATTCGACCTTTTCCAAATATTTGGTACCTTACTTGCCCTCCATGAACTCTCAAAGATGACTGGTAACAGCTCTGAGATTTCTTCTGCTCATCCTAAAGTATCTTAGGGCAAAGCTCAGCTCTTGGACAACTGGAGAACATTTGATTTATTCTCGTGCTCCCTGTGTATTGCCCATTCTGGACTGAAATCTTATCCCTTCTTTGCTGGTATTAATTCCTGCTGGCGAGAGGATCAGTTGGCCTTTTTTAGTAAAGTCTTAGCAAAAATGGTATTTTGATCTTCCTAGTGTAATGCCTCAGTGGCTTGCTTTCCTTTCTTGAGTGGGAGACTAGTAATTTCATTGTACTTACAGAATGATGCATCTCATTTTATGGCCCGATCTTTCCATGGTGTTCTATAGCATGAAGCTCATACTGTCTTTGTTTTATTGCGTGATGTTCTTATCATCTTACTGTAGGAGATGTTTGCAATGTCATGTCAGGTTCATATTTTCTTTCCTAGTTGTCTTCTCATAAGGAGAAGCCATAATAATAAGGGGACAACATGCCAAACTTGGCACTTTAGAGTTTTCCAAACTAATGCTCATTTTGACAGCTCTCAAAATTCTGGCCAGTGCACCTGACTGGTCTGTGCTGTCATTATTTGGTTAGTTTCAATGGTGCTGTGACATTTTCCCCATCGTTACACTCAAAATAACCAGAGAAGCCTCAGCTACGAGACACAAGCTCTTTGTCTATCATCACGGCCCAAAAGTGTTACCTGTGCCAATGGGACCCAGCAAGAGAAATGTTTAACAGCCAGCCAGTTTTCCTCTGTGTTAACAGTAGTTTAATCTGCTGCCCAGTAGCTATCCAGACTTTGAGGGCTTTTTCTGAGTCGCCTTCCCAAGGCAACAGCTGTCAGAAAAGTGACGAGAGCAGGTTTCTTGTGACTGTCTGTGTGGAACCAGAGTACCCCCGGGGAGGGAAAGGCGGGGATTTCCGTATCTCCAAAACAAATCCAGTTAGCCAGATGAAGGTTCATAAAACTTGACAATTTGGAGAAGAAAAATAGCGTATGGACTGGAAGGAGACAGTAAGGAATAATTGTGCAAGGATTTTCACCAGGGTTAGCGGGCGCTGTAAGCAACCCCTTTGAGGAGCCCCCTGTACTTGCACACACACAGGTACAAAGGTTTTTAACTTGCCTTTCAGTGCAATTTGCAGAAAAGACTGAAGGGGGGGGGGGGACAAGAAAACCTTGGAAGAAGGGTAATGAACCTGTTGGAGCAAGGCCAGAGGAAAAAGTAAGTCCTTCCCATGCACTTGTCTGCATGGTCTACTTGGTAGACCCCGGCTTCTGCTGGTACCCAGGGGAGATACATCTGAACCAGCTGTCGCTCCCATCCATCTTTGTTTCTTAGGAGAATAAATTGTTTTAAATTCTCATATAAATTCCCTTTCCACTCGATTATGAAGTATGTTTTAATTTGACAGCAGTGTTAATTTTAGTAATACTTTTTGTAGCCTTTAGTATTAACATCTAGTTGGGGGAAAAAACTGCTAAATATTTATACTTCTCTACTTTGATCTTTCGCTCAGAAGAACTGAAAAGGTATCACACTTAACATTTTTGCTATAAATATTTTAGATAGTATTTGAAAGAGTCCAAATTCACCTCTCGTGTTGGATTTGTTCGGATTATTGAGATACGTTGTCATTCTTGAGCGCTTCCGGATGGCGTTTTGGTTGCCAGTGGTTGGAAACTTTTGAGCCATACTGTGGTGGCTAATGACCAGGGATGGAATCGTTAATATTGCTGCTCAACAGGAGTAGAATCAGAACCTCCTCCAGCCTCTCACTTGAACTCTGTGGCTCAGAGGGAGTTGAATATGATGTCTCCTTGGAAACAGGTTGTGTCCCTCACCTGCTCCAGTATCAGCCAGTTACCCTGGAAGGGCTCAAGGAGTTGTGAATGAGTTACCTACATTGTGAAGTTCTGCTAGACCCACAGAGCTTGTTGCTGCCAGAGCTGCCTCATTCTACCACTAAATTACTAGAGATTTAGGAGGTGAAAAGGAATGTGGAAAAGTGAGAGAGCCACCAATGACAGAAAACATGTTGAATTGTTGTACTGACTGAAAATGTACCTTTTTCTGTAAGAATTTTCTGGCCAGCAGCCAAAGCACTTCAGCTGCCAGGACTTCCAGGTACCGTGTGCTTCTGTTCTCCTCGGAACGCCCTGATTCCTCACCAGCTATGTCAGCCTGGTTGCTTTTCCAAAGAGAGGAGGTGATCCATCATAGGAACGTTTTGCTCTCTTCGATTTCTTTCTCACAATATAGCATCTGCCCAAACCCTTCTTATTCCATGTGCTTGCTTCTCCCAGGTGTGCCCTCTCGGCTGCTTTGCAGAGGTGGAGCAGAGCAGAGCAACACCTTCTCCCCAGTTACACCTCCGCCTTTTCTCGAAGCTCACTCTTCTACAGCATTTAACCAGTGCCCAGAGAAATCTCTTGGCTGGTTTTTAGCAGTTAACTGCAGTCAGCTTAACACTTCATGAAACGCAGCTTGCCCTTGCCTGTGCTAGTCAGATTTAACTTGCTTTATCTTCACACAGAAATTAAATTTGCTTTAATTTGAAACAACCTTTTTTTGTTGTAAACTGCATGTGGGAGCAGGGCAAGCTTCCCACCCATCTTAGGCGGGACAAAGTTCGTATCAGATGGCTGTTCTGAGATAAAAAATGACCTGTGCCTGTTTCTGGAAGGATTTGAGGTTGAAATGAGTATCTGGAGAGTTATCTTTGTGTATGAGCACATATAACCTCAGTTCTAATCAAATAGTCATAGTAAACATGGTTTCTAACATGAAACAATTTTCAGGAGAAAGGTGACCCGAAGCCTGTGGAATGCCTTTGTGTGCCGTTAAATGCAGAGTTCTGCCCGACTGGGAGATCCTTCTGTCTAGTATTTGATCTCTGATTTCCCGTTACTTTTCCCCTCAGATTTTCTTTCTTGCATTGAAGTGAGTGTTTACCTTTGAAAGAAGCAGCTGCCCGGGCTTCACTTGAAATTAAAAATCAAAAGGATGCCACAATTGTCATTTAAATAGCAGCACTGCAGTTATAGAGATGCCCTTGCAAGAGCTGTGGACTCCAGCCTGGCTTTGATGGAGGGCAAGAAGATTTTTTGCTCTCTTGTTCAACTTGCTGTTGCTCAGTATCTAAAGGGCAGGGGGCAAGAGGCTGGGGCCAGACTCTGCTCAGTGGTGCCCAGCGCCAGGACAAGGGGCACGGGGCACCAACTGGAACCCAGGAGGTTCCCTCGGAGCAGAAGGAGAAAGTTTTTTGCTGTTGAGGGTGTTGCAGCCTGGCCCAGGCTGCCCAGAGGTCCCTTCCAACTGCTGCCATGTGGGGATTCTGCATGATCAGTCTCCGCCAAGCTGGAGCCTGGATGATGAGGCTTGAGAGACACCCCACATTAGCTACCAACACGGCTCTCTGGTGCTCTGAGATTTCATGGGATTTCCTTTATACTCCTCTCTCACAGCCCCACTGGTCTGAGAGGGGCTGTGTGCCCAGTGCTCCCTCAAGGTAGCCCCATTAGCACCAAAATGAGAGCACAATGGTGTCAGCAGTTGAGTGGTGTTAGCACAGCTCTCCTCCTGGGCTCATTTGCTCCGGTAAGAACCTACCACACTGCAATACAAGATGAGGTCTAAAGTGGACTTTATCAAAATACTCTGCCAAAATTAAAATTCAGCTAGTCCCACATCTCCAGACTGTATTCTGGCTTTGAGGTGATTTTTCGAGCAACAGGAGCAAAATTAGACAAGAAGGGTAAATGCTTGGCCTCGTGTTTGCATTTGTAGGCACGTGTATTTAGGAGTCCTCTTTTGGTTTATGTGTTGTAGGACAAAGAAGGTCAGCCATTGCTACCGGATCACCTACCGCCACCCAGAGAGGACGCTAACGCAGGATGAGGTGCATCGCGTCCATCAAGCTATTGAAGAATCAGCAGTTCGAGAACTTGGGGTCGAGGGCAGGTTCTAGCATCGCTGCTCTGAAGCCCTAACTAAGGACAGTTGCTTTTTCCTTTTTCCTTTTTGCTTTTCTCTTTTTTTCCTTTTTGGGCTTGGAGAATACAAGAGACGGGGGTTGTCACTGAACCGAGCATAGGGGAAGCAATTGATAAATGGTCCCTGGTAAAACTACCAGAAAATAAACATTACTGCTGAACTCATTGAGAAAGTGCTGGCACTTTTATTTTAAGAAAAGGGGGACCGGCAGCAATGTAAGATTTCCCTCCTGTTACAATAAGAAATACGCTGCCTGGTGGTTTTCTGTGTTGTTAATTGGTCCCTGGGTTCCATTAAACTGTAAATACTTGGCATTATTTCTGTGTTGACAGGATCTTCTGTCCGTGTAACGAGTGAAGCAAATCAGAGACACAGATTAGCTCAGGGAAGAAAAACCCATCCCTCGCTCTTTTCTAAATCAGAAAATCAGGTTTTGCTTCAAGAAACCTTCCAAGAAGCGCATCTTGCAAAGTTTGGCTCTCTTACCTTCCGAGCCCATGGATATTGGTTTCATCTGCTGCCGAGAAGGAGCCAGCGTGGCTCTGGGGCCAGGCTTGGCTCTCTTGGAATGCTGGGTGACTGGTGAGTCTTTCCTGTTGGATCCACCTGCTCCTGCAGAGCTGAGCTGTGCCGCCTTCCACAGGCGAGGAGCTCTCGGCTCAGTTCTCCTCGCATAGGCAGCAGCACAAGATAACGTCTGTTCCCGTCTCACCATCACGTGGGGCAGGGTAGCAGAGAAGAGAAACTCTTCCCTACAGTGCCCTGAAGAGCAGCCGCCTTCATCTCTCGCAATATCTTCCTTTCCAGTGGCAGTATCTGCTCAGAAATTTGACCTTTGAGGCAGGGAACCAAACTACAGTGGGATCTCCTACTATTCCAGGCACCAGTTGCTTTACAGGACACTTGGCTTTTTCATTGCAGGTTATAATAAGTAAATTCTGGCCATGGTGTGATGCCAGGACCTATAGCAGCATCCAAATGGTCTGATAAATACTTGATCAGCCATTGCAGATGCTGATAGGGAATGGGGGACCCAGTTTTGCTTGTAATGGTATTTCACACCGTCTTGCAGGTCACATCTGGTTGCTGTGCAAGGCAAGATTCCCTCCTTCGGGGAAGGAGGCAGTGAAAGCGGCACAATAAACAGCATCTAACGCTGATTTATGCCTTATCAAGAAACATCTGTGCAGCTGGCTCATCCTCCACCGTGAGGAGCCAGTTGCTGTTGCAGATGTGACAGAAGCAGAGAGCTCATTTCAGTTTCATTACTCAACATATTTAGCTGTGTAAACAAATCCTCATCTAAATCGCTGTTGTGTTAGCCAAATAACAATTATGAAAACAATATGCTAGACTTTTCTTACCAGGCAAAAAGGATGGGTGCCATTTAGGTGCTGGAAAAACCTCCTTGGTTATTTTTAAACCATGGTCTACTAAGATCCGTAAATACAGCCCAGCCCCTTTGATGTTTCTCTGTCCCCTTCATCCTGTGGCTTTTCAGGATTCTCAGTGGGGACCGTCAGGGAGGAGGAGCACTCCCTTGAACTACACTGAGCAGTAATTGTTCCAAGACAGGCCCTGATCGATGCTGCCACATGGAGTAGCAAATTACGTGGATGTTAATTGATGAAATTGCCTATGGAGAGAGTACTCAAACCTGCCTACTGCTGTGTCAAAGAGCTCGGTCTTTCAGGAAAACGAGAGACTGTCTGAGGTGGAGTAGATTAAGGAGTCCCCTTTTAATTTATTGATTATGGGCACAAATTGGAACCCAGGAGGTTCCATCTGAACAGGAGGAAAAAATTCTTTGCTGGGTGGGTGTTGGAGCCTGGCCCAGGCTGCCCAGAGAGGTTGTGGAGTCTCCTTCTCTGGAGAGATTCCAAAGCCGCTTGGACGTGGGGATCCTGGGCCCCCTGCTCTGGGTGACCCCGATGGAGCAGGGATGCTGGACCAGATGACCTCCAGAGGTGCTTTCCAAGGCCCACCATGCTGAGATTCTTGATTAGCGAAGTTTTCCTTTTCTGCTTCCCAGATTCTTCAGTTCTTCTGTCATCCTAATCAGCCAGTTCTAGGGGCGTAGAAATCTGAAGAGCCCATGAGAATCTAAGGGTGTAGTAGCTGTGGTTTATTGCACCACTGATCAGAGACACATGGGGATAACAGTATCTCAGGGGCTGGGCTAATCCTTGGTGAAACACTACAAAACTTGACTGAGTAAGGTCCTTGGTCCAGTCACTGACCAACTGTGAAGGAAAGGGCTGCTCTCAGCTGTCGCTTGGCTTCTCTTACGGGTTTATTTTCGTGTGCTGCTGGGGTTTATATCAGCACCCTTTAATAAAAGAGAAAAAAATCAATTGTAGCAAAAGAAGCTACACATCCCTGGGACATCTGGCTGGGGATTTCTGTGACTGAAATGTTCTGGTTTAGTGTTCTGGGTGCTGGTTTTGTTCCTAGTTGCCGTTGCTCTTCAAGCTAGCTGTGATTCCTGGAAGACTAAAGATTTAGCATTAACACCCAGTTTGGGATCTTCCCGGCAGCAGATGTGCAGCGCACTGCCACTTACCTGGTTTTGCTGTTCTCGCTAAAGGCGCGGTGGGAAGGTGGTGCGAGCTCGGTAAGCTGTAAATTGCTCTGTGGTTTTTACTCTTGAGACTTCAGTGACCTCTGCCAGGCACCATCAAACGACTGCACAAATCTGAGGGTGGTTCCGTACTGAGAATCCAAACTGGATCAGGAAACCACTGGTGATGGTCTCTTTCCTGCCATGGAGAGCATTACTCCTGTCCCTGCTGCAGGTTGGTGGCCATACTTCAGTGATAATTTCTCAGGTATCGATGAATTGGTAAAACTAAAGAACCTTGTCTTCACTGTGGGTTGACTGAAGGTTGGCTGGTGCCTGTTAGTTAAGCCAAGGGCTGTGAGCCCTCTGTGTCTGACCACCACCACCCCAGACACAACAGAGGTAGTTTTTTGCCCAAGGAAGTTCTGTCACATTCGAGGCAAGTGTATAAAATGATTGTGCTGGGTATTTGAGGGCTGCTAGTTGATATCACTGGAGAATTGTTACCATCTGGGAGAGACAATGGGGTTGTACTTCAGCTCTGAAATAAGCTGCCATATTTTTTAAACTCAGAGCTCTCTTCAGGTGTTGTCTGCTGTGTGACTTTGCTAAGAGAGGCCTGTTTCTGTAAACCAGGTTTGCTTTCTGTGTAGATCAGGCCATATTGACAAATTACCTCCTGATCAAATTTTAAGATCTGTGAGCGTTGTCTCTGAAGGGCCACCAGAACTGGTCTTGTGAGGACCTTGAACAAATTTGTAGGGGACGGAAGAAACTAGCCATTGGCAGTTACTACCTGTTTTTAAACCTTGCTGCGGTTGTATCTGAATTTTGAGCTGAGCTTCCCGGCAGAGATAACTACGGATCAGCGCGGGCATCTGCTGGTTGAAGGCACCAACTTCGCCGGAATCTGTTGGATGAGGTTTGATCATTGTTAACATCTGACCCACTCGCCTATTTGGCAGTTCCTGTGCTTCTGTCAGATGGCCCCTGTTACTCTATTTATCCCCACTGGTAACTACCTAGAATCTGCTTTCATCTGCCTTTTATACTTGGAAAACTGCCTAAAATCACTTCTGCTATGACCTAACTTTCTCATTTCATTTTTCCTTACCTTCCTACAGTTCTTGCTGTTCAAGCTTGGGAGAACTTTGGTGAAGGAACCATGTCAGGCTGTAAACAGGGAGATTTCTTCTACCAGAGCCTGAAGCCGCCTGGCTCTCAGGGTCCCTCTGTGCTCACCCTCTGGACGCAGGTGATTAACACAAGGGCCAGGGAATTGTGCCTCTGACTGCTTGGTAATTTGCCGGGTGGCGCCACAGTCACCTGGAGCAGCTGCCACGTCACATGGGCGGGAGATTGTTCTTTTATTTCAGTCGCTGCAGCTTCACTTGTGCCCCCACAGGACATGGCCAGGAGCACTGGGTGGGTATTTGCTGCGGCTGAGTGTCGGCGAGATGCATCTCGTGATACGCTACCTGTCGCGGCCGGTTTTCAGTCAAATCCCTGGGTGCTGGCGAGTGGGTGTTGCCATCTCCATCTGCAGGCGTGGGACATCTCGAGACCAAGGGTCAGAATTAAACAATGATTAGAATCATAGAATCATTGAGGTTGGAAATCACCTTCAAGATAATCAAGTCTACTAAACATTCTCATGACCGCTAAGCTATGACCTGAAGCACCGTATCTGCACGTTTCTTGAATGCCTCCGGGGATGGTAATTCCACCACCTCCCTGGGCAGCCTGTTCCAAGGCATCATCACTCTCAGTAAAAAAATTTTTCCTAATATCTAACCTAAACCTGTCCTGGTGCAACTTAAGCCCGTTTCCTCTCGTCCTGTCACTGGTTACCTGAGAGAAGAGACCAACACCCACCTCACTACAACCTCCCTTCAGGTAGTTGTAGAGAGCAATAAGGTCTCCTCTCAGCCTCCTCTTCTCCAGGTTAAACAATCCTAGCTCCTTCAGAGACTCCTCAGAAGACATTTTCTCCAGACCTTTCATCACCTTTATTGCCCTAAACAGGTACAGGTACAGATACAGACACCCTCACAGGTACAGATAACTGCTTGTGGGATTTTATTGATGTCTCTGCAGGTTTGAAATCTCTGGGCGTCCATCCAAGTGTTTAGTCACTTTAAACGTTCTGTAGCCCGGCCCTCGGTGACTGTGGTGACACCGGTGCCGTTTGGGGAGTGGGTTTAGCGCGAGATCCCAGAGCAGCTGAGCAGCAAGGAGGGAGGAATTGTCTTCTGATATCCTGTGCTCAAAGCTTTGCGTTGCCCTCCCTCCCACCACGCTGGTGGGCGTTCGACTGCCTGCCTTCCCATCGGCACGTAGTAAATAATTAGCCTGCACAGCCAGGCTCTTCGGGCATCAGGTATTGGTGTAGCTGATGATTAATTTAAGGGATTACTGGTTCTCGTTGCCAAATCTTTACTCACCGGTGGTAGAGGAACTAATAGTTATTCGTGGGGTGGACGGGTGGCGTGGTTGCTCTTGCTGGTCGTGACATCGCCGGTTCTCTCAGCACATGTCACCCTCATGCTCTTACCTCTCGGAGGCTCTTCAAGAAGGGCTTCTTGCAGACGCTATGGTTTCCAGGCTGTTGGCCTTAGACATTTGGTTCATGTAGTGATATCTTGCCCTGGGCCTGATGCCTGAAGGTGGCTGCTATGGGCAAAGGCTGCTTTGTTGTGTAGATTTTATCTCCTTCTTGTGTTTTGAGTCTTCTGTCTTTTGAGTTTTGCCTCCTTCCAGACTCTGAATTCCTGGAGGACAAAGGGACTTTTGTTTATTTTAGCAAAGGCAACAAGGAAGCCCTGTTGGAAAAGTATGAAAAGGCAAAATAGCCAGGTCCATGTATAGAACCAGAAAAGGCAATTTGGAAAAACTGAAATATATTACTAACTGGTTTTAATATTGTCATTTTAAAGTGAACTGTGTTGGTTATGATTCATACGGAGAACAACTCTTTTTTATCCTTTTTTTTTTTTCAAAATAGGCAGTCACAACTCTAAGAGAAAGAGCTAGAGAAGAGCCAGGATATAGATGCTCTGCTTTGTTTATCGCCCATGAAATCAGACTTTCCTGGATGACAGCCTTGAGGAGTTATTTCAGCTGAAAGAGGAAGGAAATGAGTTAGGTGAGAACTTGCATGTTGAACGTGTTATCCTTCTGGAGCCACACACTCACCGTGGAACTGACTCACATGGCATTAGCAATTGTTTGTTCTCGTTTACGCCGTCTGCAGCACTATGTTCAACGTAATATCTGCTAGCTTAACAATTAATTTATTAATTAATCTGTTTATTGATGGAGGTGGAAAACTTTCCTGTGTAAAGTGCCACTGACTACTGCATAGCTGAGGTACTGTAGGGTTTGACTACCTTGATCTTTTTAGACAGATTTGTCCAATATTTGAGATTTTTGTTCAATCGTCACTACAGATGTAGTTCTTCAGGCTGTGAGCTAGTCATACATAAACCAGTCAAAATTTTCCTTTGAATGTTTTCATTATTCATAGGGGTTGGTTAGAGTGAGAGTTCTCACTTTCTCCACCAGGAACTGTAGCATTTCAACAGAACAAAAAACACATTCAGGCCTGGGACAAAATCCTGCCCCTCTCATGCTTCCAAAATATTGGAGCCCCCAAAAATGTCAGCTGATGTGATAGTCCTTTTATTTTTTTTTTCTTTATCAAATTGATGAGGCATCCAGAGACATGAGAGGAATTGCTGCTTCCTTAGGTGCTGGTGGGAAGTCAGCTGGAAAGGCACTGTAAGCCTTCATGATCTGGGCTTCCCAGGGCTCGCAGATTCTTAAGTGTTATGGCAGCTACCAAAATGGTCCCACCAACAACTTCCACCACGTGAGCTGCCAGAATTGCCAGGTTCCTCTGAAGTGGTTTGATTTGCTTTCCGGACCATCATTCAGAAAACTTCTCCTTCAACTAGTGCCAGGGCTTAGTCTGTAGATTGGTATTTGACTTTCAGCAGGACACGTGTTTCTCGACTTCTTTCTTTTTTTGTGACTGGGACTTACATTCCTTTTTCATTTAGACCTCTCAGCAATCCAACCTTTCTCAATGACATGGCAGGAAATCTCTCAAGCTGCGGGTTGTTCATCAGCTGCTGTTACCTGACACAACATTCAGTCTGGGCAGGCTGTCTTGTTCTGGGACACGGGTGTAGATACCTTCCCTCTGTTTGCTTGGGGCCTGTTGGTAGGAGGAGGCTGCAAAAGGATGGAAAGGGACTTCATCTGGGGTCTAGGAGCCAAATCGTGACATGAGTGAGTCAGAGATCATGGTTTCCTGCTTAAATACATAAATCATATTAGGTAAAAAGAGGGGTGTAATTCTAAAATCCGGGTGCAGGGCAGATCCTGAGCGGTCAAAGATGTCTCAGTACCATAAAAAATTGTGTGATTGACTGAAAAGTGAGTTGGGGACTCTGCATTTTATTTCTCACAGTGGCACTGACCGGTGAGACCACAGAGAAGTCACATCCCCTCCGTTTGCCGATCTGTAAAGTGGGAACAATGCTGCCAGTTCTCCTTTGCCACATGTTTTGAGACTTCCCGAGGCAACACGCCACGCAGAGCCCGCTTCGTTAGCGCAGGTATTTAACGAGACAACATTTGCATTTACATCCCTGCCGATCCCCGCCCTACAGGGACCATGTACAGTGTATGATGCGGTACAGGGAGAAGGGCTACTCGGGAAACAGTCCCTGAACTTCAGCCGGTCACCATGGCGACGGAGCAGCTCATCTCAGCCAGGAGAGAGAAGCGAGATGTTCTGCTCGGGGTAACTTAGGGCATCAAGGCTGCGCTTTGAAAGATCTCTGCTTTTCTGGCTCTGGGCTTGCTGGACATTTTGCTGAGCTCTGAGATTTCCTCTGCCCGAATCCTCTTCTCCAGCTCACCTGCAATAAACAAAAATGGGCCAAAAAAACAGAAAGTCACGACGGTGAGAGAACTGCGGGGCAACTTTCCCTTGACTTTGTTGTTGGTAGGGTAGGTGGAAGGGGAATGTGCATCTCTGCAGCCCTGCTGCAGGGACTTGGTGTGGAGAGCTGATGAACATCATCTGCAGGCCTGTTTCCTACCCATCCTTTCATCCCTGCAGCTGTTGGGTGCTCCTCTAGTCCCTGGGGCAGCTCCATGTCTAGTGTGAGGACTTTTCCTCCAGCCAGCCCCAGGGACAACAGGCACCCTCAGAGCCTTGAGCAGGGAGGGAAGAAAATGGATTTGCAGAGCTTCTCTCTTTAAATGTGTCAACATAAATGCCATCCTAGCAGGCCTTGTAGATTGCATGGCAAAGGCAAATAACTGCTACTTATTGCATGAGCCGTGCAATTTTTTTACCCAGCTATTTCTGCTCCACGCAGAAGAGATGAAACAAATTTCCTGTGTGCATTTATGTCAGTGCCTGTCAAGAGATTCACGCAGTGATCTCCACTAATGCTCGTTTGCGCCGTGATCCCTTATCCAGGATTTAACCCTTCCCAGAGGAAAACTGCATCATGTCTGTGATGCTTGTTCCAAACCAGGCCAGAGTCTGTGCAGTGTTCTCTCTAACGGGTTACACGTGGTGTTTTTCATGGTGGGAATTTAGGAAATTCCCTGGTCTCCTCCTCCAAAGGTGGTCTAAGGTGAGTCTGTCACAGAGTTACAGGAGAGAGACTTTGCAATCAGCCAGGTTGAGCTCTTGAAGGTCTCTCAGTCTTTAGCTACCAGCTTGTTTCAAAGGGATAGCAACATAAAAGAGAAAAGTATGAAAAAAAAAAAATAAGCCAAGCAAGATTCAAAAAAGGAAACTCAAGCGCTCTGTGTGTGGACATCAGTGGAGACTCTGCATGTAAGCACATTGGAGTTAGTATCAAATCTTTCAATCAAATCAAGGAAAAAAAAAAAAGCTATTTCTCTATTTCTTCTCTCCTTTCCATCTAGATTATCATAGCTGTTTGCACCCCTGGCTTGGAGTATTCTCTACTAGTATGTTATTTGCAGAACATATTATGCCCTGACCGGTCCTCTGGATGAAGAATATTGCTTCTGTCGGAGGGACCATGTGTGTGACTAAAGAGGTGGTTGCTGTCCCATCCCTGGAACCATTCCAGGTCAGCCTGGATAGGGCTCTGAGCAACCTGCTCTAATTGCAGATGCCCCTGCTCCCTGCAGGGGGGTTGGACTGGATGACCTTTGAAGGTCCCTTCCAACCCAGAACACTCTATGATTCTAAAGATACTCCTGTATTTTGCTGACTCAGGTTCCGAGTTCCCTCCTGCAGTTGCACACTGCCGTTCTCTCCGTCGCTGGTGTAACTATCTCCGTGTAGCAATTCCTACACCTTGCATCTGAGATACAAACGCTGCATGTGTCCGTTTGCTGTTTGCCGGGGCAGAGCTCTTACAGCTCGTCTTCATTTCTCAGAGTCAGAAAAATAAAGGTCTCTGTACTTAGCCCACGATCAGAGGTTTGCAGCAGGAGAGCACGGAGCAAGAAGAACGAAGGCTACAGAAGTGGAAGGAGGAGGAAATGAAAGTTGCTCCGTGAATCCAGCGCCGGGTGGATGAGGCCGGGTGTTGTCGGTGATGATGAAACACAGCAGACTGTGGTAATGAAATATTTATGAATGGGGATATGATGCTGCATTCTGCAGTGCAGCACAGGGGAGAGTGGAATTTCGAGAATACTGTAATAGCAAAGCCCTCCATTAATTATCCAGAGCGAGCTGTAATGCCAGTTACTATGGCAACGGGGTCCCCTATGTATTTTACACCGTTTGGGAGGGGGGAGAGGGGGCTGCTCCTATTTACTGGAGCTCATTGTATTTCTTTTTCTGTCGTTGTTGTTAATAGTGACTGTCCCAGCCTGCGACTGTGCAGTTCATTTCAGGGATAAAATGAGAAAGTGGCTATCGGCTAAAATATAGGGGAAGCCTTTAATGAGTAGGACTGGTCTTTTCATTCTGGAAAGAGCTGAGATGGCCCTTCCCATATTAAGGGACAGACCCTTGCTGTGATTAATAATCTTATATAATATTAATGCATGATAATGTAATAATAAAAAACGAAATGCTACTAGAAATATTGTTATTAATAATTATTCTGACTGTGTTAGGCTTTCACCCACAAAGCATTTTAGAAGCAGTGATTAATTAAAATGTCAATATTGGCATACTAAATCCACCACTACATTTCCAGATGGGGCAAGGGAATGTACAACCTCTGCCCACTTATTTTTAATTACTACTTATTTGGTTTCTTAAGCCTGTGACCCTCTTTGAGATTTCCGCTTATCCTCAGCACAGCCAAGGGTTTTCCCTGCCCACATCTCGACCTGGTGCAGTGCCTGTGAGGAAAGCCAGGAAGAAATGGTGATGAGGAAGGAGGACATCGACTGAAACAAGCCTCAGGTCTGTGACAACATGTCCCATTGACAAAGTTCTGCCAACTCTCCACGTGGCACACATCTGTGGACAATCTATCTATAAATAGTTTAGGAACAGGATGGGCAGGGAGGTACCCTCCGACCCCTCTGGTCTGATGACTGCAGATCCCCTAGGGGTGAATGAGGATAATGGGCCACAGATGGTGGCCAGGCTGACCAGCTCTCACTAGATAGTGGTTTTCTACTACAGAGCAATACCTCTGCTGCAGGCCAGGCAGACATCTCATATGTTTTTACCTTGTTGTTTTAGGTTGAGTAGTGCACTTCACTCCCAGAAGGACCTTGAGGGGCTGGAGCGTGGCCAGAGAAGGGCAACGGAGCTGGGGAAGGGTCACCTCTCTGGGCCACCTGGGACATGCAGCATAAAAAATTTCTTCTTTCTCTCTAGTTTATAATGTATAGATAATTCTAGTCCATAATGTATAAAACTAGACTATAATAATATAACTAATTCCCTTTGCTACCTTGAGGGCACTGCCTACATCTCTGTGTATTTGGTGACGTCTCCAGGCCCACACAGTGAACCTCGGCCTGCCCTGTCTGGACGAGGAGAGAGGGGAACCAGAAGGGGAGATGGTTTCTGGTTGCTTCTCTTCTGACAGCCCCTAAGGTCCTAGAGAAAAAAAAATTTTTAAATCCTTGCATTAGACATGTTTGCATCACTCCATAAATAATGAATGACAACAGCCAGACTGAGCTGAGCCATCCCTCAGAGGCGAGGAGGCCGTGGGGGAGGAGAGCGCGAGGCCGTACGTGGCATTAGTGGCCTCTCTCCCCCAAATTTGGTGTCCTTGTTGCCATTCAGCCTATTCTGGTGGCCAGTCCTGCCCAAGCCTGTGGAAGGAGCCCTGTTTGTGCTAAAGCAGTGAGCGGAGAAGCCCCCACCGTTAACTGAGGGATTTTCTGTTCATGCTTTGGCTGTTTATTCTTTTTAGAGCTGTTCTTGGGCACTGCAGGGACTGCTGAGAGACATGGGGCCACGGGCAGCACTTGGTCAAGGGCAGGAATATTTGGATGCAGCCAAGAATAAAAGGAATCCCTGAAAATTACAGACAGTTTCCAGTGTAGCTGTTTTCCCCGCCTGCAACATTCCGTACACTCCATGCTGAATTGCCCTGAAGTGCGATTAAAATACTTCAATGTCTGAAATGTGGAAACCCTCAGTCCCACGGTCTTACTATGGTTCCTGGCTGTGAAAGGGGAAGGGAGGAAGGAAAGATTTATCTCTACCAGGCTACAGGAGGATTTACACCGGCAGTTTTCATCCACTTTACTGCGAACCCTTCCCGATCGCGGTGCAGGCGGTGCCGGCATGGGAGGAGGGCAGAGGTGCTGGTGATGCGGGTGTCTCCTCTGCTTCCAAAGGAGAAGTGCTGCTGCTCTCGCTGCCTTCCTTTTGGCAAACCTGGAGGGATTTTGTGTCGACTCCTGTTGAAAGAGGCATAAAGCTGCGAAAAAAAAGCTGCAAAAGGCTGCAGTTCTGCCTCTGAAAGTACATTTTGTTTCCTTCTTCCAGAAGTGGGGAAGCCCTGACCGTTGAATGCAAGGGAAGGATGGGGCCGAGGCGCAGGGTGTGGTTTGGTTTGGTTTGGCTCCATGAGCGACGGCTGGAGATACCGGAGAATGCTGCACCCCTCTGCTGAAAACTACTGGAAAGCTGCCATATGTAAGGTCGCTGTGACCATCAGGGAAGCGAAGAAAGCTGTTTTTTTCTCTCCTCAGCTCATCCTTGGCCCTCTTGCACTTTTCCCGCCCGGCGGAGCGCGCACACATGTGTCCGGATGCACCTTACGGAGAGAAGCACTTGATAAGCCAAGGAGGACTCTGCATGGCTAAGCAAACACTTAGATGAGGGATATCAGACTTTTCTGGAAGAGCACAAGCTTCATTTAAGACTCATCAGCCAGGCTGATCCGGTTGGTGTGCGCTGGCAGGAGGCCGCCCGGGTGAGTGATGGGAGCCCCCAGAGCTCCTGCTAAGCGAGAGAGGCTACAAGTCATCATCTGGCTGCTTAGGAGCCATGTCCTTTATGAGCCCCTGATTCATGGTCAAGGAGCACCATGTAACTCAGGGACACTTACAAAGCCCTCTGGTGCCATCCTTCAAAGTTTCACTGCAGCACTTGGAGATTTGACTACTACTTCGGGCCCAGCTCAGCTTTGGTGGCTCAGCTGTAGCCCCCATCCCAGTAGCTGCTTGTAGCCAGCTAGGCCACGCTGGTCCCAGCAGCTACAGTCTGTTAGCAGACTGTGGGAGCACTCCTCATGCACCAGCACAAGTCAGGCAAAATGTGTCTGCTGGGGATTTAAATAACCTGGAAGACTTGGCATAAAAAAACAGGCAAGAAATGATCTTGTGCTTCTCCAGCAGCTGAGCTGCAGCACAAGAAGGCTTGAAAAATGGTGGGGAATTTAATGCTTTGAAATACCATTAACTCTGCACACATTGAGGTTTTTTTTTTCGTGAGCATCTCAGCTGAGAAAGCTTTGGAACATCAATCCTTTCTCCCTTTTTTATGCCGTAATAAAAGTGACTCCTGCTGAACGGTGTATTTATTAGTAAAAAATCAGCTGGATGAACTGGTTTTGTGGGGCAGCAGATTTTGGTGCTGCTAGGGCATGATCACCTTGTTCCACTGCTGAAACAGAGCACTCAGAACACGTGCTGAGGCATGAAGCGTTTTCTGTAAGGAGCTATTTCTTAAAGCAGTGAGAGCCTCGAGATAGAAGCAAGCGCCAGGATTTTCTGGGAGGCAAAGTAAAAACCCTTGTGGGTTAAAATTAGCTTCTGGATTGCAGGGGTGAAACCAGCCAAGATGGGGGCTTTTAATAGGCAAATGAGATCTTCCTGGAGGAGTCTCCTTTAGGTGGGGATGGAAGCGAGCGTCGCCTGCCAGCAGCACCCCGTGCGGTGTCTCTTCCCGGCAGGAGGAACAAAGCAGGGGTCCAGGTGAGCTTGTTGTGGAGACAATGGGTGGAGTGGGGATGGACATTTGTTGGAAGTGGCCTGTCATTAACTGTTCATTGTCACATATTAAACGGGGGGGATCTCCAAGGGCTCTCGTGCACGTCCTCAGAAGTGCGGCCCGGCTCCCCTGAGGCATTGTTGGAGCGGAGCGTGACAGCGCGTGTCAAGGGAGCACTTGTGGTGACACCTTTGAGAGTCCTAATGCACTTTTTAATTCTCCTCCATCAGTCTCCCCCACTTACTTTCAAATTCAGATGTGGATTTTTCCACCGTGTCCATCCCAGAGGATGAGCTGTGCCTGCTGTGGTCTTTGTTCTACTCTTTGCCTTCGATGTGAGCTGGTCCCTCACTATCTGTGCACCAGCCCTTTACCAGAGTGTGTTCTGCTTCATTTTCCTCTCCATTTTGCTTCCCAGAGGACATGTCCTGGCTCCAGACGCTGAAGATTGGCTGCTGCAGCAGGGACAAATGACAAGGATGATCAGAGATAGGAACCAGCTTCCTCGGCAGGAGCAAAGAAATAGATTAGAATCATGGAATCATAGAACGGTAGGGTTGGAGAGTATCTCACTATTGTATAATCACTATTAAGCTTTACTTAAAATAATGTTTCTATCATAAGTTCTTGTTTAACCCTTGTTTTTCTGTGACGCTCGCTGACTTTCCTGGGCTGAGGTTGACTTACAACCTTTGACGAAGTGACACCACCGTTCAATACCTCAAAACCTTGTAGGACGCCCTCCCATCCCAGGCTGGAAGGGAAGGAATGACTCTCAGGGTGTCCGTGATGCCAGGGTGTGTTACCAGGGGCTGCCCAACCTCCCAGGGTGCCTCGATCCTTCTGGGATCTCAATGATCTCTGAAGGACTTGAAGTGCAGTAGGTGCATGGGAGGCAGCTAATGAGGGAACCGCTCTGTGGCACCAGCTTCACTGTCATGAGCAGTGTCTCTGAAAAAAAGCTGATTTATTTTCTGTACTGCCTATGATGCATGAAGCAGGGGGCTGAAAATCTATTTTAATGCCACTGAGTGGTGTCAGGTGAATATGAGCTGACATAGGAATCCAGACAATTAGAACAGCTTCCCTTGACCTGCTATTAGCAGAGGGTTTTCTGCAAGCTGTGATAGATGCAGATCCTCAACCATTGATTTTTTTTGGTACCTGTCCACAAATATTATGATAAAGTGTTGTTTTTGTGAGGTTTGGTTGTTCTGGGTTTTTTTAGAGAGAGCTGAGTTACTGCAGCTTTGTGAAATATCGGTGATGTAGTTATCTATGAGGCATCTAAGCACCATGACACACAGAGCATTAGAATTCATCATGCTTGTTATTGTCCTTTTACAAATGACTTTATGCCAACCAGTCAAAGCTTGGAACTAAAAACACAGCCCCACAGAGGTAGCCAGGCGCCATCCTCTGTGCAAAGGGTCGGATTTCATCCTAAAAGAGGTACTTCCAGGGACCGTGGAAAGCGAGTTTTTCATGAAGCAGATCAGAGATGTGGACTAAATACTGAAGTCAGGAGAGGACTGCAAATGAAAACGTGAAAAGAGGTTAGGAGAAAATACTTGTCAGCAAAAGGTAGTAAAAGTGTGTCCAGAAACACAGAGAACTTGGGAAAGCAGAGAGATGCATTTTTGTTTGAGAAGACTCCCTGATGGCTTCATGACACCCCTTCTAAGCTTGACTGAGCTTTAGGGCTCTTGGATTCTTCGCAAATAGGGTCACCTGCAGCTGAAGTCGTCTGTTTTCCTCTGACAGCAACACCTTTTCAAAAAGCTCCTTTGGTTGACTTACAAAGTATGTTTTTTCCATTATTTCAGCCCTGATTACCCCACAGACCAGGACTGATAAACGTTCTCTTTTCTGCTGTCATCCATCTGTTGTGTCTGTCCAGGAATTCTTTCAAGTTTTGGCTTTGTTTTCCTCTCATACGTGGCGATGGGTGCCACCATGGAGGAGTCCTACCCAAGCCTGCTCCTGCCTCCCCAGGGTGGTTACAGTGAGTCCTCCTGCTCAAAAGGTGCTAAATGTCAATATTCTCAAGCAATTTTCTTTTGGCAAGCTTCACATGACTGAGTGAGAGGAAAGTAGCAGCACTGTGGGTGACGAAAGCCCCGTATCTTCTGTCATCCACCAGTGGCCACGCAGCTACAGGTACCAGCTTGCAGCCGAAGGGGGACCCACAGGTTGGAAAGGCCAATGTGCAGGACTTGGGGAGGTGAGCACTGATGGAGGGCTAGAGTGGAGGTCTCATGCCATGATCCCTATCAGAGCCAGAGTATCCGAGTCTCTGGCACAGGCCGTGACCCAGGGAAGCCATCAAAAATCAAAGCAGGTCATCTCCAGCATGCCCTTGTCTCAGCAACGCTTGGGTTGTTCTAGGCTTTCATAGAATCCTTCTGGTTGGAAGAGACCTTTAAGATCATTGAGTCCAATTTGGATATGATTGGCAGAACTGTCGTTAATTATTTTACCCCGATAGTCCTGCTCTGCCCTGGTTAAATTAACTTCTTCAATCACCCCCACTCTGTCAGGTTCCTTTCTTATTAGATGTCCTCCAGTGTTTCACTTAAAACCTTATGATGCTTTTCAGGGCACAATCATTTTCTGAGAAGCCCTCTCCCTGCTCATTCCCTGATCCAGCCCTGCTGCTGCTTTCTCATTTCATCAGACAATCAGCAGGGAATGCTAATCAAGCACTGGTGACTTGTGGATTGTTTTTTTTCATTTGGATGGCAGGTGGTGAAACGCACTTTCTTTAAGTCATAAAAATATGTCCATAAGCAGCAGAAGCAATGAGATGAAGCTTCCTAAGGACCTGTCTGGAGATTGAACTCTGGTGTCTAGGAAGGGCTGTACTGCGGCTGCTGCTTTCCCCTCTGTGAGGTGACTAATGACACTTGTTTTCACTCCTCAGCGACTTTTATCTGTTAATTACATTGGAATTTAAGATTTGTTTCATCTTTCCCACCACGTCAACTGGACAATGGCTTCAAATGTGGTTGTGGAAGGGACTGGTTGTGACAGAAACACAGACATAGTGTCAGTGAGCTTAGTGGTGGACCTGGTCTCCTTAGGAAATAAGTCTGAAATTTGCGGTAAAAGTGTGGGTTTGGGCTTGCTCAGAGTTACTCATCGTTGTAAGCACCACAGACATAGGTGAGCTAAGAGTTATGCTTTTTTATTTTTAATATTCACTGGCTTTATCCCCATTAAGAACAAAAAGAACTGCCTTGTAGGTTTAAAAGAAAGGTGCAGCTTGTCTGATACCCTATTCCTGACAGGGGCCAATAGAGGATAATGTGGAAATAGTGGATGAACAGGGAGAATGTGCAGAGACGCAATCCCAGGCTCCAACAAATTCCAGGTCAGACATTTCCTAGGTCAGATGCGTTGTCGTTGTCTTTAACAATTCTCAATAGATTTTGCTTCCAAGGAGCCACCCAGTTCTTATTGTAAAAATTAGCCTCCACAGGATCCCATGTCAGGGAGCTCCACAGGTTGATTAGGTGCTTGGTAAGAATTATTCCCTTGTGGTTTTTTGTTTTTTTTTTTGAACCTGCCAGCTTTGCTTAATGTCCCCTGCTCCTTATCCTGGGAGGGACAATGACTCCGCAACCCCTACCCCGTACAAAGGCATCCATTTCTTCTATTGCTGCTTTTCCTGGTTTCCCACCTTGTACTCAGCCTTGCTCATTTTAGAATCAAAGGCATAGAGTCATCACAAAATAACTTGCCTTTCGTTGTGGATTCCCAACCAGGCGAGCGGGATCCTCCAGACCCAAAAGCGTGCCCAGCAGTGATGCGTCAGTGGCATCCCTCCGAGATCCTTCTCAATAGAAGGAGCTTTGGCGAAGGGAGCACCTGAAGGAAGAGAACCCTCGTTAAAACATCACTGTGGTGCTTCGCAGAGCTGGTTCTCAATGCATTGCTCCCTGCCTCGTGCAACCTCCGTGTGATTTCCAGGAGTATAAGGGAAAGCCGTTTGTTCTGGGACTCTTCAGCCAGCCATACAAAGTTCTTCTGCAGCTGGAGCACTTAGCCAGCGCTCTTGGTGCCATGACAAGTCATGAGCAGCTCTGTTGCAGCAGGAGAAATAGAATCAGGCTGCCTGGTGAGGAAGACGGTCGAGGGATGGTCGTCTGCAGAAAGCAGGGCAGCCTGGAGCTCACTGCTTTGCTTTTATCCTGATGGAGAAGTCTCTGCCTCGCAGGGGTGGCGTCACCAGAGCCTCTGAAAGGGCACCGGGCTCACAACGGCGCGGCTTCGATGTAGTGAGTTCCTAATTGTGCGGGAGAGCAGATTTGTTTTTACGCACCAGCTTTGAAGCTGTGATGCTGTTTTCAATTGCTTGTCTGCTGCACAGAAGCAAAAATAGGGAGAGACCAGCACGTGGGTGTAACAGCTGGGTACCTGGACTTTGGAAGCACTGGGAAAAGCTGCCTGCTGCTTCCTTCTCAGCTTGTTGCTGCACAGATTGAATCTGAAGTCGGGCTTTAAACAGTGAAATCCCTAGCTGGTGTCAAGTCTGACAGTCTGCAGCAGACTGTCCTGCTCTGCTACATCTGAACTCCCCTCTCCTCTCCTCACTACCAGCTTCAGAGGCAGAAGAGCAGCCCTTGGGATGCCTCTTCTCTGTAATTCCGGGTGCGGTGGCTCGATAACGGGAACACGACGGACCCTTGGTGCTTGTCAGGGTGCAGGCGACAGGGAGGTGATGGAGCAGAGCCCCTGCTCAGAAGCTCCCCGTGTGACTGCAGCACAGGCTGGCAAGAGCTGGAGAAGAGTTGGAAGCTATTTCTGTTCCATCTCCTCAGAATGAGAGGTATTTTTAACGGCCTTTCAGCAGTCAGAGCTCGCATCCAGAACTGTAGCAGGGCTGGAAGATGAACAGCAATTTTCCCCCCTAGCATCCTTGTGGCTCAGTCTGGAGAGGTCTGGGTTTTGGTCCCTGTGTAATATTCCCCTGGAGTGTTGTGTCCAGTTCTGGTCTCCCCACTTCATCGGGGACAGGAGAATACTGGAGAGAGTCCAGAGGAGACTACAAAGTTGATGAAGGGACAGGGACATCTCTCTTGTGAGGAAAGGCTGAGAGCCCTGGGGCTGTTTAATCTGGAGAAGAGAAGCCTGAGAGGGGATCTGATTCGTGTTTACAAATCTCTGCAGGATGGGGGTCAAGTGGAAGGGGCCAGGCTCTTGTCAGTGGTGCCCTGGGATAGAACAAGGGGCAATGGGCACAAACTGGAACCCGGGAAGTTCCACCTCAACAGGAGGAAAAACTTATTTCCTGTGAGGGTGACAGAGCCTGGACCAGGCTGCCCAGAGAGGTGGTGGAGTCTCCTTCTCTGGAGACTTTCCAAACCCATCTGGATCTGTTCCTGTGTGGCCTGCCCTGGGTGATCCTGCTCTCAATGATCTCCAGAGGTCCCTTCCAACCCCTGCCATTCTATAATCTGTAGTTGCTCCTCATCTCTGGGGTGTGAACTTGTCACCTAGGTGTAAGAAGCACACGTTATCCCTCTGTAAAACTTCTGGTCCCTCAGTCTTGGACAAATTGCTATTTTTTTTCCCGTTTGTTTTGGTCAAGCTGCCGTGTGAACAAAGCTACATCTTGTTTCTTATACAAGTGAAAAGAAGAAATTGGAAATTTCTTGGGGCAGAGGCTGTCTGTACTGGTGTCTGTTACAGCTCACACACATCCCTGAGAGGCAATGCCTTATAATTAATTGTTAAATAATTAATAATAATGCAAAGCAGATACTACTCAGGAAGTAATTAACCTCCTTACGCTTACAGGGAAGTCCTGTGGAATGGAAGAGTGATTAAAGGCTCTTTAAACGACACAGAAAGACTCCTACTGACTTCAGATTTAGGAATTGAGTCCAATAGGATTTCCTCAGACATAAAAATAACTTTGTTCCTGTAGGTAAAATTTCCAAATCTGATATTTTTGATTATGCTATACAAGTGTGCAGCCTGGATGAATAATTTTACTTCAGTTTAATTTAATTTCTGAAGCAGTTAGCAATAAGATGTGCTGGAATTTCCCGTGGAAAGCAAATAAGTGGCTAATTCATGCTGGAATAGGGAGTTCTCACCATTTCATCCAGGCAGTGTCATACAGTGGGCAAAATTCAGGCCTGCATGGCAAAATTAGTTTGCGACAAGTATCCTCAGCTAACATGATCCATCCACAAAGGCACAGAGAGAGCGAGCTGTTCATGCCTGAATGAGGCTTGTGCAGTCATTTCAATGTTCCTTCAGATAAATTCACACACTCAAGCAGAGGACTGGGACTTTGGAGCTGTCATTGCTGAGAGAAGTGGCAACATCAGAGAAGAATATCAGGTCACACAACTATTCAGTATTACTTAATTGAGGTAAGTCTTGCAACTCTTGGGTCAGAACTTCATTGGTTTCTTCTTGCAAATCATAAAATCATAGAATAGAATCATAGAATTGTCAGGGTTAGAAGGGACCTTGAAGATCATCGAGTTCCAACTCCCCTGCCATGGACAGGGACACCTCCCACTAGAGCAGGTTGCCCAGAGCCCCATCCAACCTGGCCTTAAAAACTTCCAGGGATGGGGCTTCCACCACCTCTCTGGGTAACCTGTTCCAGGGTCTCACCACCCTCATGGGGAAGAACTTCTTTCTAATGTCCAATCTAAACCTCCCCTCCTCTAGTTTGGATCCATTGCCCCTTGTTCTGTCACTACCCAACATCCTGAAAAGTCCCTCCCCAGCTTTCTTGTCGGCCCCCTTCAGATCCTGGAAGGCCACAAGAAGGTCTCCTCACAGCCTTCTGTTCTTCAGACTGAACAACCCCAAATCCCTCAGCCTGTCTTCATAGGAGAGGTGCTCCAGGCCTTGGATCACCCTCGTGGCCCTCCTCTGGCCACGTTCCAGCACATCCATGTCTGTCTTCTAAAAGGGGCTCCGGAACTGGACACAGGGCTCCAGGTGGGGTCTCACCAGAGTGAGACGAAGAGAAAGACACAATCTCCCCTGTCTCTGGCAAGGTGTTTTTAAATCAAGGTGAGTTGCAGCTCTGAATTTCATCATTCCCCACAGCGTTCATAATGTGCCCCTTTGGAGGATCTGTGTCTCAGGATCTTCTTGATGCACCAGTAATGAACACCGTCTGGTTTTCAGGATTCGCCAATGTCCTCTGTAAGTCCTTCAGTTTTTCTTCATCTTATTATACAGGCTGTTCCTTCTCTCCCGATACCAGGTAAAGGTGGTTGCATTATGCTGCTTTTGTCAAACGTGTGACAGAGAGTATGAGAAAATGTCAGTCATTTTGGTTCTGTCTTTGGGGCTTTGAGGAAGTTCTGCCTCTCGAGAAACTTCCGATTTTGTCACCTCAGGTGTCGATGACAAACTTAGAGGTCAGTACTCTCTAGCAGAGCAATGGAAAATGAAACTGCTGCGTATTCTCCTGAAGTTCCCTTCTGTGGGAACTTCTGCGTGGCATGAATCTACCATTTCAGATAATCCAGCTTCCTTGTATCACTGTCCTGGTGCTGGGCCTCAGATAAATCCTACCAGCCAACCCTGAGAAGAGGGATCGCCCAGGGCTACGCCACATACTTGTTGCGAGTCCGGGGAAACCCACTTGCTTCCTGAAGAACCATGAGGGAGAGGATGGGACCCTGAAACAGCCCACCAAGGGCCGCTGGTCCTCTTGAACACTAGTCAGACATTCGCTTTCCTGCAGTTTACACACTTAGGAAAAATCCTGGTCTGGAGCCAACTTCCACCAAGGTCATCTCAGATAGGAAGGAGCTTCCCAGCTGGGTTTTGTTAGCTGAGCTGGGATCTGCATGCAGCAGCAGAGAGCCCTTGGAACACTAACAAATATCTGAGGGCCACTAGCACCTGGTGTCACCACGTCCCTGCTGCCAGGGCCTTCTGGTCCCAGACTCCCAAGAGCACTCCTGCTGAGTTTGGTGAGCACGAAGCCCCTCTTGTGTGCAAGCGCTTGCAGGATCTAGCACCCAGTTTGAACTCGGGTGCTCCTTAAGAGGGATCCGTGCTGTAAAACGCCAGCCTATAACTCTATGAAACCTCTGAAAATTATCTTTCACCTGCAGGGCCCTGGTGGTTGGGTCCCTTGTTGCTGAGGCACATGTTTCAGTGTGTCAGGGACCTGTGTTCCCCAGGCATGTGCCTGGTGATAGCAGCAGCCACTGGACCTGCTAGGAGAAAAACACCGTTGAAGCCTCCAGTTCCCACCTCTAATATTTATTTTAATGTTTTGTTCTGACTTAAGACATTATTGCATAAATGCTCTGACACAGCCCTAAGGGGGTGTTTTAAAGTGTTTTGATTCCTTTATGTTGTTTTCTTTTTTATTCCGTATGTCAAGCAAAGCAGCCGGGAGCCTGACACAGACACTGAGAGGATGGAAAGATCCCAGCATCACCAGGACTCAACCCTCCCTGCGGCAGCAGGTGGCTGAGAAGGTGGGGTTTTGCCTGGGGAGTTGAAGCAGGAGTATTCTAGATTTCCAGTAAGAAAACTCCAGCAAGATTACGTTGACTGGGGCCTCGTGCATGTGGCTAAAATGTCAGTGGTGAATCACAACGGAAATCCAATGAGAATAGGACCCCCTGGTTCACTCAAGGTGTGATTTTCCAGCTGCGCTCAAAGTGAATCTTTTCATTCTCTCAACCCCAATGATAATGCTAAACCACAACTGCAGTGTGAAGGATGATGAGAAAAGCTGCTCCCAAGGCAGTGTCCCAGCCCTGGGTGCAGCATCAGGACCTGAACACCCACCCACAGCGCTGGCGCCACGACTGCCTTCAACCACGGCTGGTTTCACTCTCCTCTGCCTTGAGAACAACAGAGGTTCGTAGTATTGTGATATTTATCACGAGTTTCCTTTCCAACAGCATCAAAACTCACGAACGGCAGCGTGGAGCCAAACATTATCTAAACTGTTTTCTCTCTTAAGCTTTCAGAGTGGAGGTGGGAAGCAGACAACAGAGAAACATCCTTTTTCCCCCGTGTTTCTAAATGGAAGAAGGAATGGTCTTGTCAAGGATTTTGTTGTAGGGTACGTGACAGAATCCCAGACTGGTAGGGTTTGGAATGGACCTCTGGAGATCATCTGGTCCAACCCTGCTGCTAAAACAAGGTCACCCAGAGCTGGGGCCCCAGGGTCCCCAAATCCAGGCGGGTTTGGAATCTCTCCAGAGAAGGAGACTCCACAAGCTCTCTGGGCAGCCTGGGCCTGGCTCCAACCCCTTCCCACCAAAGAATTTTCTCCTCCTGCTCCGAGGGAACCTCCTGGGTTTCACAGGGTGGTGCCCGGTGCCCCTTGTCCTGGCGCTGGGCACTACTGAGCAGAGTCTGGCCATGGAGAAGGGGAGAGCAGAGCAGACAGGAATTTCGGAGGGAGCAAGGGAGGAATGTGCAAAGATTTTTGGAGATCCATGCCCAAAACGGGTTCCGAGCTGCTGTCCCATCCCTCTGTAAATTAGCAATACTAGGCAGGAGGTCTCTTCTGGAAGCGATTATCCTGGGGGTGCCCCAGAGTGCAGATAACAAGCACATTAGCACTGCAGCACTCTCTGCATTTATCTACAAGTGCCTGGCAGTGCGTAGTGCCACAGAAACAAATCACACTCGCTGCTCCTAAAATGCTGAGGACTGGTGGAAGTGTAATTATTACTGAGTTCCCAGCCTGACTGCTGTACTGCAGCGAGTGTGGCAGAGCTGACATCTTAGTGGAGGGAGATGAGTAGGATATCTTTTTATTTCACACATACACTCTTCTAACTCCTACCAGTGTTTGAAATCCTGACGTTCCCAGCAGAAGTGATGGCCTGGAAACTTTTTCTTCTGCCTCATTTTTCCCTTAATCACCTGAGGACAGTGAACTGCCACCCATTAGCATCCCAGCCCTTGTTAAAATAGGCCCTTTTATTTATTTTTTTTTACCTCGGTTATTAAAAAAAAAATAAAATTGTTCCAGCTTAGTGCAGTGGACTTGTCATGAACATTTAAGATGTACTGTAGTGTCATATATTCTAGGTGGTATGATACCGTTTCATTTATTGTTTCCCAAGGACTAAACTTGGAACTGAATGGCTTTATGAAGAGGCTGGTCCTATATTAAAGTTGATTGATTCCATTCAGCCTCCAACAGGCTCCTCAGCAAAACCATTTCCCCTTAATTAAGCAATATGATGTAAATTACATGGTGATTGATTTAATAAAAGTATATGATGCAAACTAACATGAGGAAAAACATCTCAAGGAACAGCAGAATGATTCTCTGAACAGAGCAGGTAATGGGAAGAATAGTGGAAATTAGGTTAGAAAAACCATAGAAACTAAGCTTTTATAGACCTTTTTTTTCATCATTTCTGTTTCTTATCAGTTAGATGGATGGATCCCCTGTTACCTCCCTCAGTTCCTACCTGCTGTCCCCTTTTTCTCCTTTCTGCCCAATTATTAATCTATTTTTAAAAAAGCATAATACAGTCAGTTCTGATGTTAATGTTTTGTGGGGCAAATAAAAGTACTTTTCTGACTTGTTTTTCTGGTCTAGGTGCTCTTTTGAGTTTCAGGTGAGATTTTTGAGTTTCCAGTGGGAAATGTTTTCCACTTCTGGTCCAAAGCCCTGTACTAATACTCTTGTGCACTGTGTTATTGCAAGTGTTATTATTATTCATATTAAGTGAATATATGTATTTTGTACAAAACTATGGCAAAACATCCTCTGCCTGCACTCCTCACTTCAAGCCCTGTTTGTTTAATCTGCAAAGAGGGCAGGGACTACCTCATTGTGAAGATTCATGACATAGTACATGGTCATTTTGAGGGGCATCCTTATGAAGGTGTAACTCTGCAGTGTATCTTTTCTCTGTGGCACAGTCTTCTCTGGAGCCATGTAAAGGTGGAATTTTTCCCTGTTGATCTCTGCCCAGGGATGCTGATAGGAGGAAAAGGCGTTTGCTAGTGCAGTTGGTCACAAAGTGGAACACAGGAAATTCCACCTCAGCCTGAGGAAAAGCTTTTTTGCTGTGAGAGTGCCGGAGCCTGGCCCAGGCTGCCCAGAGAGGTGATGGAGTCTCCTTCTCTGGAGACTTTCCATCCCCCCCTGGATCTGTTCCTGTGTCGCCTGCCCTGGGTGATCCTGCTCTGGCAGGGGGGTTGGACTCGATGATCTCCAGAGGTCTCTTCCAACCCCTAACATTCTATAAACAATCCGGACAGAGGGAATGGAGTCACAGGAAGCTTATGACCTCCAGGAAAAGGATAGAGACTTACTGGAAAGTTGCAAGAACGTGAGCAAAGACAACAAGGACAGGAGAAGGTACCCAGATAGTGCTGTGAGAGGAGCAAACCTTGGGCAAACTCCTCCAACTCGGATCCAGAAAGAGGTGTGATTGCTTACATAGGTGCTTGACTCTCCTGGAAAACATCACTGGTGGGGTAAGTGCCCACCCTTATGGTTTCAAGGCCTCCACATGTGTCTGAGCCATGGGTTCACATCAGGCAGGCTGATTTCAGTGGGATTAGTTGCAGTTCTTATGTCTCCAAAAAGCCAAACAGCCTCATAAGCACAATTGTTTTGAAAAGAGCTAGTTTGCTTGGCTTTTTTTTTAACTTTAAGACAAAAATCTCCAACTATCATTTTGTGGATGTCATTTTTTTTCTGCTCTCAGCCAGAAAAAAGGAAAAAAAAAGAAAAAAGCACAAATATAAAATGGTTTTTTCTGGTTTTAGGATTAAATTAAGTTTCTTTAGGAGTCCTTTAGAAACACAAATACATCTCAACTCTGTGGCCAGAGCTTCAGATTTAGATCTTATTTTAGTTTAATTTCTTTTACTGAAGCAAACCATCAGTCTTTCCTGGCAGGCAGTCCACCCCAACTGGAATATTTTCCATGGTGAGCTCCAGATAAGCAACACCTAACGTATGGCCTTAAAGAAAGAAAGACCCAGAGACCTGATGCCTTCAATCAAGAGGAACCAGTGATTTCTGACCAGCCTTTTCCCCAACAGAATAAACTGAGGGAGCAAGCAATCATTGCTTTCTGCAATCAGCAGTGTCAGTCCTTGACACCGAGCAGGTCGGCGAAGCAAGGTTAGCTCTGGTGTCATTGTGCCGCTACATCCGAAGGGCTCTGAGAGCTCATGAGTGCGACCTGCCATTCACAGACCCCCTCCAAGGATTTCTGTTTTTTTCCAAGGAAAGGTTGCAAAAATCTCATTGTGTATTCCAGCGCTGCACGTACGACACGTTCCCCTTCTCCCCAGCAGCAGGAAGAAGCTGATGGGAATCAGGTCCTTAATGGAGGGCAACGGCAATTCTGAGCAGGTGGGAGGGCACAAAACATTTGCCGGCCAATCTCTTTTGTCCGGTGGTCAATGAAATATTAATATGTGACCTTCATCGTTTTCACTTTCCATGAAAAACCTCAGGACACTGGAACTGAGGTATTTAAAACCACTTCCGTTTCCTGGTAATCGGTGTTTAAAAGAGAAATAAAACTTTAATCCATGCTCTTTGCGTTTGTCACCAGAGAGCTCCCTCCAGACTGGCTGCAGTCTTGGATGACCACGTCCTTTTTGTAGGATTTTTGACTGCAACTGGATGTGAGACACATAACTTCTCTGCATATCCAAGCAACATTTGCCTGTGGAGATGGAGAGGTAGAAGGTTCTTGCTTCAGTCGCACCCATCTCTGGATTGTTGCAATGACCTCTCCTGCCCAGCAGCATCCAGGAAAGTTGTGTAAGGTCTTCAAGACTGGAGCTCCCTACGACACAAGGGTTGGTTGAATGTCAGGCTCAGTAAATGTGTCTTTTCCTGCCTATGTTGATTTGTATGACAGGGTGGCAAGAGAGCTGGTTTAAGCAGGAATGACCTAGTAAGGGTTTACTCTTTTCTTTTTCATCGATGCTCATAATCAAGAATATTTGCATGCACAAAGCTACTTTGGTGTTCAAAGACAACTTCTCTTCACCAGTGCCACAGACGACTGAACCAGTTTACAACCAGAATAAACCTCAACTCATCCATTTTTTGCCATGCAGATGAAGACAGCTGCCTGGGAGCAACAGGAGAAATTATTTGAGGGCTGGAAGTACAAAATGTAAATGTCAGAGGTTCATCACCAGTGTTCAGATCGTGCCACAAGCTTCCTCCATGAGCTCTGGTAAGTAACCTCATTTCTTGGTCTTAATAGATCCTAAACTGCTTTGTGTCTCTTGGACGTGGGATCATTTATTGCATCGTGGCTTTGTAGGCAGTATGAGGTGAAATCCTTGAAGCAGCTGCAGTTTGTAGGAGATTCTGAGCCAAGGCTGAGAATTTCACCCCAAGGCGTCTTTATGATCTTGCTCATGTGTGGATGTTCCTAATGAGTTAAAAGATAGTGCTCATCTGAGAAAGAGGATACAAACGCCCGATATTAGTAGTTCTGGGTCATACAGAACAGCCTTACAGATGAAGTGATCTGAAGAGGTGGCATTTGTTTCGCACGTGGTGAGTGTGCAGAAGACTTGGGGCAGAAATTACAGTAAAAATGGAGATTTTTTTTTTTTATGCGCAGAAATATTTTGAGTTATTTTAATTTTAAAATGGTTACAAATATAAGAGGACCTTTTTAATCTTTTTAATCACCTAGCAAGCTCTGGAGTGGCCACAGCCTCCCTGCGTAGCAGCTGAAATGTTAAACCCACGGCTCACAGGTGTGTACACCTGTAGGCTCACCTACAAAATTCATCTATTCATAACATGGATTTCCTTCCAGTCTTTACAGAAGGGCTTTTTGGAACAGGAAGGGTTTGCTATTTCCTGTCCCTAAGAAGAAAGGTTTAGAGAGCAAAGTCTGCTGAGATAGACTTGAAGGGGTGTCTCCTTTGGAGGCAGCCAAATTTCTTGCTTTGCAAGCACCCTCTCTTTGCAGACCTGTCCTCTCGAGGTGCCTGGCTGTCTTCCTGGATGTTCACGCCCAAAGGGAGCCAACGTGGAGCTGGGTAGTGACCCCACTGCTGGCATGCGGACACACTGGGCAGCTGGTACCCACATTACCTACCAGGTGTCTCAGTTTAGGTGATGTGACCATTTCCCAGTGATAACAATTATCTTCCCAGGCTGTGATTCACTTTTTGGTGAGTTTGTCAAGGCCTCCTAGATAAAACATGCACCAGCACATCTTGTCCGTGCTCCATGACCAGGCTTTTCCCATCAGCATCCTGGTGGAGCTGGCAGCACTGGGAAGGTTCTTCCTCCTTGCTGCAGCAATGCGATGGTGGAGAGCATACCTGTGAGAATCCTTTAGGCTTGTTCTAGGTACCATTTCCTTAATCTGATTTCATCCATATTTTACTGGAAAATGGTACAATACAACCACAGGACTAAGACATAACCTGTGCAAATAAACCCAGAGAGATGCAGATGGACAAGATTCTGAGCGCTGTATTTTTATTTTTCTTTTTCTCATTCCTGAAGCTGCCTTCAGCAAATTCAGTTAGAAAAAATACTGTTGTTAGTGGTTTTACAGGAGCATTCAGCTAATGATTTTTAGGAAATGGCTGCAGCAATGCCTATTTGTCTGTGTATGTGAGTGAGAAACACGCCATTTATAGGCAACATCCTGTCCATAGCTGTTCCCAGTTAGTATTGGAAGCCTGTTTATAGACTCAGTTGTACTCTGTTGGTACTAAAATTGATTTCTTGGCTGAAATATTTTGCAATAGGATAAACCTACTAATTGTGCACCTAAATATAATTGAATTTTAACAAATTGAATGACTTTTATTTTACCTTGGATGATAATTTATTGACACAAATAGAACCCCTTTAATTAGATTTGGCACAGCCGGGTCTGCTGAGGGCACATTAAACCTTTGGTATTGTTTTTTAAAAATTTTAGACCATCCTGATATTCCTAGATTAAATTCTGTTTATTAAGGCTGTACAGCCAGTCAATTATTTTGACTATGCAGTTCTTAAGGATCCCACATGGATTTAGCATAGATCTTCTGTGAAGAAGGGCTATTAATTTGTAATTTCTCATTAAATACGTCAGAGATTGAAATCCATTGTTGCTATTCTGGAAATAGCTATCCTAATTCAGAAGTACCAGGCCTGCAATCTGCAAAACTGGAAGGAAAGTGAGGGGGATGGACTTACATTTATCACCATCTCTCAAAGTTCAGATCTCAGTAAAACTGGGAAAGTTCAGTAGAGAAAAAAGGTTTGAAAACCTTCTCTGCATTGAATAGGGCAGTAGGATTTTGGGCTGTACTGAAATGACACAGGTTTAGTCACACAAAAATATCTTGGGGGGCTTGGGGGTCACTGGTTCCTGCCACCTTCTGCCAGTAGCATCCTCCCCTTCCTTTCTCCCACTTTATAACTTCATTTTGAAGTCGGTCGGCCTAATATTTTTTTGTGCTGCTCACTGGCTTTCCTTTGGCAATAGAGCAGGCAGAAAGCCTCACGCAGCTCCAGACCACCTCCTTAGGTTTTTAAGCCTGAAGCCATTAGCCAAGGAAAAGCACATCTTCTTCCCTCCCTCACCCATCTGGTGCTTGCTCTGCAGGGGTGAAAACTGTCAGTGCATAATAGGCTGGCAGGGTACTAAGAGGGTGACCTGGTGAGGGAGGAATCTCTATTTGTACAGCTTGAAGGATTTTTTTCTTAGTTTCAACCCTATTTTGAAATGGGCTCTGCACCTACATTTGGCGACAGAGACAAGGGAGAAGGAGGCAGGGGTGAGGAATGAAACCATAAACAAGCCCGCCCAAGGCAGCCCCTGGTTGTGAGCCTTCCCTACTTTGACACATGCTCATATTTTTCAGAGCGCAGCACGTTGAAGTTGATTGTTTTGGCTGCTCTTGCTCTTGGTTCTTGGCTCCCATCCTGGCTTCTGGAGTACTGGAAAGAGTACACCCCCTGCCAACGTCGCAGGGATGCTCACCGGCAGCGTCTGCCCTCTGAAAAGCTACTCCTCTGCTTGGGCACTGGGCAGGAATCGGGTGAGGTGGCAGGGCTGACAGACTCCCTCTGGGGCTTTCAAGGGATGGCACAAAGTGGATACGGAAAGCCAAGGCTGATGCTCAACCCCTTGTTTAAAAAAAAAAAAAAAAAAAAAAAAAAGAACAATCCAAGAACTTAATATAAAAGTGAGAAGGAAGCCAAACAAAACACATTATACCAAACAAGTATTATATAAAGCTCTGGAAAATTTCTGAAGATATCTCGGCTCTCATCCCTAGAGCAGAACTGCTTTAACTGTCTGCTCTCAGTGGGCGAAGAGCAGCTGTTGTCTGCTTGTTGGCCTGAGGGAGGTGGGAAGGGGGTGAGGACCCTGCGATGTACCCAAGGTGGGCTGGGTTGGATGCACAGAATATCCCACCCCAACGAAGGCTCATCAATCTGTGAACATTTGCTCAAACTCATCACTGAACCTTCTCTATGATTTCAGCCTTGCCCTGTGGAGTCCCTCTCCCGCTGCGCTGTCCCAAGGCCGGCCATGCTGGCGCTGAGCACAGTGGTAATGAAACTTCCGGAGGTAAAATGACAAGCACATGTTCTGCAGTTTTCTCTCCCGATTTGATTTTGATTTCATTTGAATGGTTCTATGCCTAATTGCTTGCCTATAGTGAAAACTTGATGTGTTGGTTTTCCAGGGGCTACGGAGCAGCACTTGGAGAACAATCAGTCAGATGTTTTGTCACATCCCAGGCAGCCCCAGCAGCATTTGCCTGAAATGAAATGTAGCTTCTCTACACTGCAGGCAATAGTTTTGCTGATAATGCTTCTGCATATCTTGCTAAATAAAAATACATCCCTCCTCTCCTGTTTTTTTTGTTTGTTTGTTTGTTTTTTTGGTTTAGACATCAATTAAAAGCAAAACCAAAACCCCACTTGCATTAAGATAACATGGTACAAAACTGGCAGCTGAACTCGCCCTCCATGTCTGACTGCGGTCACATCAGGTCCTACACTTGATCCTGAGCCATCTGCTAATTGCTGCGGTTTTGCAATCATACATCCCAAAGCTAATTTAGTTTGGAAGGAGCTGTTGGAACATGGATCCCTCCTTGGAAATCACGTGGCGCCTCTCTTAATGGGGACTGCAGATTGCTGAGCTGCTGCAGCCTGCTCTGCCACAGGATACACTCCGATGGTGTCCTGCCTTTTAAAGGCTTACACCCTGGGGCGCTGAGCGGTTTTTGGAGGATGCTGCAAGCAAAGGGAAGCCCTCAGGCCATCCGTCCTTAACACCAGACCCAAGGGCTGTGGAGAGCTGAACCTGTGGGCGTGACGGGCAAGCCCACATCAGAGCGTGCCAGCGATTTCCCTGCCAGCCCGTGGGAACTGCTTCATCGGGCAATTATGGAGCCCAAGGTGCATGGGATGCAGGGTAGGCCGTGGCTCTGGAATGTTCCGGAGGTTCCTCTGTCCTGCAGCTGCCAAAGCCCGAGCTGCGGCACCGCTCTGTGCCTCAAAGGGCTGCCAGGCCCGCTAAGAAAAGGCTGAGGCTAAAGGCAGAGCGGGTTCTGCGTGTTGCCTGCCTGTGTCCCTTGGAACAGCACAGAGCATTCCTGGTGCTGCTGTGCCCACCTCCTCAGGGGGCTTGATCCTAGACACGGGTCTGTCGCAGGCATTAAAAGCATCAGACGGAACAAAACGTGATGGAAAGATTGGCGCTGATGTCTCATCATCTTCTGCTCTTCCAACCAGCGCTCTTATGATCTCCATGACTCCGATGCCCCATTTGACTCAGTCTTTTAAGGTAGTTGTCCCCACGACACCCTGGTGAGGTACGCAAAGTGCTGCAGTTGGGCGCAGACACCGTGTCTGTGTTAGTAACAGTAACAAACATTCCCAGAGCTCTCTGGTGCCCCTGAGGCCAGAAGCACCTTCAGGCTGTGGTGGCTGACAGGGGCAGTTAGGTTTCTTGGGCCAGGGGTATACCCAGAGAAACTTCATCTCATTTTCCTACAGATGTTGCTTTCCCTCCCACTCATCTCAGATTCATCCAGGCCTTTGAGGTAAGCACATAAATATTTTGGTAGCCCTTGGCCCAACCACATGTCCCACCATTGTCTGGGAAACACATGGCAGAGAAAGAAACATATCCTGTGTCACTCAGGCTGCAGAAACAGGTAAGGTGGGACCTGTGCTCACCGTGCAGTCTCCTCAGGGCAGGGGTCTGTCTTGTCTTCGTTTGTCTGCAAAGCACGGAGCTGTGGCCTCGTGTAAATAATGCATGACATGCACAGTCATATTTTCTCCACGTCCCTGCCCGCACAGATGGCTTCCATGGGAAAACGTCGTCGCTGATCATTAGAAGACAACAAACTCTTCCGTTACCAAAATAAATAAGCAGCTGCTACAGCGAGAAGGATCCTACACGGGGTGGGTTTGGTTGGGGTTTTTTTTTCCCCCATATATGCACCTTCAGCAAATTGATTTGATAAAAACCGATTCCAAACATCACCTTATTTCAAGTTCAGTTACCTAGGAAACGGCAGCGTTCTGCCGGGACGAGCCGCCCGCCCCAGCTCCTGTTGGAGCTATTGCACACATCAGCTCTTTCCTTCAGGAAGAACAGAACGGTGCCGATGCCGACTCCCAGCCTTCGGATGCAGATGGAAGCCGTGCCTGCCTGCGAAGAGAGGCACCGCAGTTACAAATGCCCGTGGGAGGGAGACACGGAGATTTATCCACACCTACGGCTGCGCATTAAAAAAAATTGCTCACTTCATGACGAGGCTGCGTGTAGATGTTGGTGCTATCTATAGGATATGAACGTATAGATAGCTGGCACTAGCTGTGTGTACGTCCGCGTGCTTACACATACCCCTACGCAGAGTGGCTGGGGGGGGGTGTGTGTGCTTATACGTGTAGGTGCTGCTTCTCATGAGATGACTGAGGGTAGCAGGGCTTCCACAAAAGGGTAGTTTTATCTGAGGTTCTGAGGTAACATGGTCTGGCACTTTTTGGTAATTTTATTTGGGGAGCTGAGGTAACATGGTCTGGGGGTTTTTTTGGACACTTTGAGGATCTGAAGTAACATGGTCTGTTTTTTTGGTTAGTTGATTGGTTGTGGGTTTGGTTTGTTTTTTTCACAGGAGTCATTTGTGGAAGGTGAGTTCACCTCCTTCGGGGCGTCGAGGCCTTCGCACTCTCTACTCTGCATTTTCCAAAAAATTAGACCCTAGAAGAGCAGCTCTAGCACATCACAGTGGTCCTTCCAAAATAATTGGGTGGTAAGATGCTCAAGCACCACAGTTACTTTGTGAAAGGCTTGATTTCTGGGTGACCCTGGTTTTGCTGGAGGGTTGGACCAGGTATCTCCAGAGGTCCCTTCTAACCTCTACCATGCTGGGATTCTGTGGCGTCACGAGATTCCCATCACATCTCCACAACAGCAGCATGTCTCTCAGGTGTGAGACATTCAGCTGCAGAGTGGCCCAGGGACATGAGAGGCTCAGGTGCTGGGGTGGAGCTGGAAGGGTACAAGGGAACGGCTGGATAGGGGAGTTCCATTGCCTTCCTTGCACCAGGAGCTCCACCTCACCATGAGGATGCAACAACTTGACAAGTTGACTTACCAGTCAACTTGTTTAGCACAGGTAACACTGACTGGAGCTTGTTCTTATTTAGTAAACAGCCCTGTCAATGAGAAACACCCTTTTTTCCTGTGCTGTCTTACAGCAATTTTCCAGAGCTAGCCAATGGGTTTAATGTTTCCTTTTACAGGAACGTGGAGCCCAGTGTGCAGCTCACAGATGGGAAAACAGAATCTGCTGTGCAGCTCTCTCTGATTAGGCTGCTCTGTGCCGTAACTCATGCAGCAGGTATGGGCAGCCCTTTACTCTCTCTCTCACCAACTACAAATATTGTTGCTGTTCTGGTAGAAAGGAGCTGGAAATGGCCAGAGACGGTGCCCTGAGGTGCCATGGTAGGAAATCATGAGGCACAAAGTCCACCCTGATGGTTTTTGAGGCACAATATGCATCTTGTTTTATTTGCAGAAGATCACCATTGCCTGTTCCTTCTGCTATCCTGTGTGGGAACTCGGTGAGTAACAGGGAAAACAACCTCACAAGAAGGACAGGAGATGGAATCCTCCTGCCCTTCTCTCCCTTCTCCATAACCTGCATCTCCAGGGTAAGGAGCAGCAGAGTAACTCCAGTGTACAGGCTGGAGCAGTGGCCTCCAGACACCCACCTACATTGTCTGGCTTTTCCTCCAAGATCTACCTCTCCTTCTGACCTCTCTGGCTAGAACTCAGCTCACCATCAGAGGTGCTAGTGCAGCAAGCATCAAAACTGTTGTTTCTAGACAGATAGGTAGATAGCTGAAAGTCCAGTTCAATGACCGAGAAACCTTTATTTCCATCAGCCTGTCAGCAGTGGCATCACTGACATTTATTTGGCATTACTCAGTCTAATAGAGAGCCTTGGAGTTCCTTGTTAATTGCTGCATATAATTTGTGGAACAAACTTGGCTCATGTCTATAATGCATACTCCAGATAGCTATGCGTGTATTACATGCACACACACAAAGACCTACATATATATTGTTATCCACACAGAAGAGCCTCCATATGTTTCAAACTCATAAAAAGCTCCTGTGGAAATGATAAGATGCAGGTTTCCTTCCATCCCCCACTTCCAGGCTGGAGTAGGGCGTTTGTAGTGGCACAGAACGATGCAGAGGGAGAGAGCAGCAGCTTCTCCAGATCCGAATCTCTGCAAAGCATCTTCCTGGGGCAATAATTCATGCAGCCAGGGACCTGCTTTTTTGAAGAGATGTTCAGAGAAAGGCTTTGGCTGTGGCAATTGTATCGGTGCCTAGGACTTTTTCCTGGAAACTTTTCTGTGTCAGACATCTCTGCTGAGTTTCAGAGGTGTTCTGCACGGCAGCGCTGCCGCTAAGTCACTGATCTTTTGATTGCTGTGTACCTGTATCCCGGAGGATATTATGTTTGCTTGGGTGCATTTCTCATTTGAAACACTGAAAATGATGAAGAGAGAAGCTTTGGCAACAGCCAAACTTCTGATAATTGTCTGAGCTGTAAAAGCTGCCAGGGCCTCGCCAAGCTGGTGGCAGCAGGTGCATCTCTGCCTGTGTTACCCCGCTTCCCCAACAGCCCCAGAGCTTGACTGCTTTTTTGTTTTTGACAGCATTACAAAAGCAGTGTAGAAAGGGGAAGAAACACAGTTTGAGAGAGTGAAGCATTTACTTATTTGGAGAACTGACTCAAGGTGTGGACGATGCTAAAAAGACAGAGAACTGGCCAGAGAGCTGTAATGTCTAGGAAGGCTTTTTTCTCTCCAGATGGTATTTTCTGTGTCCTGTGCCATACAGCGTGTTGTCCTGCACATCTCCTCTGTCAGGAAACTGAGTCAGGCAGCAGAAAAAGACTGGAGCAGCTCCCCCAACCCAGATTCACAGACTTTACGTGGAACCAGGAGCATTAAAGGGAAAGGGGAGACTTCATCTCAGCCCCACAGCTGGGGTCAGAGTTGGCTTCTTGAGCTACTGGATGTCTCTGCAAATCTCTTGTCAATGGCCCAGCCCCACCGCAAGCTGAGACTCAGGCTCCATCCTTGCTTTGGAACTGCTGGTGTCACCTGTGAAATTGGTCCTGCTGACTCAAGGCCACCTGACCCTTTGCACACTGAGCTCCCAGATTCATTTCTTTATAACTTAGCCTGAGGATAACACTTTTTTTTTTTTTTTTTTTTTTTTTTGGAAGATGACCATATGATGGCCTCACAGGTCTAGACCCAGTTTCCCCGTTTTAGGAGCAATGCATTTCAACTGGAACAGGAGCAGGGCAGGGACACCAGTGGGAACAGAGGGAGCAGCCTGGCTGTCTCTTGAGAGAAGGCTGAATTTGTCTTGTTTAGCCTGGCAACGCAAAAGCTGACAAAAGCTAGAACTGCTATCTGCAAATACCACCGAGAGGGAAAAGAAATTCTTTTAAAAAATCTGTTTAGCATGATAGCAAATGGTTTTAAAATGCCTGGGAGTCGGTGTAGGCTGGAAATGAGAAGCTCTTTCTATGATGAAAGTGATGAGGTCCTTACAGAGGCTTCCAGGAGGTGCTGTGAAGCCAAAAGAACCCAATTAGCTTTTAGGTGAAGCTCGAGCAGCTGCTGAAAGGGAGCCTACAAAGCCAGTGCCTGCAAGTGCAGGACCCTGGATTGCATAATCCAGGAGGTCCCTCCCAGGAGCTACAGTTTGAAGACAACATGTGAATCCTGAAGTTGTGGATATCTCATCTTGGGTGTTCAAAGCCACTTAATTCACACGCAGAGCTTCGCTGCCGCTTTTCCGGTGTTGTAGAAATAAATGTGTCCTCACTTTAGCTCTGCTCAAGTATTAAGGTGAGAGTGTGTTAGAAACATCCAGGAGAAAATTAAATCATCTTCTGGTTGGTGTTTTGTCATGTGTGCTGCATATTTTATTTTCCTTCAAACAAATACTGAATGATGATGTATTTGGACAAAAGCTTTCTCGAAAATACAGTATGCCGCTACGTGATTGAAGCCTGCATTTTAATATAAATATACATTTTCTAATTTTTCCTCAGCTTTTCTAACTTTTGAGTGCTTGAGTTTTGAGTCTCAGGGTTGTTTTAACATAGAGTAGTGTTTGACTGTAGTAGTGCTGAGGAAGCTGCAAGAATGGACAACTGAAGCAGATTTTTTGGTGCCATGCCACTGAGATAATAGAAGTTTCTATAGTGGTAGGTAATAAAAGCTAACAATAAAAAAAAAAAAAAAAAGGATTTTCTAGTCAAATCATAACTGGACTATTTTGAGCTGTGTTTTACTAAATCCACTTGCAAGAGTTGGTTGACACTAAAATAAGACGGGGAGTTTCAGCACTGATAACTTTCTTATTTCTAAACCCAATTATTTTCGAACATGTCATCTACGCTGGCTCTCAGTGAGGATTAACTACATGACAGGCTTGAACTTTTAAAAGCAAGTGAGTTTTAAATTATGAAAGAGCAGCGGAAAAAGGTGAGACTAATTTTTACTGTACGGAAACATGTGAAGTTTTTCAGTGCATCATCTTTCAAAGACTGCTTGCCATGACTATAATGAGAATTTTTCCCCTTCTCTTCTTTTATTAACTCCCTAAAAAGAAACACTTTGTGATTGGATGGTGTAGACTAATTTTTTAATGAATCATTTATCATATGAATAGTTTATTGAAAATTAATTTCCCCCATCGAGCCCAGGAGTATTTTTCTATTAATTGCTTTGCAAGCATCTAAGTATATTCACACTTGAAATTGCAGGGACCAGCACCAGTTGAATGTGTTGTCTGACTGGATGGGACTGACACCAAGAGCTCTTCCTTGCGAAATGAATTTTCAACAGGGTTCATCCATAGATGTAAATAAAAGACAACCAGAGATATTTTGATCCTGCCACCTGTCAAGCATATGGCCAACAAAAGCATTTTAGCTTTATTCTGAATTTTTAGCCCACCAATATCTCTCCTAACCCTGTAGAGATGGCCTGAATGGTGCAGGTTAAGTGCGTGCTCTCCATCTATTTGGTGATGAGCCTGAGTTTTGAGGGCTGTACAACTGAACTGACAGTTCAGAAAATAAAGTCTTTTTTCCTTGATTTTTTTTTAATCTGTTTTTAGCTGACAAGTGTGCTGATGGCCAGTTTCATTTGGTTTGACACAGATGGTCATTTCAGTTGGCAGTCATCCACCACCAGACTTGTCACCCTTGGCTAACGACCTGGCCTCATCGATAATCCTGCGACATCTTGTTTCACATGGGGTATGCCACGTACTTGTGAAGTTTCTGCAGTAGCCCCTTCATGGTTTTAAATCCCAGGCTGCCAAAGGTCTGGCTCCAGAATGTCACTTCTTCCTCACAAGTACACACGAGCTGTTGGGTTAGCTTCTTGTGATGCTCCCTCCATCTTAGCCCTGGGGGCTGCTGGGAAGAGACATGGAAAATCCTACTGGAGGAGGTATCTTCCCTCTGTTTCCATCCATCACACCATGCCAGGCCATGGCCACTGACTTGTCCTTTCCTCGGCCTTCCCCTAGCCCTCAGATGGAAGGATGCTGCGCTGCAGCTCTGTAGATTGGGAAAGAAGATCTCTTTGCACCTACATTTTTTAAGGGATCTTGATAATAATTACTAATGGGCCTTAATAATTAATTCTAGATTCTTATTTTCCTTTAAAGCTTATCTAGACCAACCCCCCTGCAGGGAGCAGGGACATCATTAAATAGAGCAGGTTGCTCAGAGCCCTGGCCAGCCTGACCTGGAATGTTTGCATGGTTGCCTGCTCAGACTTGGGGTTATATGATGTGCAGGATGCCCTCAGCTACCATAGAGGTAAGTAAGTGGTGAACAAGATGTTTGCAAGACAAAGTCTTGCATGGAGATACAAAACTTCCCAGTTACTATTTGAATGACATTTTCCAGCCTGATCTTTCACTGGAATCCTTCTACCCTATTTACATTTGTTTCTGTCACAGGGCTATTTGCCCAATAAATTAAACAATCAATAAATGCAGTGGCCATAAATCTTTTCCATCACTAGTTACCTTAAAAATGAGGAGACTCCTATTCTCCTTCATTTCACCTGGTAGTAGTAGCAGCAGTAGCTGGTCTGGCCAGTAATCCCAGTACTTCAACCGTGGCTTATTGTTGCATCACGAGGAGAGAGAATAGGAGAATCAAGCACGTGTAGAGTAATTTTTCTCATGAAAGAACATCTTAACATCAAACAATGAGAAGCCGTGGGACTTCCTAACCTGGATGCTGCGTGTCTTTCCATTGGCTGAGGTCACTTTGCCATTGTGGAGGAAGACCCTTGGGGAGCTGCCGCGCTGTGACTGCTGGCACTTGGCAGCCGTTCCTCTCCGTGAGCTGTGGGGAATCTCCATCACTGTGCAGCCATCTGAACCGCGGTGCCGTGAGATCCCCAAGGCCTTTGCAAGGTTTGTTTATTATTAGCCTCGTTTATCTCTCTCATGACTGATTTTGAATATAAGGAAAGTGGGTCCTATTAAAAAATTCATGCCTTACTATCTAGGATGCAGAGTCAAGTGTGGAGTAACCCATATTTCATCGTCATGCTATTAAATAACAAGAATTAATTTACTTTATGCCAACTAGCTAAGCACAGCCAAACTAAATTTTAACACGTGGCAGAAAGCTGACATCTACTAGATTAAAGGTGTCGTGTGTGGATCCAGGATATTTTATGAAAAAGATTAGTGAGTTGTTTCTGACATCACAAATCACCTGGTTGTTCTGCTGGAGAAACATTTCCAGTTTGCGGTGCCCTCTCTGAACTGTTGATCTGAACAGTGTGGCCCAAAGCAGGTGGCTGTCGATGACCCAGAAGTGCCGTCTATGTCTCTATGGTGTGTCCGCCTGTGTGGGAGGGAATAGCATTTGGAAAAGGAAAAAGATTGCATATCCCATCCAAAAGCATCTAGGGAATGGAGCTATGGGCTCATCTGTGAGCCAGGTCCCCATGGTTAAAGCTGTGCCTGGGGAGGTGTGTCCCAAGTGACAGCACCAAGCCCGTTTCCATCCTTTGCAACACATGTTAGTAAGTCAAGGTAGTGACGTTGCACCTGCAAGGTCAGATGTCATCAGCCCAAAGGTCCTGTGTGGCCACCTCAGCACCAGTGAGTGGGGTGGGGATGAATGGCAGGATCTGGCAATGTGTGATGCTGGTGCTGTCACCCCTGTCTGCCCCCACCAGCCCACAGCCTGGTTTACAGTGGCCAATTCCACTGACATTCTGGCACACAGGAGTGCACAGTGACAGAGCTTTTGGGACTACCATGCATTCAGTTTTTCCCTAAGAGGGATCGTTACAGAAACAAATGTCATTTGGAAACATACACACACAAAAAAACCAGTCCCATTTTAGATTTAAAAAAGCATAGTTTGACCTTTGCTGTGTCTTTTGCCGTGATGTAGAGCTTTATATGCTGTTTGTAGTCATGCTGCTTTATTATTCCCACTGCCCTGTTTCTTCTTTCTAGGCATTAAAAACAGCACAAATTTTAGTTAGAACTGCTTGACCTACCCTTGGCAAACAGCAAGTGCCTTCTTGGGTAATACACAAATGGGAAAAAGAGACAAGGTCAATGATCACCTCATTTATTGTGGCTTGACCCATCTTAGCGAGCCGACCGTTTGCTCCTCAGCTCTCAGGGCCAGAGTCCTGGCTCACACCAGTGTCTGGGATTTGAAGACTGAGCACAGATCAAGGGCTTTTCCATCACAGGGCCTCCCAGCCTCACCTTGCAGACTGGTGGCTGATTTTTAGTGGATTGATAAACACGTTTGGGTGCTCAGTCTCGCTCTGAGCACAAGGACTAGAGCTCTCCATTCAGGTTCTCAGTCTACGTCAGCAGGGCAGAGATATTCAGAAGAGAAATCTGCTGCAGCACAAGGTCTTTATGGTAGTGGGGAGAAGAATAATAACCCCTTGTCCTGGTTTCACTGGGACGCAATCCCAGGCAAGCCATGGTCTGCAGACCATTAGCCATTTGGAGTCAGCCAGGGCAGCTGATCTGAGTTGGGTCCAGGCATGTCCCATCCCAGAAACATCATGATCAGTTTAAAGGAGCTCTTCCTGCTCCTGCTACTTCTTCTCTTCCTGCTTCTCTCCATGCCTAGAGGGATTTACTCACCATTCTGCTCCTGAGGATGCTTTCCTGGTTATTATGACCACTGTACATTTGCTAAGTTAAGTATACTTTTTTTATATATTTTATATTGGCAGCGGTGTTAGTTTGTCTCTCCTCTGCCATGCTGTGGTTCTGTTTCTCTTTTCCCAAACCTCCAAGGTAAAATCCATTTCACCTCCCTTCTGTGAGCTGGCTGTCTCAAAGATCCTCCCTTAGGACACTCAGCATCCTCATCGCATTGCTTTCCCTCCTCTAAGATAATGAATCACGTATCCCAAGACTTGCCTGCACTTGAAAGTTGTCACTGATTAGGGTAAGGCGCAAATATAAAGCGCCGTCGCTGCTGCTTAAGAGCAGCTCAAGGGTTGAGTTAAGCGGGAATGACGCTCTCCGAGTTGGCAATAACAGCACCCACACAGAGTGCTAATCGGGAATAGATGATTGGCAACAGCTCAACACAGAGAGATGACGTTGGTGAACCAGGCACACTTGCCTAAACCTCTCCCAGAAGGCTCCAGCTGCCCTTGCCAATGGTCAGAAAGTGTTTCAAGCAAGTGCTGCTGAAGCTCCTACAGATGATTTTGATTAATACTCAACATGTTGAAGTCTATACCGTGGTTTGCAGTAGGTAAGCAGCAGTTATCTTAAATCATTACTATTAGTTGAGCTCTCCCCTTTGCTAAGGGATAATGAAGAGTAAAGGCCGATGTGTTTACCTGTTGAGCTGTCAAGCAAATTAAGAAGTGTTTGACAAAATATTCCAGCTGCAAATGAAAGCCCAGAGCTGGAAGAGACTTGTCCCCAAGAGCCTGTGACTGCCGGTGGTGTTGCTGCTCAACCAAGGTGTCAGGCAACAAAGCTCCAAAGGAATATTTAGGTGGTGGCAAGTGCTCTCTTCTTGTCTTCTTCGTAAATTTTATAGAGTGATGCTGCCCTTATTCAGTAATTGTCCCTTCTCAGGAGAGGTACTTGACAAGCCATCTGGGAAGAGCCATCACTGCATAACCTTATACTCGACTAGCAAAGAAGGTCACTTCTTGTGCCAAGTCATTTAGCTGAGGGCACCAGGCATTCCTCAGGCATCCTTCAGCAAGATACCCCTGGAGGGGAAAAAAAAAACAAAACAACAAAGCTCAGAATGTGATTTTTCTCTGTTTTTCATGCTCTTTAGTCTAATTCAAAACACTAGGCTCTTAAGGAAAAGTGTGAGGGAATTAGGTCTCTGGTCTCTAATTTATATGCAGGAGTGGAAAAACACCCTACCCTTGATGTGATTAAAGTGCCTGTGGGAATTATTCAGGTTTTCAGGCCATCTCTGTCCACTTTGTGATTGTGTCTGTAGATACCTGCGATGGCCTAAAAGCAACAGAGACTTCCTGGTCAATGCTCAGAGGAAAGCAGGCACTTCCAGGTTTTTTTTCTACGTTATTAGGCTTTTTTGAAAGAAAAAGGAATTCCCATCAACCTAGCTCAATATTTCTTTAGTGTCTTGAAGCCTCTAACTCAACCTTTGCTTAAGCTTGAAGATCAGCAGCCACAGCTCTGGTCAACAACGCTGGGAACTGAGCGGATCTGATACTTTTGAAAATCAAGCCCAGACGGACTCAGCCTTTCCATCAGTGCCACAAACCCAAGGAAACTTCCTGATGGTTGCATTTTATATTTGGAGTTTCACTGACCTGGAAAAACAATACATGGAATATATATTCAGTGTATTCCTCAGACAGCTTCCACATGGTCATCTCCGCTATCAAGTGCTGTGCTCCCAGCTGCAGCCAGTGTATTCTCTTCCTCTAAATTTCTCTTCCAGAGCTACATTTCTCCAAAGATATAATGTGACATGGAACTTCTTTATGATCATAAATTACTTTGTTCGCACTGTACTCTTTAACAGGTGCATCCCACCATTTTAGGAGCACATTTTAGGAATGTGTCAGAGGAAGAGCTAAAACGAGTTGGCAAAGCTGCTGTCTGACCTTTAAATGCACGCTCAAAGCTCCATCTCAGGGCTCCGCAGCCCCAAGGACCTTCTCAGTGCCAAATGCAGAGTGTGTGCAGGTCAATTCCGACCCCAGCTCCTCCCAGCAAGGTGCTGAGTCCATGTGCTAAAGCCAAGTGCTGTTTACACAGAAAACTGTGGTAAACCTCTGCCCGTCACCAAGCAGCTTTCCTGTACACTGAGTGGAAATATTCAAGGTTAGCCTTTTTCCTCTTGACTGCAGTTTCCTCCTTTATCTTCTGAAGCACCTTCTGTAAGTAACCTGAGACCCAAAGTTTTCCCTGTCACAGCCTGGCCCAGGCTGCCCAGAGAGGTTGTGGAATCTCCTCTGGAGAGATTCCAAAGGCGCCTGGACACTACACTGCTCGGCCCCTGCTCTGGGAGATACTGCTGGAGCAGGGGGTTAGCACCAGATGATCTCCAGAGGTCCCTTCCAACCTCTACCATTCGGTGAAGTGAAAGGCTACAACAAAAAAATCCCGCTAAAAGTTGCAAGTGGAAGGCCTTTGGCAATGGGCAAGTGCAAGAACTGGGCAACATCTGGATAACTAAACCTCTTTTAAGCCTCATAAAAATGACATAATAATACAGAGCGAGCTTTTGAGTGTATCCTGCACTCTGGGTACACCCAGAATTTCAAACTGTCCCATGCATTTGACACACTGCAATGGATGGGGAGGTCTGAACTCCTTTCATTGGTGGATTTCATTCATTCGATCTGCTGTAGTTGGGGAAGGCTAAGGACTAAGGAGCACCTAAATCTAGAAAGAACAAAGCAGAGCTCAAGGGCTGAGTGTCAGTAATTGTATCAGGTGTAAAAATACAATTAGCGACATTGAGATTTAATTCCAGTAATGATAATTTATGAGAACACACGATGATAGTTTTGACAGCCCCAAACATTGTGTGATATCCAACAAAAACAGGATGACAGCTCTCTAATTTGTAAAGAAGTAGCACCTGAATCATTGCAACTCGTTTAAAGGATTTTATTCTGTAAGATACAAGGACAGGGAAGTTTTTAATGCACAGAAGATAAGTGCTTATAAATGCCCAGTAAAATCATGGCGTATATCTGCATTTATTAAGATACAGTCAGCTTCTCTAAAATACATCTCTCGCTTATACATCTCTCCTACTTTTCGAAAATGAATCCTTTCCCACCTTCCCTCTTTCCTCCCAGTGTTTAGGCCCTTTTTGCTAGCAGGGTGCTGTTTTTTCCCCCCTGTTGCTAGGTTGGTAGCCTAGTTTCCCGAGGAAAGGAAGCTTATGAGATCACACTGTCTGTGCAAGTGCCAGTCAGTCCCTCCTAAATAATTTTTTGAGCCTGTGAGCTGAGTTTGATCAAACTTGACAGGGGATGGAAATTTCAAATGCTTGAGCTGCCTACAAGTGCTGTGGAAGGAGGAAGTGGAGAAGAACTCTGCAAGTGCATCCACTGCAGAAACACAACTGTATTACTGGACACCAGAGAGTCTACGTAGGAGACGGTCAGTACCACTGAACACCTCGAGAGATATAATTTCATAGATCAGCAACTCACAAGACAACTTGATGGGCAAAATACTCCTTTCCTCTTCTTCTAGAGCCTCCAGTTATACAGAGTGGCAGGAGGAGAGCTCAGGAAAGACAGGCTGGCAGAGTGAATTTAGAGCTAATTGACTCCAGTATCCCCATTTGCATGATCTAGGTCACACAAAGGATGTCTGGAGCTTCAGACCACAGACTAAAGTAAGTGGAGCAAGTCCTGGGCTGGCCCAGCTCCACTGTAATCGGTGAAGCTGCTTTATAAAGGGTCATCATTTCTAAACGCAGTGTCCAGCTCGTTGTCCTTTGCATTTGTCTGTTACAGCTACTAATGGCGATTCGTTTCACATGAGCATGAGTCAGAGCACAAGCTCCAGACCATCAAAAGCTGTGCCTGGTGTGTAGGCTGGCTCTCGCTTATTCCTACTGCGGCTTTTCCTAGAAATCAGCCGCTTCAGGACTGCCTGACTAGAGAGCCCAAGCAAAGTCCTCACAGTTCCTCACTAACACTATCAATGGAGAAACCCAAGCTATTGGCACAGGTAGGATTCAAAGAGAAGCTGAAATCGCCCCAATTATGGGGGGAAAAACCCGAACTAACCACCGCTGACATTAAAAGAGACTGGGGAGTCATGCAACTTGATGTGTGCAGTGAAATATTAATGTTTTCTTCTCCTAAGTGTTGAAGAAACTTGGAGGGACAAAGTATGATGCATGGACAAGCGCTTCATGTTTTGGTGGCACAAAGTTGGAGTGGGTATTTGGGTAGAAGCCCTGTTGGGGCAAAGCTGAGCCCTGGAAATCCTTACGTGGGCAGAATGCATGTTGACTGCAGCGGATGCTCGCTCCCAGAGAAGGGCTGTGTAAAAAAGGTCAGGACCAGTTTTTTCATCACCTGCAGCAATACTGTTTCTCCTGCTGAGGAGACTTTTAGCACCTGTGGGCGTGGATTTTTGCTGGTAAATAGATGGTCAGTTTTAGCCTGCTGAGGGTCAAGGTGTTTCCACCTTTCCTTCATACGTTCAGCCTGGAGAAAAGGAGGCTCAGGGGAGCCCTTCTTGTCTCCACAATCCACAACTCCCTGATGGGAGGTTGGAGCCAGGTGGAGTCGGTCTCTTCTCCCAAGGAACATGTGACAGGACAAGAGGAACAGGCCTCAGTTTGCACCAGGGCAGGTTTAGGTTGGACACTGGGAAAAAATTCATCTCCAAAATGACTGTCCAGGCCTGGTCCAGGGTGCCCAGGGCAGGGGTGAAGTCCCCATCCCTGGAGGGGTTTCAAAGCTGTGGAGATGTGGTGCTGAGGGACAGGGGTTTGCAGTGCCCTGGCAGGGATGGGTTAATGATTGGACTCGATCTTAAAGGTCTCTTCCAACCAAAACAGTTCTGTGATTCTAGTCAGCCTAGGACATATAAACAAAATCCAAACCAAACAACTAAAACTAAAAAGCTAGGGCTGAGGCCACAGGCTGGATTTCTGATTGTTTAAATCATTTAAGCCTATTTCTGCAGCATCTCCTGAAAGACAAAGCCCATGCCAGCACAGCCTGCCCATCCATTAGCAAACTCTTAGCTCAGGAGTATGGAGCTTTGAGCAAGCTCTTCTACCAACAGACCCACCATGGAGATTTGAGGAGAAAGGAACAGCTAATAACTCACCAAGTACAGTGCTGTGTGTCTCTCCCTTACCACCTCCAGTTTTTCTTCTCACTGGTGGAACTGGGCAGCAGAAGATCCTCAGCCCAAAGCAAACAGAAGCCCCTTGCTGGGCCACGGGTTGAAATTTTCCTCAGGAGAGACAGCTGCCAGCTGGAAGTGTATTTGCCAACAGCACCGCTGATCAAGCCACTCTGATTTTCAGACAGCTAAAATTGCATCTGATTTTGTAACAGGCTCCTCTGAAATCCCCATCACTTTGCTTGCTCCCCCTTCAGAAAAAACCCACAAACAACCCACCCAAACCCACTCCTTTGCCTTGTGCTGAAGAATGAAGTGGCTCTGAAAAATAACCTGATTTGCCACCCCCTCCTAGGAGTCCTTGTAGCCACCTCCCGCCAGCAGCAGCCTGGGAGCACAAGCTGCAGCAAAGGAGAGGTAAAAGCTGGAGAAGGAGGAAGAGGAGGGAAAAGGCAGCGAGGCTGCATACCTAGAAAGCCAGAGCTAGTCCTGCTGCCCAGCCTGGAGGTACCACCTCCCCTTCAGGCAGGAGTAACAGAGGGAGAATCTGGCTCTCTGGATTTAACAAGCTCACTTTCCTTTAATTGGGGCCCTCAGGCACTGCTGTACTGCACCTAATGGCGCTAATTATTAATGAATGGGAATGGCTGGTGAATAGGAAGGCTGAAATGGCCTCTGTCTCCTTGGGTTGTCAGCCCTTCAGAGGGCCTACTGGATTTCACTGGGCAGGAAGGGACCTGCACAGATTTATAAGGGGGCCCTAGAGAGGAAGAGGGCTGGGAGAGTCACCGACACGTTTGTCCCTAGGCTGTGCAAACCAGCCAGGGACCAACAGCATCTCGCTGCTGCTTCTGAGACGTAGATGTAGCCTCTAAAAAGACCTGCAAGAAACAGGGACTGCACTTTTCATACCATCCCTCCCTGCACCCTGTGTGAGGACCAACCTCTTTGCCCTCACCAACAGCTTCTCCTCAGCTTTGTGTGTCCTGCCTCAAGCTTTTGCTCCCAGCACAGGCCCATTCCACCTCCCTATTTCAGCCTTTGAACAGCAGCAGATGGAAAAGGGAAAGGGACTTTGTGTGTGTGGTGTTGTGCGCGTTTTTTTCCATCCCTTGAAAGCTAAAAAAATCGACTGCCACCACCTCACCCCAAGCGCTGGCAGAGCCTGGCCGTGTCGGAGGGCAGCCCAAGCGGGGAGCAAGGCTGCGAAAAGGGGAAGGTTGGCGGAGAGCGGCCGAGTGCCAAGCGCAGGTTCATCCAGCGCTGACGGGGAGGGAAGGAGCCAGATTCCTGCGGCCCTCCGGGGACTGCGGGGCTGCGGTTGCTCAGTCGGAGCCGGGGACAGGAATTAGGGCAGGCAGAGCCGCAATGGCTGCAACCTTCTCCGATTAGCCAGCCAGCTAGAAAGGCACTGGCTGGGCTTTAGTTTCAGCTGTGGGTTTTGGTTTTTTTCCCCTAGTTGATCTACATTTATGCTTTTTTTTTCCCCGTGTGTGTGTCTGTTTTTTGTTGTTGTTGAAGTAGATTATAATTTTACTGTGGTTACTGTCAACATTTAAATGCCTTTTTTTTGTTTGTTTTTTTTTTTCTCTCTAGCTCACTAGCTCGCATTTGCGCAGGAGTTAAGGGGTGTTCAGGGGCTTGAACTTCTCCCGCTTTTACTCCAGCACCTCTGCCTGGGGCAGAGGGACCAGCTCGGCAGTGGGACCAGCCCAGCCTCCCCCCGCAGCCCTCTCCTTCCAAACCCTACAAGGTACAAGGCAATAGGAGGTAAACCGAGTATACTCTATCCCTTTCTGGGAGTTAGGGGAGAATTTATGGTCCCTTGGCCACAAAACAAGGCAAAACAGAGCAACCATCTCTGGATTAAAACAAAACCAAAAAAAAATCGACCATCGCACTCAGGCTTCAGAAACAACCCCTGAGAGGGGCAGAAAGGGGACCAAGCAATATTTTAACGCATTGAAAGGCTCTTATAAACGAACAGGGGGAAGGGAGGGGTGTAGTTTGTTGATTGCTAATGTTCCCCGGAAAAAAAATTACCGACCTGTCGGCGGGGAGGGCCCCAGTTGCTCGGCGCGGGGAGCTGAGCCTGTGGGAATGGGGTTTGCTGCCGTCCTTGCAGCCTGTGCGGGAAATCCCGGGGGTCCAATGCAGGATTTTGAGCAGCAAATACCTCCTTGCACCCCGGGGTGCCCGGTGGGTGTCCTGCGCCGCGGGAATGGGCACCTGAAAATTGGAAGCCCGAAAAGGGACACTCCAAGGGAGGGAAGGGATCGGGGCACGGCCACCAACCCCCTCCCGCCCCGCTCGGCTAGTTTTCCCCGTTTTATCATTTGCCTCAACGGAAGGCTAATTGGGGGATGTGCTAATTACGGAGAGCTTGTCCATTAGTAATTCAACCTCACGCGAAGATAACTCGAGTTCACTAACGAGCTGGAAATCGCCCCCTTGTTAGGGAGTTGTAGAGGGGTGAGGAAAAGCTGGGAAGTTCCTTCGACCGACGGGCACCGTCCAGCAGCCGAGTCGGGAGATGCCGGCAGCGGGCAGGACCGGTACCCCGAGCATCCCGGGGCCGAACGGGCTGCCCGCCGGCGGCGGACGGTCTGCGGGGCCCAGCCGGCTTTGAGAGGAGGCTGCGGAGCCCCTCGCATCCCGAAAACGGGGTTTCTTTTCCCTTGGCAGCTGGCATTTCGTACTAGAGAGAAATCCTAACAGCAGCGCCTGACCTCATGAACACAGAGATGTGCACGGGGGAAAAAAAATAAAATCAATTTAGGTCTAGATCCTCTGTGGGGAGGGACATAACCCAAACCACTTAAACAAAGCTCTGCTCTCCAGGGTTTTCCTTTTTCTTTGGTGGTGGTGGGAACTGAATCTAAAGGGAGGGCAAAGGGAAACCAAATGCGAGCAGACCTGTGCCTGCCGAAGCAAGGCTGAGCTCTGCAAACCCGAGCTCTGCACAAAACCCCCCTCTCAACACACGCATAATGTATTTTATCATTAAAAAATCAACATTGCTTCCAGTGGTAGAGGCGCCTGGCTCCAGTTCCTGAGCGCATTCGTTGCTGGGATTCAATCCGTTTGGGAAATGCAGATTGGCTTGCGACCCACTGTTTGATTTATGAACTGCTGGGTTTGTCGTTGCTTACACATTGCATTGCGGACCTGGGCAAGGAAGGAGAGCCGGGAAAGGGGGCGAAGGAGAGCTAGACCCTGCCCCCCCACACATATTGGCCAAGGAGAAGCTATTGCACAGGCTCCCCACGGGAATAAATCACCTCAAACCAATTCGCGGCCCCTGCCACACCATCGCCCGCCCACCCACCCCCGGTCGCCAGCTGGGCTCTCGCTTTATAAGTGAAAAAAAGGAGGTGTTTGCTCTTTGATGTGTATTTCTTTATAAAGGCATCAGGCGCCTATAAATAGCCGAGGTTAGAGCAGCTTCTGCCGCGAAATCAATACCCCGTCCCCCCCTTCCCCTCTCTCCTTCGGCTGAGCTGCCTTATTAATTATGAAAGGGCTCCTCTGCGCCCCGGCTCCGGCTCCACAGCCTCCTCCTTAATGGTGGTTGATGCCCACCCACCCATCCACCACCCTTCCCTCCCTCCTTTCCCTTCCTTCTTCCCGCCGCCCCGTTCCGCACCACACCGCTCCGCGCACCCGCTCCGCGCCTCCTCCGCCGGCTCCTGGCAGCTGGGAAATGGGGGTGCTGCGGTTTGGGGTTTCGGGAGGAGGAGGAAGAGAGTGGGAGGATTTATAACATGTATTTTAAGAAAGAAATGAGGAGAAAATAAATAAATAAATAAAAGAGGAAGGCTCCGAGTAACTAATTCAGCCGTCTTGTCCTTGATTGAACTGGAATTGGCGTGTTCATCAAAGAATCGGTTCAGGATTTAGCCCTTTAGAAGCCTTGTCCTTTTTAGGATACTCTAGACGTCTTTTATAAAAAGGACGACACCCTCATTTCAAACAATAATTTTTATTTTATACTTCTGTCTATACTTTGTAGCAAATCTTTTTTTGTTATTTTTTTTGCTTGAATTGACTTTATAATAAACTTTGTTTAAATTACATTTTTCTTCTCTTAAAATCAAGGCTCTTTTTTTTTCTTCAAAATCATTTTGCTGTTGTTTGTTGTTGCTTTTTTTTTTTTGCTTTTTTTTTTTTTTCTTTAGGTTTACATTTAAGCCCCCTTTTTGTGATCTCTACGGTTGGATATTCAGGTACTTTACTGGTATGTGTAACATCTAAAACAAAGAGGAGGAAAAAATTAAAGGCAGTGAATTCGGAAAGATGCCTTCGAACAGCAAGTACAGGTCAACCCTCAGAGATCTGTTAGCAGCATTCCTTCACTCCTCCGAGCTTTTAGACACATCTTTCTTTCTCTCTTCCTTCCTTCCTTCCTTCCTTCCTTCCTTCCTTCCTTCCTTCCTTCCATCCTTAACTGTTCGTTTCCCCCCGATTTTTCTCTCTCTCTTTCTCTCTCTCTTTTTCCCTTGAGGAAAAAATGTTCTTTTTAATATTTTTATTTATTTTTTTTTTCAGTGGAATGACCAAAAAACAAGCGACTGTGGAGGAAAGATGAGAGATTGTGAATTATTCACCATATGCTTCACACGTGGACATCTATCTTGGATTCATCGTCAGTGCCTATTTTTTTTTTCCTTTTATTTTTTTTTGTCTGCGTCGTTGTTCTCGCCTCGCACACTGCCTCATTTTTTAGGGGAGCCCGTGGCTCGCCGGGATGTATCCGGGCTGATTACAACTTTAGCATTAAGTGGCCCAGAGCCTTTCCTGAGATTGCTTTTGCACAACGAGGGCTCGAGTTTGTTTCATTATTATTGTTATTATTATTATTGTTATTATTTGTCTATATTTTTTATTCGAAGCGATAGTAAAGCTGAGGTCCGATTTGGGCTGCGCGCCGCTGCCTGTTTGGTAACATTTGGCAAATAAAACACACCAAAAAAAATAATTTAAAATATTTAAAAATAAAGGGAGAAACGCTTCCACAGTCCTACATGGGTGTTTCACCATCAGCAGCCGCCACCACCACCACCACCATCATCATCACCATCAACCACAGAAAAAGCACAACGTCCCCAAAGCAACGGATGGACACTTCCTCTAGAGAATCCAGCACATGGAAGAGGGTGTGGGTGCGGGTGTGTGCTCGGTCCCCCCCCCAGCCCCCCTAAAAAGGCAGCCAGGTCAGTAGCGCGGCCCAGAGAGCCGCCAGCAGCAGGGGCAGTGCCGGCGGCGGGAGGGTCGGTGCCGCGCCGCTGCCGCCCCCGCACAGTTCAAATAAGCTGCCTTGAAAATCGAGGTTTTTGGATTCCCGTCTCAATTTCTCCCACAGGTCTTTCGCTCCTTCCTGGCAATCGGTGAGCGCTGAGAGGGTGCAGGAGTGGAAATCATCCCAGTACCTGTAAAGGAGGGGAGAGCAGCCGGCGTCAAAACAGGCACATGGGGCAAAAAAAAATAAAA
>VWZK01006122.1:0-10280 GCA_013396935.1 Baryphthengus martii
CCCTGTTGAACTGGGGAGCCCAGAACTGGCGCCAACACTCCAGAGGTGGCCTCACCAGGGCAGAGCAGATGTTTGTGTGAAAATCAGGAACTTGTTAGACGTCAAGTAACTCGTAAGCAAACAGAAAACAAATCCACAAAACATTGTATACAACAATTAGCGTCACTTCTATTAAATTGGGAGCGTGACCGATGGTTCCTGGCTCCTCAGGTGAAGACGCCGATCTGTGCAGTGAATTGTTGCAGGAATCACTCGACGCACTACGCGCTCTCCCAGAGGCATCTCTTTTTGATGAAGGGACCGTATCTTCCGTCTGGCTGGAGGTGGTGGAAAGAGCTACGAAATTCCTAAGGTCTGTTGTGACTGGGTAAGTTTCCTTCTTTCTTTCTTTCTTTTTTTTTTTTTTGGGCATTGCTGAATTAGCTGTTAAATGGCAAAGTTGTCTCTTAGCAGCTGATGGTATAAACCTAAGAGTTTATGGAAAATTAAAACCATTGCTTTCATTTGTTAATGTTGGATGAGCAATACAAAGAAATCCATGAAGTGATGGTCTTGAAACAGGATTTAATTTCTTCAACTGGTGAAGAAAAATCGGAATTTTGGGCGTTTTGAAACACTGCACGTAGAGTTACCTGAAAATGAAACGCAAACTATCCACATGAAGAGTGCTTTAGTGATACAAGATTTGTGTGCACTTAATGGGGCCTTAATTTGCTTTAATTAATATTAAAATAATGCAGATTTCTGTGCATTTGAGAGAAAAGACACTTATATTGGACTTGGGGCTCTCCCCTGCTGTTCCTTGTTATTTAAGGGGGCTTAGTTACCCTTTTACAACAGTGAGGAGAAATTAATTGTCTTCTGAATACTGGAACTGCATCCTTAAAGTGAGTGTTGTCATAAAGAATATTTGAATTTCCCCTGTGAAAAAGATTTTTAATGTCTTCAGCACGTTTAATAGAGCTCTGGAGTGAAGAGTGGAACTTGGGGCAATTTTAAAGCCTGGCTGCCATCTAAAAATGGATTTTTTTTTGTCGAATGGCAGCTCTTTTCAGCTGCTTTCAGCAGCAATTTTGGATTTTTCCTCAAAGTTTAATGGTTCTTGGTGTGTTGTAGATGTTGTGATGTAATATTGTTTCCAGTTACTTCTGAATTAATGTGTATTTTCTGACTTTTAAACAGAGATATTCATGGAGCTCCCAGTACCAAAGGGCCAGGAAACATTCCGTTACAAGACCAGCACTTGGCCCTCGCAATATTACTGGAACTGGCAGTGCAGAGGGGGACCCTGAGGTGAGAACACTGATTTTTGTTGGGGTTTTGAACCATCACTGCCTACTGGTATGACCTGAGCAGTGCCAGCCTTCGTTTTTTCATGAATAGAGAGTAAACATAATAATTCAGAGCATCCAAACTTTTTCGTTGCTGCTCGAGATCTTAGCCAGATGGCAAAATCCGTTGTTAATGTTCGGATCACCGGCTTCAAATGGAAAGCTGTGACCTCTCAGGTCCCTGAGCTTCAAAATATAGAAGGTGAATTGTGTGAATAACCAGAAAGAATGTGATTTTTTTTTTTTTTAGGGAATGCTTATTAACAAAAGGTGTAAACTTCCTCTTTCAGTCAAATGTTGTCTGCTGTGATGTTGTTGCTGCAACTTTGGGATAACGGAACGAGGGAAACGGATAACGAGCGGTCTGCCCAGGGAACAAGCGCACCCCTTCTACCTTTGCTGCAAAGATTTCAGAGTATCATATGTAATAAAGATGTGCCCAACACTGAGGAAGAGATTCAGGTACTTGGATTATTTGGAAGGAGCCTCATGTTGGTATCAAATCTCAGCTGAGTGGCTAAATAATGACAAAATTATCCAAACCAAATTTGGAGTAGAGTTTTCCCTGTGAGATGCACGTTCATCACGGTTGTTTGGCTCTCATGGGTTCGTTTGAGGTAGGAGGAGGAATGTCATAGTACAGTTAGAGGTAAGGACTTTGTTTCAGAGTTAATGCTTTTGTGATAATTAACTAAAGAGATGTGGCCGGTTACCTTTTTTTCTGCATTTTTGGTTTGAGGGGCAATGGGCACCAACTGGAACCCAGCAAGTTCCACCTCAACAGGAGGAGAAACTTCTTTGCTGTGAGGGTGACAGAGCCTGGCCCAGGCTGCCCAGAGAGGTGGTGGAGTCTCCTTCTCTGGAGACTTTCCAACCCCCTCTGGATCTGTTGCTGTGTGTCCTGCCCTGGGTGCTCCTGCTCTGGCAGGGGGGGTTGGACCCAAGGATCTCCAGAGGTCCCTTCCAACCCCTCCCATTCTGTGATTCTGTGTTCTTTTTTAGTTGTGTTTGAAGGTAATGGAACTCTGACTCTTAGTGAATATTATTATGGTTGATTAAAACGTGATAAATCAGCTTTATTATGCTTGTAACTTTATGTTATATTCTCCCTCTGACTATTTTCTCAACAAGTGTGGAATTTTACTGCAAGAAAAAGGATGTGCAGAGTTCATAGACTGGCTGGAGTTGGAAGGGACCTTCCAGGTCATTCCATTCCATCCCCCCTGCCATGGGCAGGGACACCTCCCACTAGAGCAGGTTGCTCAGAGCCTCCTCCAGCCTGGGCTTCAACACTGCCAGGGAGGAGGCTCCACAGCTTCACTGGGCAACCCCTTCCAGGGTCTCCCCACCCTCACAGGGAAGAATTATTCCCCATGGCCAATCTGAATCTTCCCTACTCCAGTTTCAAACCCTTGCCCCCTGTCCTATCCCCACAGGCCCTTCTCAAAAGTCCCTCCCCAGCTTTCCTGGAGCCCCTTCAGAACCTGGAGGTCGCTCTAAGGTCTCCCTGGAGCCTTCTCTTCTCCAGGTTGAACAGCCCCAACTCCCTCAGCCTGTCCTCCCAGCAGAGGTGCTCCAGCCTTCGGATCATCTTGGTGGATTCTCTCAATTTGTCATCGTCAGCATGTCGAAAATATTTTGTGTATCTACATGTGTAGTAGACTAGAAATACCTTGAATATTCTGGGTTTTTTTCTTTTCTAGCTCCTGACTTTCCCTCTGAGTCCCAACGAAAGCTTCCTGAGGTATCTGACTTTACCCCAGGACAATGAGCTGGCGATTGATCTGCGACAAACGGCCGTAGTCATCATGGCCCACTTGGATCGCCTGGCCACCCCCTGTATGCCTCCCCAGTGCAGCTCTCCTACATCTCATAAGGTAATTCTTATCAAATTTTAAAGTTTAACTGGTTTTCAATCTGGAAGGAAAAACAACAACTCAGATTCATCCAATTTCCTTTTGGTTTTCACAGTGTAACCTCGAGTTGCCTCAGTTCTCCTTACTTGGGGATCTTTCCTTCCCTCAGCACTTTCAGTCTGCCTGGGAGTACAATTCTGTGGTTTGTGAACTAGTCTTTCTTATCAACCCCTGTGGTTAATTCTGCCATGTTTTGAGCCGGTCCCTGTGTTTATCAGAGTAAAGACTCAAGACTAGATTTTATAAATGTTGGGAGTCTGACATTCCATAGAGTCACGGAATTGTTGCGGTTGGAAAAGACCTCCCAAGTTCAAACTATCAACCCAGAATGAAACCAAACAAATATTAAAAAAACCAAACCAAAAAACCCCCCACAAAACACAAAACCCACCTCACCATCCCACTAGAGCATGTCCAGAAGTGCCTCATCTACGTGTTTTATGAACATCTCCAGGGATGGAGACTCCACCCCCTCCCTGGGCAGCCTGTTCCAGCACCTGACTACTCTTTCAGGAAAGAAATTCTTCCTACTATCCAAAATCAACCTCCCCTGGTGCAACTTGTGGCCATTCCCTCTTTTCCTGTTGTTAGTTACTTGGGAGAAGAGGCCAACACCAGCTTCACTACGGCCTCCTTGCAGGGAGCTGGAGAGAGCAAGAAGGTCTTGCCTCAGCCTCCTCTTCTCCAGACTAAACCATCCCAGCTCCCTCAGCCTCTCCTCACAAGACATCTTCTGCACACCCCTCACCAGCTCCCTTGCCCTTGTCCTATCCCCACAGACCCTTCTCAAAACTCCCTCCCCAGCTTTCCTGGAGCCCCTTCAGATCCTGGAGGCCGCTCTAAGGTCTCCCCAGAGCCTTCTCTTCTCCAGGCTGAACAGACCCAGCTCCCTCAACTTGGCTTCCCAGGAGAGATACTCCAGCCCTCAGTTCATCTGGACCCTCTCCAACAGATCAAAAAAACCCCAACCTAAAATAGGGAATGTTAAACTTAAGCTTCACAACTTGAAAACTTTCTGAACACTTACAATAAATAATTTTTAGCTTTTTCAGTACCAGACTAAATTGAACATGATGTTTCCAAGGCTTGGCTTTTAAGATCTTCTCATAGATAACCTTTATTGACCACGGGCGATAACAACTGTCACCGACTTGAATCTATTTACCATACAAAGCTCTAAAACCCCATCTCCTCTCTGCCTTTTCTTGAGTTGGGTGTTTCAAAATGAGTAATGACAGATTTAATTTTTTTTTTTTTTGATTTATTTTCCAGGGGTCTCTTCAAGAGGTCATCGCCTGGGGTTTGATAGGTTGGAAATACTACGCTAACGTGAGCGGTCCCATTCAGTGCGAAGGACTCGCCAATCTCGGCGTGGTGCAAGTTGCCTGCGCGGAGAAACGGTTCCTCATCTTGTCCCGGAACGGGCGCGTTTACACCCAAGCGTACAACAGCGATACTCTGGTGAGGGGTTTTTTGACAGCTCTTTAAAGAAACGTCTTCTGGTCTAAATTGCTTTGTAGGACAAGTCTATGGAGTAGACTTTGACTGCTCCTTCAACTACAAGAAGAGTAGATGGAGACCTGCTGGGTTTTGTGAGGTTCTACGTCGTGGTTTTTGAACTTGCAGGAAGTTGGGGTTTGATCTTTTTTTAAGAATTGGATGGAATGCTTCTGAGTTCTGTAATTTCTCTCGGGCTAGGAGTCAGGAATGCAAGAATCGCTTTCCTTGCTCTGCTGCCCTTGGTAACAACTTCAGAAGCTGCCAGATACGAAAGGGATTTTACTTCAGTGAGGCAACACTGTGCCCAAACTAGTTTCTCCAACAAAACTACACTGTAAGAGGCACATTTGTCACTAAAATTTGCAGTAAGTTGAAGATAAACACCATTTTCATATATAGACCTTATGAGGATGGTAAGAAAATCACTTCAAATAATTATTTTTATCCAACTCAAATAGATTTAACCTTTTTCTGCCTTAACCTCATTCATTTGAGTGCCCAGTTTTGATAAAGCCTTAGAAAAATTGTGCCTGGTGATTTTATGTATAGGCAAGGGATGGAAAATACAAGCATTTTGTTTAAATGTCCTGCTTTTGGTGGATTCCCAGGGCCCACAGCTGGTGCAGAGCCTGGCTTCCAGAAATATTGTGAAGATCGCAGCGCACTCCGACGGGCATCACTATCTGGCGTTGTCAGCAAACGGGGAAGTTTTCTCTTGGGGTTGTGGAGATGGTGGAAGACTCGGCCACGGGGATACAGTGTATGTGACAACAAGAACCCTCACGTTTCTTTACCAGTGTTCCAGATTCGTAGTAAAAACTGCTTAATTCTGTATTATAAGCACAGGCAGCGTTTGACATTCTTCTGTGTTGTTGAACAGAAGTTGTGTTCTCCCTGCCTCTAATATTCCCGCTTCTGTAGTACTGCTGCTTGCCAAAGTACACGTGGGTAGAGGGTGTAGTAGTGGTTGCACTGTTATTAGGCCTTTTATTCATGATTTTATGAAGCCACAAGGCATTTTCTCTAGAAACAGTGACTCACAGAATCACAGGGTTGCTGTGGTTGGAAAAGACCATTAAGATCAACAGGTCTAAGCGTTCTCTAACTACCAGGGCCACTACTGCACCGTGTCCTTGAGCACCACATCTGGATGGCTTTTAAGTACATCCAAAGATGGCAATTCAGTCACTTCCCTGGGCAGCCTGTTCCAGTTTTGGTAACCCTTTTGATAGGGAAGTTTTTCCTCATGTCCAACCTAAACCTCCCCTTGATGCCATTTCCCCTTGTCCTATCAGTTATGACTTGGGAGAAGAGANAATCCTGCTCAATTTAGTGTCATCTCCCAACCTCCTGAGGGTGAAGTTTGACTCAAGTGTCAGAGTGGGGTCATCACTTCCTCTCCAATCATGTTGCATGTGTCATTAATTTTTTCCCCTCTGTGTTTAAAGTTACCTGAACAGTATCATTACTGTTCTGTCTTTGGGTAGGAACTGTCTGCTACAGGGCTGTTCTATAGGAGGAGTATATCAATATATTTTAGAATTTGTAAGTGTCTTCCCCCAGTGCTGAATTCCCTATAAAGCAAGGGAATTACTACACAAGGTTTAGCAGTGGTGTGATATTGTTCAGATATAGGAATTGCAGATAATATTTTATTTTTCTTTTCATAATAAAGAAATATTTGTTAAAAGCACTACATTCATTTAATAGGAAGTAGAAATCATAGTTGTCAGGCGTTCCTTCAGTGGTCCTTCAGGGGGGACCTTCTCACTCTCTACAACTCCCTGAAGGGAAGGTGTAGTCAGGTGGGGGTCGGGCTCTTCTCCCAGGTAACTGGTGACGGGACGAGAGGGACTGGCCTGAAGCTGCGCCAGGGGAGGTTTAGGTTGGATATTAGGAAGCCCTTCCTGACAGAAAGGGGGATTAAACACTGGACTGGACTGCCCAGGGAAGTGGTGGAGTCGCCATCCCTGGAGGTGTTTCGGGAAAGATTGGCCGTGGCACTCAGTGCCATGGTCTAGTTGATGTTGTGGTGTCAGGTCATAGGCTGGACTTGATGATCTCAGAGGGCTAGTCCAGCCTCAAGAATTCTATGGTTTTGTTTGTATATTGTTGAACAATTTTAACTAAGTTTTTGGCTAATAGCTCTATTTAGCTTTATTTATTTCAGACTAGTAATAAAATTTGCCGGTAGAATGGCAGGAATTGGTTCTGCCAAGTGTGTCACACCTTTTATTACCTCCTCACTCCGATCACCTTTTATGAAATACAGAATCATAGAATCATTTAGGTTGGAAAAGACCTCCGAGGTCATCAAGTCCAACCTTCTACCCAACCCCTCACCATCCCACTAGAGCATGTCCTGAAGTGCCTCAAGTGCCTCATCTACAAATGTTTTGAACCCCTCCAGGGTGGTGACTCCACCACCTCCCTGAGCAGCCTGTTCCAAGGCTTAATTACTCTTTCAGTAATGAAATCCTTCCTCCTATCTCATCTGAACTTTGCCTGGTGCAACTTGTGACCACGTCCTGAAAATATGTCACCTCCTCTTTCAATAGCCCTCTGGAAGAACCGAAGATGATTTCTGCTTTATCTGGAAAGCAGGCTGGGAAACATGTTGTTCATATTGCCTGTGGAAGCACCTACAGTGCAGCCATTACTGCTGAAGGAGAGCTGTACACGTGGGGACGAGGAAACTACGGCAGGCTGGGCCATGGTATGTTACTTGGTCACCTTCAAGTGAGTTGTTTGTCAGGGGATTGTTTAACAGGATCTTTTAGCCACGTTCCCTAAAGCTGCTTTGAGAACCGGATCTGAATTGAAATAGTTATGGGAGGGATTGGCTCAAAACCGCCGAGTTATATGAAAATAAGCAATTTGATAGATAAGAAGACTATATAGTGATCTCTGCTCCCTTCCTTGTGAAGCAAACGCTTATCTCATGGGTTAAATCCATATTAGATACCTAAGAAACTTATGGAAGCTTAGTCCTGATGCACAACTCTAACACCAAAATGAAACCAGCGTCCCCTTCACCTCCTTCCCTCCCCACAACAAAATATCCCAAAGCAAACAAACTAACAAAAAAACCCCAAAATAACAAACAAAAGAGCCTGCCAGGCCTTCTTGCTTTTCCTTCTCACAGAACTACTTTGTTTTGAAGGTTCCAGTGAAGATCAGACCATCCCAATGCTGGTCACGGGACTGAAAGGACTCAAAGTTATTGATGTGTCCTGTGGGAGTGGAGATGCTCAGACTCTTGCAGTCACTGAAAACGGTTAGTAGCAAAATCTACCTTAACTCTTTAAGCTTCATTTTTCTTCCTTTCATCCTGAAGATATTTATATTGCAGATATGTTCATTTCTAGTGGCTTGAATGCTGTAAGAATCAGAAGCTGAAATTCTTTTTGATGTTTTTTAAAATTTCTTTGGAGAAATACAGACGTGCATTTTAGAGAATCCTAGACTGGCTTGAGTTGGAAGGGACCTTCAAGATCATCTGGTTCCAACCCCACTGCCATGGGCAGGGACACCTCCCACCAGAGCAGGTTGCTCAGAGCCTCATCCAGCCTGGGCTTCAACACTGCCAGGGAGGAGGCTCCACAGCTTCTCTGGGCAACCCCTTCCAGGGTCTCCCCACCCTCACAGGAAAGAACTTCTTCCTCATGGCCAATCTAAATCTCCCCTGCTCTACTTTCAAACCCTTGCCCCTTGTCCTCTCCCCACAGGTCCTTCTCAAAAGTCCCTCCCCAGCTTTCCTGGAGCCCCTTCAGATCCTGGAGGCCGCTCTAAGGTCTCCCCGGAGCCTTCTCTTCTCCAGGCTCAACAGACCCAACTCCCTCAGCCTGTCCTCCCAGGAGAGGTGCTCCAGCCCTCGGATCATCTTGGTGGCCTCCTCTGGATGCTCTCCAACAGNGTCTTTTACTGGTCACTAATGATCTCAGCTTTAAGAGTAAGATAAGAATAGTGCACATTTCTCCTCATTTCTGCGTTTATAGCTTTCAGAGTCTTGCAGACTTTGACACGCTGGGTTATTCCTTCTCTAAATGTTGCTTGTCTTGTGTTCTCTTTATTCCTACTGCTTTGGTTTTATTCGATTCACAGAAAGACTTTCTTAAAAGTTGTATTTTTGCATAGTCATTCAAGGAAACTTCTGCAGTATCTGTATTACAGAATCCCAGGGTGGTAGGGGACAGGGAACTGCTGGAGAGAGTCCAGCGCAGGGCCCCTGAGCTTATAAAGGGAGTGGAGCAGCTCCCTGCTGAGGAGAGGCTGAGGGAGCTGGGGCTCTGCAGCTTGGAGAAGAGGAGCCTGAGGGGTGACCTCAGGAATGTTGATAAATATGGAAAGGGCAGTGTCAGGAGGATGGAGCCAGGCTCTTCTCGGAGATGTCCAGTGACAGGACAGGGGGCACTGGGTGCAAAGTGGAGCAGAGGAGGTTCCGTGTAAACACAAGGAAACACTTTTTCCCAGTGAGGGTGACAGAGCCTGGCCCAGGCTGCGCAGAGAGGTGGTGGAGTCTCCTTCTCGGGAGACTTTCCAACCCCCCCTGGATCTGTTGCTGTGTGTCCTGCCCTGGGTGCTCCTGCTCTGACAGGGGGGTTGGACTCCCATGATCTCCAGAGGTCCCTTCCAACCCCTACCAGTCTGTGATTCTGTGGTAAGGATGAAACGGCTTTTACTGCTCTGTCTTTCCTAAAATTGTTACGTATCTAGGATGTGGGATCTAATTAATGTTAACTTCTGACCTAATGACTACAACATAAATTACCGTTCATAGGTGGGGAGAGCCTTTATTAAAACTTCCCTAAAAAATTATCTAAGGGACACAAAACACAGTATTTTTTTTGTATTTTTTTTTTTAAACTTGTGAACTTTTATACCCAAGCTGTCTCTTGAGAATCTTTAAGTATTTCCTTGGTTTTTCTTTTGCTTTACCCTTCCAATCCACTACGAAGGCAAAGGTGAGATTCTTGACATCCAGATGTTCACACTTAAGTACAGTTGTCATTAGCCCAGTTTTCCTTACCGCCGATATTTTCCTGGTGATGGTCGTAAAGTTTTTAAATTAATATTTTCCATCTTTGACTCCTACCAGGGAAAAAAGTGATCGATGTGGCAGCCGGATCCACCCACTGCTTGGCACTGACGGAAGATAGCGAAGTGCACAGCTGGGGAAGCAACGACCAGTGCCAACACTTCGATACTTTGCGGATCACCAAACCGGAGCCCGCAGCTCTGCCGGGATTAGACACAAAGCACATCGTCGGGATTGCCTGTGGGCCGGCGCAGGTCACTTGTAGTTTTGAATTCTTCGCTTCAATGTGTCCTTGGCTCTCGCTGAGATCAGTGCCGGACACTCATCCCAGCCCTCTTTCTGTGCTTGCATGACTTCATTTCTTTCGTTATTTCTTATTTATTTCTCTTTCTTTTCTTGCCCCTTCCATTGCCGCTCCCCGTGGCCCTTCTTCCCCCGCTCCCCGTGGCCCTTCTTCCCCCGCTCCCCGTGGCCCTTCTTCCCCCGCTCCCCGTG
>VWZK01006123.1:0-10325 GCA_013396935.1 Baryphthengus martii
CTGCTCCTGAGTGCCTTATGTTTTAAAATCCATTAACAAGAATGACCCTCCTTCGTTATTGTTAAATTCATTAAACCCAAGAGACATAATCAGTAAAGGAAATAACTGCTTTTTAAAAGAGATTCAAAGTTCTGAAGTTTTCACTTGCGTTTTGTTTGTCTTCCATCTGCTATCATTCCGATATCTTCGTATTGGAAAAATAGTGTCAGGAGACCTTGTTGATGTAGCTTGTATTCCCATTAATTCCTTCTTGCCAGATAAATTATTGCCAGATCTTTTCAGTCACTGTCTTTATTAACTCAGTTAAATTTCTGCTTTGGGTCATCGTCCAGCTGACTGAGCTGCTGGCAGACTGCAGGATCCAGTGTCCGGAAGAGTACTCTGGCAGCGAAGATAATGAAATCCTAACATTTGTGAGATCGCGCTTTTTTACACTGAGAAGCAGGTTGATGACAACAGTCACCGTGCATTTCCCTCAGAATAACAAAGGACAAAACAACTCAGTTTACTAAACTAATTTGTCTGGGTCTGACCGCTTGCTTTCCAAGTCAGTTTTCCTTTGGGCAGAAATCTTCTATTGATGAGAGGAACCAGGCACTGCTCTGTTAGTGAGGGGTGGTGCAGGACACCCTGAGAGGCTGAAGGTTATCTTCTTATTTGGATTTACTACGCTCTTCTCCCACCATGTTCTTACAAGCCTACATTATGAGATTAATAAATAGAGCTTCAAAAGGTAACCAGATCAATAAGACTTCGTGCGCCTGTGCTTCTGGTGGTGGTGAAGTAGATGTGTTCAGCATCCTCAACTAGTTCCCATAAAAATCAGGAGAAGCTCCTGATGCTTCAGACAGAGCCTGGCCCAGGCACTACATAGAACCCTAAATTACAAATCTATTTTCCAAAAAATGATCCTAGAAAAATGACATAACCAACTTCTATTTTTATATTGTTCTGATTTGTTCCAGACAAAGCGTATCAGTTTCAGCAGTGAAATCTATCTCCTCAGTCCCAATGCATCAGCTTGCCAACACTTGGCTCGATCGACTTGCTTAGAAGCTGAATGTCATCTTGGATTCTTCCTCCTGTTTTTCCAGTGTGTTTGTCACCCCAGGCCAGTTCTGCCACCAGAAACACTCGGCAAATGGATTGCCTTCAGTAGCTGCCCACACATCCAATGGATTCTGACATTGTGCAAGAGAAGTAACAGAATCCATTCCACTTCCTCTGATCTGCTTGGCTATGCAGAGCTCACAGGAGGCAAAAATAGCTCCACAAACCCCCACGCAAACAAATCCATGTGAACACACGCAGACCAAGGCTGCAGCAATAAAGGCCAAACTTCTGCAGGAACTTGTCTCGGAAAGCAACGGGAGGCTGCGCCTGAGGCACAGACGGGCTCTCCCTCACCCCCTTGCTGCTCCTCAAACTGTGCTGTTGAATGTCTGGTGCACTCAGCAGGGCTGGATCTGAGTTTTCCTGGAGAATTGGCCCACATCAGACACCCACCTTGGCACCCATTCAGCGCGTAGTCTTTGTTCTCCGATTGCCAAAAAGCATGCTAGCAATTCCCATACACTGGTGGGTCTGGGATATGAATAGCTGGCCACTGGGAACAATATGAGAACTTTATTGTCTTCCATAGCCCAGGAATGATTCGCCACATGTAACCGAGCTCATTTTGAATTTGAAATCCTAAGACATCAAGCCTTCCAATCTATTTCAATTGCCTTTTTTTTTTCCTTTCCATTGCTCTGGGAGAGAAAAAAGAAAGCTTCATTCCAGCACAATAAATAAAAAAAAAACCAACAGGGGTTATCAAGAGGCAGTTCAGGGATTGTTTGTGGCCTGTCAGGCAAACTGAGGCAGCCCTTAAGTATACAGTCGGCACACCACTGAAAATGGGTCATTTCTGTCTGCTGGGACAAGGCATTTAGCAGGTTAGTCAGCTGGAGAGTTATGCAAACACGGTTAGAAAAGCAATGCTTTTGTCAACTGCTTCAAAAATCAGATCCAAAATTTGCAATTCGTTCAAAAGCTGACCAGAGAGAGATGGGGAAAGAACATAGCTAAAAATTAAAAGATTGGAAGACAGATGGGATTTTCCCCAACAGCATGATGCAGAACCACTGGTGAGAGCTGACTCTTAGTGGATTCTGCTGTATTATGCTCTCAAAGCCATTAAAAGAACTGCTGAAAAATTAACCATCGTGCAGGAGTGCAAGAAATCTCTCAACCGTGTGTTTATTTTTCAGTCATGACACAGCTTTGTGCACGTAAGAGAAAGAAGTAATCTAACATTTGTTTAAGATAACAGACGCCCCAGCAGCCCTATCTCTTATATACTCTAAAAATAGCTGTGTTAAACTTTCCTTCCAATTCTCTAGCTGGACTTCTAGCACACTTATGTGCAAGACGTGTCTTACAAGCCTGCAGAAGAAAAAGGCAGCTTTTCTCCTAACTGTCAAAGCAATGGGCAGGTTTGCGGATAATGCTGCAGAGGTAGCAACATGCAAATCAACTGAGCTTTGTCCTTCTGACTTTGGCCTCCTCTAGGCAGGAACCCTCCCGTTTTCCTCTCCTTCACCTTCTCATGGTCTCCCACAGCCTTCAATACCTGCCTGAGTATTCTCCAACCGTTCAACTCCTTACTCTCTTGCCATGTTGGCAGCTAGTAATGGTGAGCTCTCTTAGGTACAAACCATTGCTTTGGGTGGAAGAAGAAGTAGCTATTCCATTCCACCACAAAATTACAGTGAAAACCTGTCTGGCCAAGGCTGAGTAGTGCTCATCTGCCCTGCTTTCAGCCAGTGACAGCGTTTTCTCTTTTCCTCATTATTTTCCCCTGCTCCTAATTCAGCCCTATGTTTGTGTTTCGTACACACGAGTGAAGTTAGCAGGAGGCTTGCTGCTAACTTCAGCGGGGTTGAAATTTAACCCACTATCTACATTTCTGCTTGCAAGATTAAGTGAAAGAGCTGGAATTTCAGCAGTGCTCTTACAGACAGAGAGATGCCCACAGTTAAGATCCCTTGGGTGAAATTCAAGCCTGTTGCAGTCAATGTGGCAGCTATTTTTTTCACTGTGCCTCTGTTGAGCCCACACTTGAGAAGAAAACACACACAGACACTGAAGCATTATTTATTTAGAATAAACATTGGTTGAAGGAATTGAATGGTGGAAGCCACCTACTTGTTTGTATCCTTGGTCTCAACTCTAAAAGCTGCCTCCAGAACGGCACAGCGTTGAAATAATATTATTCCCTCAGTCTTTTTTTCTCAATAGCAGCCTTCTTGATAATGCCCTTAATCAGCTGGAAATGCAGCAGCAGTGTATTATAATGCTATTTTGAGTACTGAGGAAAAGCAGGACAAACCTTTGTTTATTACTGTGAAAAAACCCCCGCAGTAACATGTCATGCAGATCTCATTTGAGAATTGCGTGTTGAAATTATTATGTAATTTCTTTTGTTTCCACCATGTTCAGACGTTCTATGACTTTTCATGTGTATTTTGTTTTAAAGGGTTTATAAGACTGCTTATGGGGCTCTGCTTAATTACTGTCTAGCAAGACACTAGATACCAGATCTGACTTTACCTCTTTTCCTCACCACTATGAGCTTCTTATACATGGGTTTGAACTTCAAAAAAAATCCTCTCAGTGGTTTTTGCTGTGCAGGTGACGCAATGCATAATTTTTAAAAATTTGTAGTATTTATTGGGGTTTGCATGTTGCTTTTAAGTGGTTTCCCTTTCTTTCTCAGGGAAAATAAGAAACAAATCATAGAATCATAGAATGGTTTGGGTTGGAAGGGACCTTAAAGCTCATCCAGTTCCAAACCCCCTGCCATGGGCAGGGACACCTCCCACTAGAGCAGGTTGCTCAGAGCCTCATCCAGCCTGGGAGTTTATTTTAGGGAGTTTTATGTGCTTTTTTTAAAGAGATATAAATATATATGCATGTATATAAAGGCTTAGTTCTAAAACTCAGCTCTCAGCAAGGAAACCAACTGGTCTGAGAAGCCAAACAGCCTGTGCAACCAAATCTAAGACTCTTCAGTTTTTTGTTGTAAGACTCCAGGTGGGTGCTTGTGATTACACAGGAGTCTGTGCACTGCAGCTCTTCCTATAATAAGAAGTGGCTTCACCAGTTTTTCAACTTTAATAAAAGTCATTCTATCAGAGAGAGAGAGAGAGAAAAAAAACCCTTATTTTTAAAAAGCGTGGCATGGTTCATCTTTTAATAAGATGGTTCGTAAGGTATGTTGGTAAACTAGCCTAATGCTTCTAGCCATCAATAGTAAAATAATTTACAAACGGCATCAAAACTTCAGGTTAAATTCTGAGTTGGGGGTGGCTTATTATGCCTGTATCGTCCATCCCCCCAGCGCTACTTGATTCTCTTCATTCAGTTGCTCACAGAGGAAAATGCTAATGGGCAGGCAGCCAGATTTGCACTTTGCAGTAAGTGCCAGCAGTTCCTCCTCTTCTCTTCACAGAGGGATGCTCTGATCCAAGTGGCTTTCCTGTGGAGGAGGAATGAAGAGGAATGAGCAGGCTTTTTCTTCCTGACCACTGGTGAGTAAAGGGACATACTTTACCTTTGTTTGTTTGGGCAGTTCTCATTGCCAAGACATTTTCTGTGGATTGTCCAGCTCTTCAGAAGGGAGGGCTAAGTATCTCTGCAGAGTATCTCGCTGCATTTTGCATGTCTGAAATGAACTTAATGAAATTACTGACCCATGTCTCTTAAACTAGTTGAGTCCATCCATAACTTTGCTAAGGTTCACATTGCTAACCCTCTTTGAAGCTCCAAAGTTTAACCCTGTTTTGGAGGACTGGAAGGTGTTTTTTTATCACATCCCAGACTTCTTTCCCACTAGAGCTCTGATCTTGGCCCAGACAAGCTGATACTTTCCACGAGGTGTTAGTTTTTCTTGTTGGTCCGGCGTTAGCCTTCCTTTCCTGGAATATGAACAGTTAATATTTTTCTGGAACAACTGAGCAAATGATATTTATAGTTTCACAGTCTCCCTGACCCTAAGATAATTTGTTGGTGTGTTTTTGCCTCCTTATTGGGTTACCTTGTCATAGTTTTCATTTGGTTCCAGCAGTTGGGTTACAGTGAGAAGAGGGTGCTCTGCGTGGGCAGAGGAGCCTTTCCATGGCTTTACTCTTTTGCTGGAAGAAGAACATAAGACATTTCCCTCTCTGCAGCAAAAACCCCAGTGATTTGCATACACTCTGATCTCATCTGAATGTGTTTTTAACATGGATGTTTAAGATATTAATAGACTACTTTTAACTTGGACCTCCCTAAATATCCCCACAGTGGTATTGTTACTGTAACAGAACATACTCCTACATGATACTACTTAGTTAGCCTTAAAAATACTGTGAAAACAGAAAGGAAGAAGAGGGTCTTTGTCTACGAATGCTAAAATCTATCTTCATCTACGGGAAACTGTCGATGAATTGCCATGGAAACATTTACTAATTGTCCATGTAGCCTATAAAAATAGTAAGAAAAAAAGGTAAGATCTGTGAAAAAAATGATACTTTGTAAGAGGTGACCTGAACCAGAAGAAGATTCTGAGCAGAGACAGTGTGGTATAGCAGAGCCTTTTCTTCTCCAGGTTATTTCTTGCACACTGAGATCACCTGGGTGTCTTGAATAAGAGCAGTCCCTTGATGACTGTGTACAGCCCGTCCTTCAAAGCACAGGGGTTAGAGGACTATGACTTCAATAAAAAGCCAGGACACCCATCCATTTTCTATCATAGTTTTAAAGATTTGAGTAGTCTCATTTCTCACTTCTTCTTAGTTTTTCCATTTCTTTTTCACTCTGTAAGAATGCTGCTTTCTGGTTCTAGGTGTATCTCCTCTGGGCTAGGTGTGATGCAGGCTCGGTTGTAGCTCTCACCCTGTGGAATTTGCAAGGGAGTTTAAAAGCTCCCAGCAAAGCAGTGCAGGAAGTAGAAGAAGCAGGAAAAAAAAATACACTCCTATAAGACTGGTTTAGTCAAAAGTACATCTTGAGAAGCCCTAATAGTTGGGTTTTTTTAGTTTTTAAATAATTTTGTTCCCGGTCAGGTCAGATGGCCGACGAGCAGTGGAGTAGCGATTGATCTCCCATGCTTGTGTGCTGCTCGATCTAAACAATTCTTTACTCATTATAAGGGTCATTTAACATGGGCAGAAAACAGAACCAGAGAGTTGCTGTGCTTGCTTGCTTGGCTTCTCTCTTCCCACTACAGAGGATTCTTTTCCCTACTGGGTCCCTGTGTGAACGAACAAATAATGCCTCTCTGAGGTGAAGAGGATTCCTTACCCACTAGCAAAACTGGGAAGCTTAGAATTAACTTCTACTGTAAGGCCTTCCTCCTTACCATTCCTGCAGGGAGATGGAAAAGGAAATATATAGCTATATTTTGCTTAAAATAAGATGGTATATGGAAGTCTGCCATACGGGCGCTCAGGACAATGCGTGACAGCGTATTACTACAGAAGAAATCTCAAATAAAACCGCTGTCTAATATTGACTTTAAACCTACAAGGCACCCTAAGAGAATGATAACAATGGAAATTTTCAGTGCGTTTTGGATCAGAAAGAAGTAATAAAATTGCTTTGTATATTCCTACTAGAAATATCCCAAGCCCACATTTCTTTGCCCTCTGAAATCCGTATTTTGAAACACGACCAGCCGTGCTTTCCTGCAGGTGCACAAACAAGATCACCTAGGGGCTTAGTTAATCTCCTAAAACTACTTCTTGTAGACTTCACCTAGGGATCACATGAAGAGAGAAGGTTAAGTAGAAAGGTGAGAGGGAGAGTTAGTGGACTGGAGACAGAAGGAATGGCCAAAACAGAGCTCTGCAGCTGTGCCATGTGCAAGCAGAGACCCGGGAGCCGTGTGAGGACAGGAGCTGTCCAAGCAGCCTGCATGTGCTTCTCTAGATGGGAACCATCGCACAGTTGAGGGCTTTTCCCTTTCTGAAATTTTTTTCAACTCTTAAATCTACCTTCTTAGAGTAACGATGCCAGGAGCGTCCACAAAGCATTCTGCACAAAATTTGTCTGTCCCTTTATTTCTTCTTGGTGGATGAATCTTTTCATATGGTGAGCTGGCTGAGGCAAAGCTCACAGCAGAAACTTCGATCTGGGTGACGTTTTCCTAGATACTCACCTCAAAAGAGCATTACACTACAGTCATTGCTGGTTTAAAGATAACTAGTTTAAACCTAGTTCACTCTGTGGTTGCCACAGCAGTGACTGGTCAGCACATGACCTAACAAGCCAGGATGCATCTTTCTCCATAGAAACTTTGGCTTATTTTTTCACAAGTGTAGAGAGAAGGCATCACCCTTGTTCAGTTTCTGTCATGCTTGATTTTTCTACTAGCCTGTTGTTAACTCTAACTTCTCAGAGTGTGTGTCAGCACAGTCTAGAAACACTTACCAGAGAAATACTGAATAGAAAAAAAAAAAAATATAAACCACACACATGTCACAGAAGCATTTGTCAGTCTCTATCTTCATTTATTTTGTTGTATCTTGAAGTGATGTGTTATGTCAAGGAGAGTAATTAATAGCAACACAGCTTTATATCCAGGTGCAGAATGCACAGATAAAGCATGAGTCAGGGGAGAGAAAATATTCTGCTTATGATTAAACATTGAGCAAGGTTGCAATGAATGTGGCGATTATGAGGTTTTTAATGTGAAGGTCCATCAACAAAAAACAACAATTAAATGTTTGGGGGTTGCTACTGATTGGCTATCAGGAAGATTTAGACAGCCAGACTCTTAGGCATTAAATGGCTCAACAGCAATACACTGAAATTTAATTTCGCTAGTGAGCTAGGTCTTCAGTGTCCACTCTGACATGTAAAACTGAAAAGATGAACCCAGAGATACGGAGCATGATCATAAACACAAGGTTAACAATAATACACAAAAAATAATACCAAAAAGAAACCTAAAATTCAAGCATTGCTTTAGAAGGCAAAGGAGTGCAAGAGATGAGTCGATCTCAATACCCTCCTCGCAGTAATACGCAATCCAGCGGGGATATCTAGAAGGAAAGAATGTCACCAATTGGCAAGGCAGCAACTGCATTTATCTGCTTAAATAAGATTCAGTCCTGGAAAGTCTACAACTTAAATAACAAATTGAATATTCAATTCATGTTATTTTCAACTTAACAGATGGATGTGAAAGCTGGAAATCTACCAGAAGAAGTATAGACAGTCATCTAAGAAGCCTGATAAAACACTCTGAAAATCTTAAGGAAAAAAAAAAATAGTATTTTAAAAAATAAGTGAATATCTAACAAATTTTTCCCAAAAGTAACAGTCGGATATCGGAAAAAAAAAAAAAAAACAAACAAAAAAAACAACTTTCCACTGAATCCCGTGAAGGATCTTGCTGCTGGGACTTCCCTGCGTTGAAGAGCAGGACCCGAGGGCTGTTGGCAGAGCCCCCGGGCCGTCTCCGGGAGGCTCGGCGAGGAGTCCCCGACCACGGACAGCTCCCGTCCGGCTCTCGGAGCGCGGCGGGGGAGGGGGAAGCGCCGCTTCCAAATCGAAAAATGTCGGCAAATAAAGTCTCCGCCTTGTCGATGGGCTTTTGTAAAATCCAAGTGATGATTAGATAGATTAGTATAGATTAGATAGATTTTTTTTTGCTGCTGGATGGAACCATGGAGATCCCACAGAAAACAAAACCTGGATCTCAAGAAAGGTCTTGAAGACTCTCTCCTTTCCTGCTGGTCACCATCCTTCTTGGTGCTCCTGGCTACATCACCCCTAGTGAGCATTCGACTGGCTGCCCTTGCTCTGCTACTTTAGCTGAAGTTTATGTCCTTACTCGCCTTCATCTCACTCCTTTGTCTGATTTATTTTTATTTTACCATCATCATCTCTCCCCTCACCTTTTGTCATGTAACACTGCAGCCTCATCACATCTTTTGCTGGCTTCTTACAGTCCTACTCTATAAACCTTCTCCTGTACAGACCAACTGGACTTAGGGGACAGAAGTGGTTCACTCACACCTCATGGATTTTTGCTAGCTGAAAAACTCTAAGTTTGTATGAAAATAAATGACTGTAAATCAGTTCATTACCCCCAGCTATTTTAAAGCAAGCAAACTTTTTGAGACAACTGTTTACTACAGTGAATTCCTAGTTCAATAGACCCACCAGCAGGATCCAGGGAGACCCTCTGCAATGTGCTACCACAAGTCGAGGCCAAAGTATTGGATGATCTGAATAGGGTAGCTTGTTTGCCTGTCTGTGCCATTTCCTGCTCAGGCCAAATTCATGTTTGTTCAGTTTTGCCGTTAAGCTACATAACAAAATTACTTTAAATTTAAAATAGATAGCCTGTTCTAGCTGGATTAGGAAGAGTTACACTTTTTTTGTGTGTGTAGTGTTAGTGAAGACTTGAAGGTATTACGCTGTCTATAGGAGAAGTTAAACTTTCAATTTGCTTAAATAATTATTTTATTAGTTGAAGAGAAAATATGTTTGCTTTTCAGGGTTGTAATTCAGTGGCAACATCTTTTGCATGTAAACTGAGCCCCTGATGCAGAAAGCACCAAGAGAGGCACAGCCAGCACCTGCTGTCACATTTTCAGAGCAGAATCATGTTACAGAGGAAGCGTTCAAGAAGTCTGAATGCTAACTAGGATGGAGCTTTAATCCTTTTACTGCCTTTGAACTGCACTTCGGTATCAGCTGTGATATTATGAGGCCGTCTAGTCAAATTAATTGCATCCTCGAGTAGGAGTCATGTAGGTACTTATTTATACATTTCTAATGCACGGTGATAGCTAACACTGTGCTTTGTCCTTCTCTCTTTTTCTTTCCTCTTATTCCTTGCTAAGTGCAAACAATACTGGTGAAGAAGCCGAAATCAAAAAGAAGCGAGCCAATTAAAATGTCAGCCACATGGGCATACAGTTTGGCCTTCCGTAGATCAGCCTCCACACCTGGCCACGGGTGCGAAGGGGTGAAAAAAATCCACATAAATTCCAAGAAAGGCAACAAAGGAAGTTCTTCGCAATCTGGACGAAACATGGTGCTGGGTGTCCATCGGCTGTTTGCAAAGCTCTACCTCCGCCGAGGCTGAGCCGGCTCGCCTTACGCACCCCTGCCGTGCTGCTCGGTGCCGCTCTGCCCCGCGCCGAGCAGAAATAGCCTCGGGCGCCGCTTCGGCGTTTCGCTCGTAAACCGCACGACTTCCTGCGCCGCTCGAGCTGTCGCTTGACACAATTCATTCGCCGGCAGGTTCGGCGGCGAAGGGAGCGTTCCGGCGGCGAGCGGCCGCG
>VWZK01006123.1:10430-21952 GCA_013396935.1 Baryphthengus martii
CCGGGGGATGAGCGAGGCGCCCGGGGCCCGGCCTGCCGGCGGGGCGGCAAAGCCCCGCTGTGCTACCAACCCCGGGAATGCTGCTGCCTCCCCTTGCCAGCCGTGCCGGGGCTCCCCTCCGGTCCCCGGGCGCTCCACGCTGACCGCGGGTGCGCGGACTGAGCTGGAGCTACAGGGGCGGCCTCAAGTCCCGAATGTCCCCTCGGCCCTTCGGTTTCCTAGATGTACGTCCTTGTTCCACGGGAAGAAAACAGGCTCCGGGAAGGGCTACGTCGTGTTCGCTGCTTCTGCAGCGTCCATCCCTTTTCCCCGCTCCTGGGAGCTGCAGAGACTTCGCGGGAGGGGCCGGGCGGCTTCCCAGGGGCTTCACGCTATGGGAAGCGCCGAGAAGAGCTGGGATGGTGTAGGGAGGATGGCCGAGAAACGCTGGGAGTTCAGGTCACTGAGACCTGTTCCATGTGCGGTTATCATTTCAGACAGTGTTCTGTGACCAGCTGACAAACCGCTACAAGTTGCAAGAAAATTGCAGGAAACCTCTCCGTGAAGTGTAGTGACACTGTTTGTTAATCGTACTTGTGACTATGAAGGGGAATTAACCGTTAGTGTTTTTAAATAGGCACTACTGGCCTCCTAGTCGAGTGAATTCAATACCTCACGGGGAAAAAAAAAACCATCGTTTGTATAGTTGCATAGTGTGTTCTGTGGGATGCTTCTGTGGAGAGATGTAAACAAACCAAGAGAATACACGTTGTGTGCAAAACAGGGAGTAGCTCCCCCTAAATCCCGCAGCGACAGGTGGTAGAGCTGAGGAAAAGAGAGTGCATGTCCTGGCTCTGTCTTGCATCTCTGTGACAGCACAATCTTCCTGCATGAGGGGCAGAGCTTCCTCTCACCGAAACACTGGCAAAATACCATCAGCTGCAAGGAAGTCGGGGTCAGCTCTTGCTTACTAAGGTTGTGATAAAGAACTGAGGTTGATTTATTATTATTACTAGGCTAGGAAAGCACCTCTGGGAAAAAAAAAAAAAAAAAAAAAAAAAAAAATAGTCAAGCTACAGCTCTTTCACACGATAAAAGTTTTTTTTTTTTTTCTGAGAAACTGTACCTGAAAGAAAACACTGCAGGGGACTGAGGCACTAAACCAGTTGCAAAGGGAAGCAGAAAGATACTGTGTGTCTTTTTAAAAAAAGTTAGTAGAATCTATCTGTGCAAGAAAGATTTCCAAAAAGGAGTAAGACTTGGTTAAGAATTCAAAGAACAACAGAATGTTGGGCTGCAAAAGTTTAAGGTCTTTTTCATTGTATCAATAAACAAAAATATACAGCTTCTGATATAAACTTATACCGAGCAGTTGAGATAAAACTTGAACAGGATAAATGAGAAAGCATTGTTAGTAAAAAAGCCTTGGGAAATGGTATCAGGATTTATTAGGGAAATGAAGAAAGACATATTGTCTCAGATTTACAAAGGAAGTCTCTTAAAAAATGAGGCCTAGCAGAAAGAAAGAAAAGGAACCTGCTAATAAAACAATGCTTTGTTGTCATGGAAAAAGCTGAAATGGAAAAGTTTTGAGAAAAAAAGTCTGAGAAAAAAGTGAAATCCAAAGAAATGTCTTTGATAATGATGGAAGCCTCTTATTAAAAAGAAGTTAAAGTGCTCCAGGTAACATAAACATTTTCAGAAGGTAATATTGGAGTTAGGTGACCAGCTTAAAAATAGTCAAGCACAAAGGTCAGTATTACTCAGAAAGCAGCTGAGACAAAGGAGATGAATTACACTTCTTTTCATCACGTAAATTGTGGCATTCTGGGCATCAACTTGAGTAAGGCACAAAAAGAGAGGTAGCTTCTAGAAAAGTTGTGGAAAAGAATTAGGAAGAGAGAGAGGGAAACAGGCATCGGAACTACTAGGGACGTTCCTGGAGACTTTCATCTGGGAGGGAGGGATGTAAAATCTCTTTCCTAGGGAACTGTGGGCTAGCTTTGCTATGTGGACAGCAGGTAAAACTAGAATCCAGGACTCTTGAAACTTTACTGTTTGATTTTATGAGCAAATGAAACCTGTTCATATGGAAGAAACCTGAGAAATTCTTGAATGTGCTAAGGGCTACTTTTCCATGGAACAGAAAAGGACTAAACAGAAAAACAGCCAATACATAGTGGGGTAGCTGCCCCAACTGGGGGGATGTCAGAGGGAAGACCAGAAAAGTTAAGGAGGAAAAACTGTAACTCCTTTACAGGGCACTGCAAACCAAGGATACTTCTAGGAGTTACAGATTCTATATACATCTGAAAGAAAGACAGAAGGTTGTGAGGTGATTTTCTGAAAAGATATCCTTGCATTAGGATACATCCTGACATAGACCTTACACGGAGGTGAGCCCTTGGCTTCCTGACTATGCACCAGTCTGTTTTTACTGTTTTATGAAGTTCTTAATACTTCCGTTACAATTCTTCGATTTGCATTTCAAAAATGTGCTATGGAAGTGAAAACATGACCAATATCATTCCCAATCAGTTACTCTGCTGTACCTACCAGTTTAGCAAAACATAAGGGAGAATACATGAGAACTATAAACCTATGAAACCTGAGGAACCTATGAAACTCCAGGTGAAAGAGGGCTAGAGATAGGCAGGATCCTTCAAAGATTTCCTCTGGTTTATATCAATTGATTAGTAAACAAATAATGGAAGGAAAAAAGGGATCCACACAAAGCTTTCAACATATCAGCTAAAACATATTATCTGCCTTGTGGTGGCTGTAATTCAAATGAGCTGTTGGGGGCTGGAATAGTGAGTACCTTATATAATTGATATTCTGAGTTTGGTTGTCTTTCTTTTGTGAAGCAAAGCTTTAGCTGTAGTTAATAAATGTTGAGAGGTTTGGTCTAGCCGTTTTTGGAACATGACAGAGCACAAAAGCTACATGGTTACTTCAGACAGATGTTTTCCTTCGGGTTTCTAGAGACGGGCACAAGAGAAACCCTTGACTTTCTTCTGTATGGCTAGGTCCTGGTGGCTACCCTTGATCAAGCTGATGGTAAAGTAAAACTTCAGGATGTTTACCTGTCCTCCTGGTGAAGGTAAGGAGATTTTTGTTCTGAGGTTTGACTTTTGAATGACAGGTGACTGTTTCAGGCATGAGTTGAGCGAATGTAGTACTTCGTGTCAAGACGAATTGATGAGATCCAATTTGTAAACTAGTCAGCTGAAGATCAAGTGGCAGAGAAAACTGAGTAACTAAAACAGGTAGGAAGAAACGTAGAGGGTTCTGTGCCTTGACAATGTAATTAAAAGAGCATCGGAGTCGAAAATGTTGGAAATAACTTCTGTGACTTTGGCAAAAGAATGTTGTATAACAACTTCTTCCTAATTTTGCTAGTAGAATGGCAGATTAATAATTTTTTTAAAAGTTAATAAAAAGGTAAAAGGGAATTTTAAATAAGGGAATAAATACATAATAAGATAACCGATTGAATACCTAAGTATAATAAAGTGGGGACCGTTGCGTTATGAAATTGCAGAACAAGTGTCCGTCTGGAACAGGAAACTCAAAACCTACTTACTAAATGTGTGCAAATGTTGTCCTCCTTTAGTCTCGCCAGGGTATATGGATTTTGCTTCAATTACAGTGTTGTTTTTTTAAATTTTTGATTACTGGTCGTCATAATAAGGACCCATGAATTATTTACCATTTTGACATATAATAGGAGATGTACTTAGGATCTGAGATCTGTCCAGTCCTGTGGGATTTAGTTGGATGATCTCATTATATTCAGAGTCACTATAGTAAGTCCAGAAATGTGCAGATGCTAAACATAAATGCAGAACTTTAATTATTGTTTGCAGTTAATTAAAATGCTATTTATGTTTGTTTTGGCTCCCTCTGGCATCTTCAAGTCCTAATTAATTCTTAACTGCGGGTGGTGGGATTAGGATTGGCAGCAACACACACCTCCAAGAGCCCACCAGCACCTATGGCTGTACGTGCAGCAGCGCTGCAGAAGCAAAGATCGCATTCTTGAGAAGGTAGATAAAGGTGCCTATTGTTCTTGCCGCCAAGATTATTTTTATCGCATTGTCAACATATTTGTTAGTGTACAAACACGCAGGTGAGATACAGAGCGCAGGAAACTCATAAAAAGGTGAAGACTTTGTCTGCACGAGAAGCTAGAGCACTGAAGATGGGATGTATAGAAAAATGCTGAACGGGAGCAAGTGCTCGCTGGACAGATTAAGGAACCAGCTGATGCTGTTCCCTAGGGTGATCTTCTGGGTGACATTTATGACACTGATAAAGAAAATCCGTGAGCAAATATCGTTAATTGATGTGGTTCAAGGAGTGGCTATTTGGCATGTTTCTCTGGAGGTGGTAGTTCAGGTGCAGAACCAGATCGTGGTTGAGGGGTTTGGCTTGGGTGTTTTTCCTATAATGTTGCAGTTGTTTCAGAGAACGAGCTTTTTTTTTTTTTTTTTTTTTTTTNNNTTTTTTTTTTTTTTCTTGCTTAGAAGTGCTGTTGTAATTAGTTTGTAGGGCTTTCTTGATTTGACCTAATTGGACATCTTGAAAGGCTGCCAAAGTACAGGGTAGGATTTTGCCAGTTTTCCGTCAATGATTAATAAAGCTCATTTGGAGGATCGATTAGAGTTCCAAAAGGAAGATTTTGAACTGGAATTTTTATAAAACCAACGAATACTGTTTTGTTAAGGGGCATTTCCAATGCCGAATGATGAAACACCGCACTGTAATGAACAATAAACACACAATTCTTCCTAGAGAATCTTCTCCTTTCAGATGATTATGGTGTTGTATCAAGAATTCTATAGTCAGGTTGAGAAGCGCTTTCATTCTATTTTGTAATGCTGTTTTGGACAAAATTCAAGTTGTTGTTTTTTTAAAAAATCATTAGACCATTAAAAAGTGGTTTCAACATGTAAGATTTCTTCAAAAGTTTATTTCCTCTTCAGGGCCCTAAAAGTCCAAGTGCAGCTTTCTAAGAAAGGCTAAAGAACAAGTAACTATTCATCTGTCTGAAGACCCAGTGAATTTAAAGAAACAAAGGGATGCGTTCGGAGGGAGGAAAAGCAGGCAGCGTATGCCATCATCAGTTTCTTAATCATCCCCAGCTCCTCCTCCAGTTCTCCTTTTTATAAAGATAATTTAAAACAATGTGCAAGTTGTTCAGCCTGTCTCCGTGCATTTCTAATTTTCTTATTGCCCTTTTACATGAGTATAGATTTGGTGGATGTTTTCTGTAGCCAGAAGGGCTGACTAGGGTGGATAAGTTAACAAGCAGGAGGTTCCTGCATGTTGGAATTAGCTACTTAATCTGTCTCATGCATTGCTTGTGTGTTCACGTTTTGCTCATTCAGATGTATCCTAAAGAAACAAGACACCCAGCTATTACGGTAGCGCCGGTTTCTAATTTGTTCCAGGGTCTAAGCGCACCAGGTCAGATCTGTAGGTGTTGCCATAGGTGTAGGTGTTCTCATGGCATTCGGGTCATAATTAGCTTTTTAATGTTATTGGGTTTCGGCTGAGCAGTGCTCTGCTAGGACTTGCTAGACTTACTCTTTGGAAGTCAAGCAAGAGCTTTTCCTGAAGTGCTTCCCTCTTCGAAGATGTATGCACGTGGAGTAACACTGCCACAGCATCTTTATCTGGGGTAAGGTCACTTGAAAAGCCCCACTTTTGACTCTTCCTTGGCAGGTCCTACAGAGAAGTTTTCCAAGCTGGCCTCCAAATTATCTTCTGGGATTCCTGGCAGATCAAGTTTTCTAGGGGAAGGAACTGCTGCTTTTTTTCAGACACCATTAGCATAAGTATCACAACGTGAAGCCCATAATCACGCTCTGAAGACGCTTTCCTCTTGTATGTCAGGCAAATCATCTTTAAATTGGCATTTACTGTTCGAACTGTACTGTTGAAACTGTCCCGGCGCTGCATACTACACTGAGCAGGTATCTATACGGCACCGTGTGCTACGCTTGGAGCAAAAAATGGCAACAGTCATTCTAAAATAATAGAATTATAGTGCTGTAGCATTATAGCATTTCTCTTAGCATCATGGGAATATCTCTTTGCCATACCTTTGAAGAGAATTCAGGAAAAACTCTGTGCATGTCTCAATTATTCCAGAAATCCAGCTATGATTGGATTCAGGATGAAGATGGTAAAGTGATCTCGTTCACTCCATGTTTTAGGCCTGCTAAAATAAAGCTTAGCAAAATACTGCTAAAGGAAGAGATGGAAGGTGAGTGGAAGATGACAGTGCCTTATTGTACATGTTTTCACTTACTGAAATGAGTAGATGTCCTCATCTTCTCCAGAGAAGAGATCCCAGGCTTTACATTCTGTTCTGAGCTTAGTAGAAAGATGGAATCTCAATTCCTAGTTTTGATTATTTTTACTTAGAGGTGGAGGTTGTTTCCCAGCATCTTGCTATGTTTTCCATAGTAATTCTCACTTACGAAGAACAAGTTGATTTAGAATACAACGAGCTGCACGTTCCCTAAATTAATACACCCACCCTCCTGGTAGTTGAGCTCCATATGGTCTTAGATTAGGATGGAGAGAACTTGCAAAGCTCTTGCTTCTGTCAGGCCTCCAAAATCAAGCCTCTCCTCAGTGGGTTTTAGCTTTACCTCAGAGTAACCCAGTTATAATTATTCCAACTGAAGGAACATTTCCAAGCCCTAATCTTTTAACTAAAACCACAGTGGTTTGGGACAAGGGATCTGGTTTCAATGGGACTTCTAGCCATCTTCCCACTCTACCTCCTCTCAGAGCTGCCTTCACTCTTGCTTTGATTCTTCTTGAAAGATGTGTCCCTTATCCACCACGGAAGGGGAACGGTGTGCAAAGCCTTTGGTGCTCTCACACCCACTTCAAAGTAGAGACTTTTCTGCAGGCCAATTAAATGCTGTTTCTTTTGGCCTGATGAGCTGTCCTTATTGGTGTGCCCACCTCACCCTTTGCCCGTCCTACTCAGTGTGAAGGAAAAGCTACAGATCTGAACTAACGAAGCCTGTCATCCATTTTTGCCATAAATATTAATTTATCAATGTGGAGTTGCTTCTGCTGTTTATTTTTTGGGAAATCCAAATTAGGTCCACTATCATTTTTATGAGATTTGGAGCCGTGACTTGGATCATTTCAGGTGGCAGCATAATATTACAAGAATGGGCTTGATCATCCTTTCAGAGCATCCTTTCAGAGCTGCTGGTTTTGTTTACTCCAGTAGCCCATCTAGCCCAGTGGCCCAGTGGCCTTTGACTGACTCTGAGGAGTAGAGGATACTAGCAGAAAGACTGGAAGAAATGGGACAAGTATAGAATTTCCTAACTTCTGGCAGCCGGAGGTTATGGGAATTTCCTGAGCCAGAGATTTCATTGCATTGCATCATCCTGTTTACCAGCCATCGATGGACTTATCAACCATAAATTGTCTGATCCCTTTTGAACTTTCGTGAACCTCCACATCATCCTTTGATGAGGGTCCAAATAGCCTTTTTTAGTAAAAGAAGCTTTTGCAATAAACAGGAGAACATGCACAAATTCCTCTTTATTCTGGCAGCCTGCTTCAGTCTAGGAGGCCCCAGACTGTTTTCCCCAACACTTTGTTGTTGCAATTTAGAAACGCACATCTTAAAAAATAATTTTTGCTAACTTCATCTTGCTGTTTTTCTTTCAGTTCCAATTTTTTTTTGCCTTTCTTCATTTGGTTTTGCAGTCTGAGCACTAATGTCCTGTGCCATGCACATCCCTGCATAACTTGAAAAAAAATTCCCTGCTGTGTTTTTGCGTGGAAGATCAAAAATGCTCTGAACTGTGCATTGGAGGTTATGTTGTGCCTCTAGGTTTGTTTCTCTTTTGCTTTCCTTCTGGTTATTTTTCTTTCCCCTTTGTCATGACTTTGATTCATTTTTCTTCTGTTCTCACACATCCACTGTGGTTCCCCTCGAATTCTGATGGCAATTGATTATTAATGTCACACGTACTGCCCGGTACTTTGGTTGTGTGTATAAACACTGGTTATTCATGGTTTAAAGAGGGACCCACAGGATGCTTTCCTACTGTGCTGCCTCACTCCTGGGAGCCTAACAACTGACAAGGCACACGTAGGCTTCCCGATTTCCACATCGCTTTGTAAGGTTTTCAAAACCAAACGGTTTGGGTTCTCTTTCTCTGACAAAAGGTGAGTCCTCGTGTAATCTGCAGACTCCAGAGCGATCTTAAACTACTGACGCTGTGCTGCTTTTCCCTAACTGTTGTCCTCTTCAGTCACCATTTTCCCAGGCGTTGTAGGACATATATGCTGCTTCTGAGGACTGAGGAAATAAGAGGCCCGAAATTACAAATAATAAGAAAATCTGCATGTTCGTAACATGATCAGGGGCTCCTCTATCCAGCAGATACCGTATGCTAGGCGGTCAAGTGATTCAGATGCTTCCTTAGCTCATGTTTCATTGCCTGTCCTACCTGCCTGCTTGTGTATAAACAACTTAGTAACACCCCTCTTTGAAAAAGAACAGATGAGGCGTGTGATACTTCTGAGAAAAGCACAAAGTTGTTTGTATCTGAACTGATTTGCCAAGCAATCATTTTAAAATCAAAGATTCATAGGGAAAAACAATCAAAAGAACCAGTAACAAGGAAATCTGCCAGCTGAACTAAAGTTCTCCCCTGCCTGCCCATCCCCAAGGTGCGAAAGCCAGACAATACCGAAGAGGAAAAGTAAATTGAGAGCAAGGAATAAAAAGCTGAAATCTGCCAAGGTACCAAGTTATGTCTTTGCTATGTGTTAAAATGTGAAAGAAAAGAAAAATACTGTTTCATTGACAAGAGCCTCATGCCCTGGAAGCTGTACAGATTCTCTTCCAGCTCACCTCAGAGCTGGATTACATCCTAAGCGCTCCTGATCCAGCTCTTGGTCATTTGATACGGTCAGTGTTTGGCCGCTTTTTAACCAAAGGAAGTTTCTGACTCCTGTATTTGTGAACAAAGTCACGGCCCGTGGGATGCAGCGGGAGCTTATTCCTGTAGGGGACCTGAACTTTCATTCTCAGGGAGGAGGAAAATGTTGTCATTACCTTCCTGGCTGCACAAGGCCTGTGCTCGCTCCCCACGCTCCTCCCTCCCTGGTGCCTGCTCCAGCTCAGGCAGCACAGCGAGCGCAGGGTTTCAAAAGCTTTTCTACTTGCCCTGCAGTTGTACTGACTGCCCGTCTCGTGGTCTCTGCCTAAGACAAGCATTTCTGTGAATGCACAGAAGGTGTCTACAGCCCCGGCAGCAGCAAGGCAAGCAGAGATTCCCTCAAACTCCCAAAGGGAACGAGAGAGAGGTTCTCCCTGCCAGGCGGGAGTAGCATTTCAGGCACTGGTGGGAGCCGATGACAGTGAAAGTCATGGAAGGCTTAGGGGCCTGGATTGCCTAAATCTAGGGCTCTCTGCTCCACTGGTGGCTGCACCACAGAGTGGAGCCGGGCACCTGTATTGCCCTAAGTCCAACCCCTTGACTTGTTAACGAAACGCTGTTGGGCTCCTTCCCTGCTTCTGTCCTGCTGCACATGGGAGACTTACAGTCCATATGCAGTGCCAGCTTCTGGCCAGGCAGGTGGAGGGGAGGTTGTGGGCACATGAAGACCCAGGAGCATCTGTCCTCGTGTTAAAACGCAAAGTAGGTGGCTAGAGGAGCAGTTTGAAATACTCTGAGATACCTCTTCCCTGTGACAGCAGGTAGTTGGCATCAGAATATAGGAGGAAGCCGCACCTCTCCAGGACCCACCGATATTTGCCGCAGCCGTCAGTGAATGGCATTCCAGATCGGTTTCACTCGACAAGGATGATGACACATTTGAAGGCTCCCATTCTCACCATCACATGGCTTCGTGTCCCTGCATTTTAGTCATTGCAGAGCAGTGCATCACCACCCCACTGGCTCACGCTGTGCTCTGTGTTTAGCAGCAGCAGATATTTATGACACGGGGAGTGAAGAATGAAGTTTAACTCATGTCCTTAACTAACCCGCAAGTGAGGGATTAACTGCCTACTGCATTCTTTTACTAAGTATTAATCACTTCACATTGTTTTCTTTTTTTTTTTTTTGAAAAGTCTTTTGCTTCCTTAGGATATGAGTACCCAAATTGGTTTGAAAGCGTGGTCTTTGAGGGGCTGCTGATAACATTAGTCACGGCATCGCCGCCATCGGCCGTTGGCCTGACAAGGGACCCCTTGTCTGACTTTCTGGGTGAAGGGAAAACTAGATGTCGATGGGCTGCAGCTCAGTTATTGAGGTTCGCTCTTGCTTCACAAACCTGTCTTCCTGGCTGTGGTAGAGTTAAAAAAATAATTACAAGTTTTTCAAAGGATCACCCACATACACATGGTATGAGAGCTCTTTTCTTTGTTGGTTTCATTTTATTTGTACATGACTCACTCTTGGCAGAATGAGTGAGCCTCATGAGCCTGTAAAAATTCTGTTTGGATTAAATGATTTGCATTAAATGATTTATAACTGCAAGAAGGGTTTAATATTCCTGTAATTCCTTGAGGAAAAACAAACTGATCTTATTCTTTCAAGTAGCTGTTGCTTTCACCCCTGTTACTTCTAACGCCATCTTAGTCGTTCAGGCTGATAGCTGTTAATGAGACTGTGGGCACTTCTCCTTCCTTGCTTTCCCTGCCTCATGAATTAGAGATGGGTGGTGGGAATGTACCGTCATCCTTTTCCTAGCACATCCTTCCAAGCGTGACTGAAGGCCAGGCAACGTACAGCCTCCCAAAACTGCCCGCCTTACTACGAGCAAGCGGCAGCACTTGCGCCGGGCCGAGGGGCACCGATCATGTTTCCCGGACTCAGTTCCCCCAGGTTTTGTAGGCCAGAGGTCCGTCAGCTTTCATTTTCCTGTGGGAGGGCGTGTGCCAGTTGCAGGCTGCCTCATCCCTGTTGACTCCTTCCACAGGTCGGCCGTCTGCAGGGCTGGGGACTCGCCCAGCTGCCCTGACACCCTGACCCGGGCCGGGCAGGTTCCTCAAACCCAGAGAGCAGGGGCAAGGGCAGAGCCCCAGTGGGCAGCCCCGCAGAGACAGGACCTCCATCCGGCTGCCTGCGCCGCGCCTGGCAAAGCCCGCCTGGGAGCCGGGCTGAATCACCGGGACAGCCGGGCAGGGTGCGGGAGGTGCGATCAAAAAGCCCTTTCATTGCGTGTTTGCGGACAGCCGCGGCCGGCCGGGGTGCCCGCTTCCAGCGGCTGAGGCACGGCCCCCGTCCCTGCCGCGGAGTTGGTACCGGGGCCGCCGCCTCCAGCCTCTGACCGCGGGGGAGTCCGCCTCCGCCTGCTCCTCTTCCTCCTCCTCCGGCCATGCCTGTGCCTCACCGTCAGGGCGATCCACGGCCGCAGGTTGCGGCGTTGCCACCACGGGATTTTAATTTCCGTGGCAGTAAACCGCCGCGGTTCCCCCCGCCGCGGCTCCCCCCGCAGTCCCGGCCCCCGGGGAGAAGGGGTGACTCGGCGGCGCCCCG
>VWZK01006123.1:22245-97282 GCA_013396935.1 Baryphthengus martii
CGGACAGGGCTGGGAGGGGAGCGGAGCCGCGGCCCCCGCCGGTATCCATCACCGCGGGGGTCGGAGGTGGAGCGGGGGGGAACCGACGGCGAGCGTGTCCGCCGACGTTTCCTTATTTATTGATGTTTGCAGCATAGGTGGCGTTTCCCCGTTGGGAGTTTATCCATTGAAGTTTTATTTGACTTTCTAAAGCAACAACAACAGAAAATCCGCGAAGTTAAAAAGCCAAATGTGTTAATTGTTAACTAAATATAGAAGAGGAAGGCTTGAAAAGCTGCTGTGGGTGGATTGATCAGGCAGCGTGTGAGTAAAAAGGAAAAGGGGAAATTGTCAGCCGTTAAGAAGCCATTTGCCGGTAGAAAGGATCGCACCTGTTCTGGTGAGTGACAGAGAGATCCGTGGTCCCCAGAAACCTTGTTTGCACTCCGGTGATTCAGGCGGTGGAAGGAGGAATACAGGTTAAAAATTCTGTAATAAATACCGGCTCTGACTCAGGAGGACGCATGAGACTTTTTTTTTTTTTCCTCTAGTATACATGTGTTCCTTTTATTATTTTAACACAAAATTCATACATTCAAAATGAGCCATCTGCCAGCTATAGTAACATATTTAGCTTTTATTTACACAACTTAGTCCATCGTAAATATATGTTTGCATAATTGATAGACTGTGGATCTTTTTATAAAACAGTTTGTTTTCCTTCTGCAGTTCAGTGCTACTTGTATGTTGTGACAATTTAGTAAATTTCCTGGTTCCTATTTTCTCAGCTCCGAATTCTGAATAAACATTTGAGGGGAAATAAAAAGCCAGAACAACAACGGAGCAAAGGGTTTATTTTCCGTAGTAAAAAGGTAATTTTCAGGAGACTTTCATCCTAATCATTGCAGTTGCATTAGTTAGCAGTATTGCCATGCTGTGTGAGGCTTGAGTTCTCTCTCTTACTTTGGACTGTAAATAAGGTAACTATTTAAATGTATAGCCTTTTGTAAAGCGAAGCAGCTAGACAGTTGCTGGAAGGTGTAGCTCTTCATTTTCTCACAGAATAGCTGCTGAAGGGACAGTAACAACAAAAGTTTTGTGAAACTAGGTATGCCTACTTCCTTCCTCACAAGACTTTGTTGGTTTTTTTTTTTATTTTCTTTTCTACTAACTGGCTCAAAATCTCCCTTCCTATTAGTCCCGAGACCCTTAAATTAATCTCAGCCTTCCTTCAGTTTATTTGAATTGGTGACCTTTGGATGAGCTGGTGTGTTCCATTGTTCACTTGCTAATGATGGAATAATCTAGTCCTGACGTACCAGTTGTGAAACTGAGGGTGCTGCTGCTGGATGGTCCTGAGGAAATTTAAACGTCATATCGTTCGGTGTTGGAAGAGGGAGGATTTAGCTGTGGTTTGCATCTGCTTTTAACTGTGCAGGCTCTCATGTTCAGAGCTGAACCAAAGTCTGTTTGAGTTGATGGAAAAATCTCCCATTGATTTTTAGTGGTTTTGGATCAAGTCTTGTATGAGGTAGTGTTGAGCACATCATGGCTACTCCAAATTGTTCAGTGCTTTTGAAATTCTTTGCATATCCAAGTCATTATGTAAAGTCAAATTTACTGTGCTGTCTCCTTCTCCTGTGTGGGAATGTGCTTTTGCTGAGCAGAGAGTGCTAGTGCTGTTTTTGTTCGCTCTTTTATAGGCTGCAGCGCTCATTTTATTATCTGATCATTTCCTGTTACGTGAGGGCAGCGTGTCTGCTTTTCCCAAATTCCCCCCGAAATGGGGGGTTTTGGAAAAAGTGAACCTGCTTTCGCCGAAGGCTTCTTACCCTGTGGGCAGGTTTTGTCTGGTAATTTTCAGAGTTCATGGTAGTGGGACATCTGAAGTTGTAAGACATTCTTTCTCTAATGTGTGTTGTTGTTCCGTAAAGAAACTTGGAGAATAACACATACCTGTGGTAGCCATATATTCTCTCCTGGCTTCCCTGTTGTTGATGGTGAGCAGTGTTTTTCCTCTTGGCTATATGTAAAAACCAAGCCAAGAGAAAAAGAGGGAGGAGCAGGATTACTAAACTTAAATCATGGAAGTTTGTCAGAGTTTGTTTGCTGCAGCCCATCTTGAAATTTGATGTTATTTGGAAAGGAATCAAGAGATGAAACCCCAGAAAAAGCCACCTGATTTGAGGCAGGACATCCTCCAGCAAGAATCTTATTTGCTACCAGAAGAGTGAGACCAGGAATTTTGGCTCCTTGGAAAAGGAAGTTCTAGAGCTCATTATCTCTGCTCCATCTTATTCTGGTTTACTAATTTGGAGTTTGCTTATTACTAAAAGTTGAAGAAGGCAAAAGAAGAGTGCATGTGAAAGAAGTTGAGGTAAATAGCCTGAGGTGAGGGAAGGCATGAGAAGGACGATAGCACAAGTTCTGTGAGCCCTCGTGTCTTGGATCTCCTTGTAGGACTTGGGAAGTGCTGATTCTTCCAGCCAAACTAATTTGCTCTTTGAGAGGAGGTGGCTGTCGTGGCAGAAGGCAGAGCCGCACTGCAGGATGCGGGGTGGCAATGCCAAGCTGCGTCATTTCCTCTGTCTTGTCCTCTGCTGTGCTGTATTTCCAAAGCGCTTGAGAATCTGGTGTCTGGAGGAAAGGAGGAGATATTTTTGGGGCACTGTCCACCTACCTGCAGGGAACGAGGCAGCACATCCGTGCCATGGGTTTCTGGAGACTATGGTCAGGATCTAAAAACTTAGAATCATGGAATGGTTTGGGTTGGAAGGGACCTTGAAGATCATCCAGTTCCAACCCCTGTGCCATGGGCAGGGACACCTCCCACTAGAGCAGGTTGCTCAGAGCCTCATCCAGCCTGGTCTCAAACACTTCCAGGGAGGAGGCTCCACAGCTTCTCTGGGCAACCTGTTCCAGTGTCTCCCCACCCTCAGAGTAAAGAACTTCTTCCCTCCCCAGCTTTCCTGTAGGCCCTCTGTGATTTTTCTGTCAGACAGGGTCAGAGGAAAGATTTTCTTCCTATTTTCACAGTTTGCTCTCTCCTTTCCAAACTTCAGAAAGGGCTACATATACAGTCCTGGATTCTCTCCTGTGTGGCCCCATTCAAATAAATAAATAAAGGCCAGTCAGTAGCTCTTCAGGTTTCGAACAGCAGAATTCTGCTAAGTCACAAAGGTGTTCTCCTCCTCTCTGCTTAACTGAAGGAAGGCCTCTGGAGTGGTAGAAGAAGTCTGTGCTGGAATGGCAGCGTAGGTACGTTAGTCTAGGGGTCTATGCGAGTTAATTTAACCTATCAGAGACATTAGTAGAGTAAATCCCGTAGCCGTTAGCGTGGCAGTACTGCTGCTGGTGCTTTTGAAACTTGTCAGTGTGCAGCGGAGAAATAACCGTGTGGTTTTAGGGATGAGCTGGGATTCTACGAACTTTACAGGGGTAATGACACAAGCAGTGCATGTATTGCGAGAACCTTTGTTATGAAAATCAAGGGCAGACTATAAATAAATTTAATTTCCCTGTAAATATTAAAGAACTGTATTGCTTCAATTCTCTGTTGTTGAATTGATTGTACGTGGTCTGAGAGGACATTTTGAGTAAAGCAATTGAATCTCGCACAAGTTGTTTCTTTCATTTAATTCACAACACGTGAAGGAGCTATTTCCATTACTCATCACAACTACTTTGCTTTAAACGTGGTTATGGCAGGGGGACAACGCAACTGAAAAGATCAGTTGGAAAAGCTGGTTCTGTTGTTAACCGTTCGGTTTATGATCACGCTGCCAAAGTGCACGTAGCAGCCTGCAACTAGGCAGGAGGAAATTGTAAGCAAATAAAATGACTTTTTGAAATACAGAAATTAAATTGTGTATTCAATTCCGAATGCTTTGGGTCCTAAAAGTTGTCATTTTACTCTGGCCTGTTTTAGCTTACTAGAAATTAAAGGTCATGTCAAACTTAACCCGATGAATTAGTCGAAGAATAAATTAATAAACTGCAGTTTTAAAAAAATGCTCTATATTCTCAAGTGTCTTAAATATACAGATTTGTAATAATTTTTACTGATGAACTAAACCGGCAAATACTCTTATGTTATAATTAGATTACACGCATGAGAGCAGTGTGATCATTCTAGATTACAGAACTGTTCTGTGTCCTCTGGTGAACCCAACCCAATAAATTAGGGTTCTGTTTTCCATTGGAAGAACTAAAAGGACTATTTGTCAAGCTGCCTGATAGTAAGGTAGAAAACAGGGCAAGAAGATCAATCTCTCTTCCAGTGAATTAATTCTGCTCACCTGCTAAATGATTTTTGCCCGTTCTAACATCGATGGTTGAGTGTCTTCTGGATACTTTGTGGGAGTTAGTAAGAGCAAACTGTAAGCCACAGGTACAGCAACAGCATTGCTTGGCTGTAGGATGTGCTTTGGAACAGCTGGGGTGTAGCACAATAAAGGAGCTCTTTGAAGAAAGTCAGAAGTACTTGTCAACTGCCTAAGTAGCTGGATCGTTGGTCAGTGGCTCAGTAACGGATACCTTAGTGATACACTTGTGGGTGAACCATTTTTAATATATTCAGAAGGAAAATAATGCTTCTGTGACTAAGAGCAGCCGCTTTCATCACCGTTGCAAGTCAGCTTCCTTGAGTCATGTGTCCTGTTTGCTCTCATTATCTACATCTGCGCAATGTTCTTGAACTCTGGGCCTTTTGCTTTTTTATGCTTCATGGATTTTCAGACCTTCATGTCTGTTTTCCACTGCCTTGGTCTTGCTCCTTGGCCTCCTTTTGTGTACTGTTAACTCTGTGACTTTGCGTTATTTCCCTTGCTTCGGCTCTGCCAGTGGCTTGCTGCGTGCTCCAGCCAGGCTGGACTTCTGCAGCTATGGAGTGCTGCTGCTTCATCTCCTACCTATAGAAAGAATGAGCACTAACAAATTGAAGATATTTCTTCTTTAGCATTGTTTCACCCTCTGGCCTTCAGCACAATCCGTTTGCCTTCCTCCTTGCAACACTTGACACGTAGGATTGCCTGCACGTGATGTCGTACCATCTGGATTTTAGCTGTACGTTAAAATAATTTCCGTGGTTTATTACCTTAGCACTGACCCTTTTTTGTAATTATTTTTTTTTATATTTCAAACATATTTTTTAAAATTGGGGTGTATTTGTGTGCACGGTGCTTCAGAGTGTAATCAGGAGCTGTAGCATTTCTGTATAAGGCCGAGGATAACTTTGTTCGTGGCTTCAGGAAATGGAAGGGTTAGTCTTGAGCCTTCTTTTTTAAGTTCGGTGTCTTACTTTCCATATTGCATTTGTTCTTCTAAAATGGATAAGCTGAAACACATTATCCTGTTAGATAAACAGGGAAAGATTCTGTACAGAGTCATATCCCTGTAAATCCAGAATATACATGCCTATGCACATAAGCATTAAAGGAGTATTAGCCTGTAATATATTTGTGCCAAATTTCATTTTTAAAGGAAAATAATTACTTCCATTAAAGTATGATTTTATTTCTGCAAATACAGCAAAAATTTTGTCTGGAATGCAGAGTCCTTCCTATCCAGCGTTGAACTGGATGTATTTTGTGCCCGTTTCGCTGATGTGACTTCATGGAGTGATGTAGTTATTGAAGTGCTCTGTGTGACCAGAATAAAATAGCTCAGTTGGACCAGAGGACTTGGATCAGCTGTTTAACTGCACAAGCTGCTGATTATTAAGGTTATAATGTCAAGCACTAAGAAAAAAGAAAAAAAATCGAAATTAAGATTGATTATGCAGCCTTAATTCAGGCATCTTTGGGTCTATGCAGATAAACTGGTTAGAGACTTTTAGTGGTACCGCGTCGGTTTTCAAGGTGACCCGTGTTACGGGGTAATAGTCGTGTTTGAAAACTACAGTTCCTCTTAACTTTGTTTGAAACCAGGAAACTTCTGAACATCTGATCACAGGGAGTGCAGTTGGCTGCATAGAATATGGTGAGCAGGTGGTCCTGACCTGTAAAGTGCTCACCTGGAACAGTAATTTATCACTGGCCATTGTGAATTTTGAGTTGAAAATCACTTAACTCAGGACCGTGAAGGTATCTAATGTGATTAACCAGCATGACATTCAACTATTATAAACCTTGCAGCGCTTTTTTTATTTTCCCCTTCACCTCAAAGTCCCTTGCTTCAGATACTTCACAGTTTGCTCCTTTCCCAGGAATAGGATGGGGCTGCTAGAGGCATTTTCTTTCCTTGAGGAGGCCTATGCATGGCAATGGCATCCTCAACCCTGTTTCCCCGTTGGATCTCCTGTCCAGTTGCCCTAGGCGCTGGATCTGGTGGGTGCTGAAGGCCGCTGCCACGCTCCTGCTGTTGGCAGAGTGGGTTGCGCTCTTCTTGGCTTCCTCTGAAGGGATCTTCTTGCCACTCAAAGGGGTAAGTCAGCGACAAGAGTCCTGCTTGTCATTGTGTTGACCAGACTATGTTTTTGTCTTCTCATCGTTCTGCGTTACTGAGTGTCGGCGTCTTTGTTGTTCATGGTGGCGTTTGGGTTTTTTTTGTCCCCAGTCCCACTGCTTTTTGGCATTCCCTTGCCCACCACCTCGGCAGTTCTGCTGAGTATGCGTGGGATCATCGGCATGGGCTTAGGAGACTTTGGCAAAAATGGCGATAGCCTCTGAAATGTATAAAGCTGCCTTTCTTGCCAGGTAGGTTGCGGCGTGAGATACCATCTTGATGGTGGCTGTCTTCATTTTCATTGAACTCTGGGAGAACCCAGGGACTGCTCTGATAGTCAGGCCTCCTGGGAAGCTCTTTTGCTTTCATCCTCTGCCCAGAGAAGATGAATCTCCTCTGCTGTCACTCTCCTGGTAGGAAGCAGGGAATGTGCTTGCGGCCATTCTGGCAGCGCCTTCCCAGTCGGTGGATGGTGGGAGTGTGTTTTGCAAGAGAGAAGGTTCTCCTGCTTCAAGAGGCTCCATATCAAAACACTCTTCAGTTTAGTGAAGGTGGAAGTACTTTGTCTGCTAGGAGGTTAGGTGTGGGTGGGAATGCTGTGGCCCGGGGCAGGGAAGCACTGGATTCCCTAGTTCCCGAGTGAGGGAGGGCTCTGGTTGTACCCTCTCTATTGACCAGTTCCCTGAGCTGGCCCTCCCGGTCTCCCTATCCTACCTCTAGTGACATGGGTAAGACGATTTGCTTTGGCATAGGGTGCTTGGGAGGGGAAGAGCTTAGCTTAGATGCTTCTCTTCATCTCCTCTTCTGCCTTACTTTCTCTTTAGGGCAGAGTGCCTGTTTCTTACATGGATCTACAGGTGTTTGCCTTCAGTCCTCCTCTTGCAGCACAGCTCTGAGTGCTGGCGGTGCTCACTGTTTATGGTCGAACCTGGTTATGATTGGACATGTCAGCTGTGGTTCTGGAGTGTTCCAGTGTTTCCTTTACCTGTCTAATAATAAATCCTTCATCATCGAGCCCTTCTTTTGCCTTCTTCATGAGAGACAGAAGGGATTGATGTCCAGTGGCCAGGCTTTGGGAGTGCTCTTGTTGGTGTCTGTTGGCGAAGGGCTTTCGTAGCTCCAAACCGGAGGACGCGGGGTGGATGGAGTCTTGCCAGCCAATCCACGTCATGGTTCTAGTCTGATGACTGGAAGGTCTTCCCCAGACTGCCCTAGGCCAAGGATTTATGTGCCAAGCAGCTGCTCTCCGTTGGCCTCTCCTGCTTTGCCTCAGTCTATCTCAGCTGCCTGACTGCTGTACAAGGGGCAAGGGGCAGGCACTGTGAACAGCTGGCAAGGGGCTGAACTTCTGTAGGCTCCATGGGCTCTCCTGGGGCAGAGGGCAGACCTGACCACACTTGGTTCTGCAGCCAGGACCATACCTCTGGCCTTCAGGTTCTGCACTGGCTTCTTTACAGTGCCTGTTTCCCGACGGAGCTGTGTGTGTAGAGGAATGTGTGTGTCTATACAGCATGCTTCCTTCTGTTCTCAAATGTCTTCAGATCTTCTGAAGCACCGATAGCTGATAAATTCAAGAATCTAAATGAAACAAGTTTGTTTTCCAAATGCTGTAAAAAATGTTGTGGAGCATAAATAAATTTAGGCAAGCCCCTCTCCCCCATTTCCCCTTTCTGACTAGATTTTTGTGTGTACAGCAGGATTAATTCTTGTCATAAGGGCCTTGCTTGCCCAATTACAGGTTCTGTTCCAAGGAACAGAACTCAAGTAGATGAAAGAACAAGAGGGTAAAATTTTGCATATAGGAAACTAAAACACATTTCCTTTAGCTACTTCTGCAGAAATAACAAGACCATTTGACTGATTGAATACCAGAACAGGTTGCCCAGAGAGGCTGTGGCATCTCCATCCTTGGAGATATTAAAAATCCAGATGGACATGGTGCTGGGTAACCTGCTCCAGGTGACCCTACTTGAGCAGGGGGAATGGACTAGACAGTCTCCAGGGATGCCTTTCAGCCTCAGCCATTCTGTGACTGAAGCTTTCTGAAAAAGGTCATCTTGAGCTGAGCAGTCTGAGATGGGGAGTTGCAGGTCACTTGATTAGAGATGAGTGAAGTAAAAAATAACTTAAGATAGATTAATTCACTGGGAATTGTAGAGCACGCTTTAAAAATAAGCTGGTCTGCCAGGCTTGCCCATAATAAGTTCAGGGGAGTTGGTGAAAATATTATGAATTCATACCAGAGTAACAGAGAGCACCTCTTACTAGTTCTATCTACACAAACAGCTGCTCTGTAATTCTTAAAAGTGCCCTAACCGTATTTTCCATGCACACAGAGAAGTCGTGAGCTTACTTAAAACTTAAAATTTCTGCCCTCAGCTTTGCACATAAAGATCCCACAGAAAGAGTCATACGAGCATAAAAAGGAGCCAGGACTTGGCTGCTGTTTAGGAGTAATTTTCTGATCATGCTTTGCTCATAGGAATGTTCGTGTAAAAAACCCAATTTACATAAGCAAACTACTCGATGAACCCTTGCCCTCCCCTCTCCCTTGACCTTTGCTGCCCAGTTTGGCTCCCAGAGCTTTTCCTGAGATCTCTTTCTTGAGTTAACATCTCTGTGGCAAGAAACCCAAGTTCTGAAAGCGAGGGGTGGAACGGCAGCCGCAGAACCTGTGCTGAAGCAGACTATCTCCCCTCTCCTGTTACTACGGCACCTCCTCCCGAGGCTGCCCTGTGGGGACCGGTGCGGATGCTGGCTGGCAGCCAAGGCGTGGACTGGACACCTCCTTACCTTTGCTCATAGCCCGAGTTGATCCACAAACGGCCGCTGAAAATTCCTGCCCGTCATGCGAGTTCACATCAGTTTAACCCATGTGTTGCAACACCACTGCAGGCTGTCTTTTTTCTAGCGGCTTTCTGTTTCTCAGTATTTTTTACAGATTTGATTTCCTCAACTTATGGGGTCTAGCAGGAAGGCTTGTCAGCAATTTACCTTGGAGACAGAAGGCAAAGGGGAAGTGGCTTGCTGACGGGATATCACTCGCTGTCTGGGCAAACGTAACATGCAGTAAGGCGAAAAGCTTGGACTCCCCTTTCTGAACTCCAAGCCAAGCTATAACTTGAGCTCAGTCTCTTCACAACATGTCTCTGTAGATATAGCTGTAGTCCATTTTGATGCTTTTAAGTCTACAGCTGAATTAATTAATCGATGCTGCAAGAAAGGTATCGAAAGGCAGACCTTTGCTACTCATAAGCCGAGATCTACAAGATCAAATTGTCAGTCTTTTTTTTTTTTTTAAAGTTTTGTTGCTAATGTTGTGCTTCTGATCCATCGTGCTTAATCCTGTCAAGATTTCTTCAGGTCTTGTTCCTTTAAATAGCTTTAGATGAGTGGAACATCCTGTAATTTTGCAGAGATCTCCTGAAGTCAGTGAAAGCCGTTTGTGAATACGGGCAGTTGAAAGAAAACAGATGGATCGTGTGCCCTGCACACTGTAAGCCAGTCTGTGTTTGGGAGACGAGAGTAGTATAGTATTACTGTGTTTGCTTTGGAAAGTCATCTAATCTAAAGGGCTTGAAACAATATGCAAATTAGGATCATGGACACCTCAGTGTCATTTTTCTTCTTCTTTAGGAGAACAAGTATTTAAACCCAGAAAGAGCAGTGGGCAGGAAGAATTGGAGAGATTGAACCCGGTGGATGTTACAAGGCATGGGCTAGAGTAGGACTGAGCTTTACCTGTTGCTGTGTGAAGGTTCAGAGCTGCAGTCTCTGGTAGCAGATCCAAATTTCACAACACTTTGATGATGGTGTAACAGGAAGAAGGGCGTGGGCAAAACTAGAGAGTGACATATGAGTAATTCAAGACCTCACCTGTTTTCCCATCTGGAGAGCAGGGCTAAGGGGGGAAAGCAGATGGGCAGCTCAGAAATTGCAGTTCAAATGCTTACTTTTTTCTGAGCTTCTCTGCATTGAGGCTAATCTTTGGGGCTTCATGTCTGCTGTATGCTTTTTGTATTTTTTGTTGGGTGGGGTTTGAGTCAGAAAAAATGGTGTCTGGTGTTACTCCTTTTACGTGCTGTATCAGGCAGAGCAAATCCGAGCTACTAGGGTATAGCCAGCAGATGCCAGCAGCCTTTGTGATGCTTTACTGCTCGTCTGCTTGGATGTGTTTTCTTCAGTAATGTTCCTAGTAGGAAATGAGCTACCTTTTTAGTGATATTGGAGGGATGGAATTACTGTCTCATCTCCGTGTGAAAAAATCTCAGTGAGTATCCAGGCCAAATGATGACCTTACGTAGTGCCCAGAAGTGGTATGTCGGAAAGAAAAAGCAATGATCCCAACTATGAGTTTTGAAATTCAGTCAGCATTATGCGTGTTTAATAAATGCTCATCTTCCTGCAGTGTTTGAAATCAGGGGTTGGGATTCCAAAATGAAACTTTGTGTGAGATTGCCTTCAGTGCTTATTACCACGAGAGAAATGAGAGAGGCCAAAATAAAGGTAGGTGATACAAGCATACTGTTTTCCAAAATTCAACAGTTTTGTGAGCAAAATGATCTGCTTAGGGTGTGTTTTTAAGATGGAAAAATAATTTATCTACTGCACTATATTTGGAATCAGCAGACCCAGCCATCTGCATCTGTATATATGGCAAGCTTAGTATCTTGATTTAGTGATTCAATTTCTTGTTTGTTTTCTTCAGACTTTTGCTGTATCACTCGGGTTGGTTTTTTTTTGATATACTGCAGAATTATGTTGGTGAATTTTGTGGTATTTCTTGCTTAACGACATCTTTATGAAAAACTTGGTGAAAGTTTGTGATAACTCGGTGGAAGAGTCTTTATACTTTTATATGTCGTTTAGCCGGTAATAGTAATATTTAAAGCGATCGGTGCTCTTCCCTTTTTAATCCAAGCTAATAATGTCTTGTAATCAACATGATGTAATTTAACAAATACAACAAAACCTACTGAATTAAGATAACTCTACTCTTTTGTTATTTCTGGATGCACAGCATAGCACTTTTTTGTATCCTTTGAACATTTTGTAGATCAATAGCTGAATTTTTGGTGGTAAACACATTGTCTTTCTGAGTCAAAAATGAAATTTATCATTTTCTATCAACACTTCAAGTTACATTTCTGTTGAATTACCCTTTCTTAATTAAGAATAATTTTATTGCTTTGGTTAACATAAGAAATTGGGACGTTATTAGGGTGTTGGCATTGATGTTTCCATAACAGGGTAGCTGCTTTGATCTGGCTGTGTTGACAGTAAAATTGGGTCTTCTGCTTGGACGTGTAGGAGAAATACGTGTTTGGTTAGACCATTATCAAATTACAGGAAGTAACTGGAATCAGTAAAGCAAAGACAGGCACTGCAATAATAAAAAAAAAAAGAGAGAGAAAAAATGAAGCAATACAAGGTCATGGAGAACACTGTCGCTTTGCCCATATAATTTATGGCTCTAAACAGAGGTCATGACGTCACCCGACGGCTGATCCCAGCTCTTCTCAGCTTTATACCATTTTCCTATAGCTCCCATAAGCCCAGTTCTAGAACATTGTGTTCCCTCTTGTCTACCCCTCATTATTTATTATTTTTTCTAGCCAGAAGAGAGTTCAGGGATGAGTTGGAAAAATAAGAGAGGGAGTGAAAGGAAAATGACATCGCAAAAACTGCCAGGTGTCTGTGTACGTATATGGGCAACTCATGTCTGAATTGTCTGAAAATAATTGTAAAGGGTGCCTGTAAAAAATGAAAGTGGCTTTTAATTTTAATTTTAACAAAGGCATCTCTTATTGGAAGGGATGGATCCAAGACTTTGCTCTGTGTGTGATGGTGTTATCAACTTGGAAGCGATCAGTAGGAATCTAAGTTGTGTAAAGCATCAGCGGCTGTATAAGATGAAATAAACAACTTTGGTAGGTTGAGGGATAGGCAGCCACCAAAGTCCCCTCTTGTACGGTAATTTTGAGAATTGTGACATGTTCTGATTTTGAACTCTAAATAATGCCTTTGACCTAATTTAACTCCAGTAGAACAACGTTGAGGATATGGAGCATTTACATCATGATACTCACGTTGGAGTATTTCCTATTTTACAAATCTTTTTTCTTAATTAAACATTCAGGATAATATAAAGCAAAGCAAAGTAAAAACAAGATTCTGTTTTATTTGCTTGTATAATCTTGTAAGCGCCATGTGACATCTTAGATTATGTTTCATTTTCCCTTTAAAATTCAGACTGACAGTTAAAGTGCCCTAAAGGGGTCTTTATTCTAGTTGAGGTGCTCCACTTTCCTTCATCTTTTCTTGCTTTTCCTTTTATTTATGGTAGTGTTTTAAGTTTTGAGGATTGTTGGGGAAGAAGTGCCATCATTTCTATCATGTTCATTGACAGCTAAAGCTACTTGATGCCTTTTCAGTGATCTTAACAATCATCAGTCAGCCAAAAAATGAGGACTGCCTTGTAGAATTGCAGGTTACATGCACGTGTGACCCTGATTCCTAAGTGTAAGTGTCTATAATTTAAGAAACTTGCAGGACAGGTTGTGTGATCCATTCAGTGGTTGGCCATCTCACTGGTTGTCTGGTTCTTCTCTAAAAATGGTATCAAAAATGTTATGACAACTTTTTAGAGACTCGTGATTTAAAACCACATCATATCAAAAACGTAAACAGAGAATAGAGGTTGTAGGTTGATCAAAGCACAAGAGATTACATTTCAAGACCAATATGAGAGAAGTACACAGGGAAGAAAGGGGGAAAAGCCCCCCTGTCTTCTTGTCAGAGCTACCAGGTTTGGTGTGTGTTCCTCTGCTTGCTTGGTGCACCAGCTGGGCAGCACTCCTCAAAATGTGGTGATCATACCCAGCCTTGAATGGAGCTGTCACAGTAAAACTTCCATGCTCTTCCCAACTTCCCAAAGAAATCTAATGTGACTATTTCATCCTCGTGAAATTTTGAAATATATCCAGGCTTCCTTCACTTCAGAGTGTAGTACGTCAAGTCAACAGCATTGGTTCAAACATTTGGACAACATCCGTTTCAACTTTCAATCTGGATCTTTTTCTAGTATGTAAGGAAAGTGGATTTAGGTGCATGTTTTTTTCTATCTTCACACAGTTCCTTATTGTCCTTAAATTTCGTTGTCCTTAAATATTTTTTTATTTTTTTTTTTAACATGGAGATTTGTTCTGATGTTAGTCTTTACAAGTAAACATTTCAGAAGGTTATATGATAAGGTGCAGTTACAGTAGGGTATGTTTATGGTCTTTAACTCTTGCTGTCACTCCAGAGCCACCACTCTCAGCTAGGATCACTAGCTTCCATTTATTTTTTTTCTTTTAAAACTTCTGATGAGCTTCACAGGTGGCTGGGAGGCTGTGCAGAGCGGCTGAGAGCAAAAGGCAGAGAAAGTTCTTACAGACACGTGGTGTTTTGAACGGACATGATACAAGGATATTTTTCCTAATCTTCATTGTGCCATCGTAACTCCCCAGAGGAACTTTGGGAACCTAACGGAGAACTTAGAAATGTATAAGGTAGCATCAGAAATAAGACGCGGTAATGAAGGGGAGGGTGTTTCATCCCTGCCAGTGGTTGTCTAGAGCTGAATTCCCCAATGTTGCTTTCCTGCCTGATTGCCAATCAGTAGCGTTTCAGTGCTCTCCGTTGGTTAGAGGAATGGTGCAGTAACCCAGCAAGAATGACAGAATTACTGTGGTGTGTTTGTGCGTTTTCATCCAAATAAAAATCCTTCTTCCCTTTGTTCCTGCCTGCATTTATCTGCTTGGATGTCTGTAAACGGTGCTTTACAGTCATATGAAGACGTGCAATCTTTCCAAGATCTTCTAACTTATTTTTATCTAATTATGGCTATTTTTCTATAGCTTTTCTAATATTTAACACTTTATTAGGGAAAATACACATAAGTGATTCAATTTTTCAGTGCTGTCTGTTTACCCACGTTAGAAATTATTCTTTAACTCTGTGTGTTTGCTTTTTTAAGGATATCATGACTCATTATTTACTCACGGGTAATCATCTTTAGTAAACAGTGCATCTTGTGAGAGCTAATACAGAACTACATGTGTATTTGCTACAGAAAGACCCTTCCATTCAAAAGCTCCTGCCAGCTGTCACCCCCGCAGCTAATATCACCTCATAATAGTCACAAAATACCAAAAATAATGTTTGTGTTGAGAGAAACAGGAAAGCTTGTAAATAAACCAGAATTCAGTAACATGTATGACTTGAGGGCTGCAGCAGAATATACTTCAGACATATAATACTAGAGATTTCTGGTTTGTGTCTGGTATCTTACTGCTATGTTGGGCTGGTGTTTTATGCTTTTTTGATCGAGGAAAACAGAAAAATGGTGTAAAATAAAATAATCCTGTCTTTTTTTTTCTGTTAAGAGGAGAAAATATGCTTTGTCTCGGTTACCAGTTACTTTCCTTAAGATGATATCCTACGTTTAGATTTGGAATTGTTCCCTGGCTAAGTGATGACTCTCTCATTTTGTGTCCGGTTTCTGAAAGAAGTGAAAAGATTTAGCTCACAAATTTTTCCACATAGGCTACAGCCCTGCTGTTTGGGGCCAACTGCTGTCCTTGGTTACAAGTTGGTGTCACTGATGAGCTCTCTGAGTTAGTAGCTGCGTTGTGAGTACATTTCAGCGTAGTACTAAGACTTAAATGTTTTGTTTCTCTCTCGCATATGGGAGTAAGAATTAAGCAGATGATAGATAAACTGATTTTAAAATAGATACAGAAATAGAGGTTCATTTTCCAGTCCAACATGCTGCTGCCAGTACTGAAGCAAGAGTAAAACCATTACTCACTGCCCTGCGGGTGCTGCACCCTGCAATGAATGAGGGCCATATTTTTAAATACCTAGGAACATCATGAAAAACTGGAGTCAATGCAGTAGTTCAGATCTTAATTAGTCAAACTGCCTTTCCTCCTTCTGAGCTGCCAGCCAGAAAAATCTGATTATATTTTAAACCTTCTGAAATGGACTTTGCCTTTTCACTCCTTAGGAACTATCTGTGAAACCAAGAGTGAGGAAAAGTGTAGTATGTGCCTTCATTGCCTGGTTTCAGATTGGTAACATCCCTCCGAAGTTTTACTTTCAGGGCAGCCCTTATCCCTGTATTTCAGCTTCCAAGATTTTCTGTACTTTGAAATTAAAAACCAAGTCAACCTTTGACCAAGAATTTCAAAATCACCTGATGGAAAGCCCTCCCTTTTTGCTGCCTGATAAATGAAAAACTCTCCTCTCCTTATGGGTCTCAAGGAAAAGACCTGAGGCTTTATTAATTCTGAATTGCAGTTTTTCTGGATAATTCTTTTTAGGAGGAGGCATCCCTATGAAGTGTTTGGAACTCTTCATTGCTTTTTACCTGGAGAATAGAAAACTGGGAGAAAAAAAAAGAGATAAAAATGTTAGTAATGCTACCGTGATGTGAGGACCTTACTGTGGTTGGAGCCTGCCAGGTAAATGTGAGATTGCTCTTAGCCTTACTAGCTTGAGACCTGTCTGAAATAAAAGAAGAAAGCAAAGCCAAACAAAACTCAATGGAAATACTACACTCTCTGCACCCCTCCCTGCCCTCACTGTAGTTTTTGTGCTATCATGAGTTGGTTTTCCCACAGCTTGTCTCAGTCAGCATCTATTTCGTGGAAAAGGGCAGAGCCTTGGCCATTGCTGGCTTTGCAGCCCTCTCCAGCTGGTGAGCATGGCCAGCCTTCTCAGCCCCCGGTGAAAATCTCAATGGAGGACAGAGAGCATTGTCTGCTAGAGGGTGGATGGTGTATTTTATATTTGAAATTCCCATCAGTGCTCCCTGTGTGAGCATCGTGAGGTTTCCGAGTTAGTTAGTGGTTTTGTGGATTTCTGTCCAACTCGTTCTGCTTGTGGTCTGACTTTGAAGGCAGATCATGAGCTCTGTACCCTTTCTGGAGGTGATCATAGAATCGTAGAATGCCAGGTTGGAAGGGACCTCAAGGATCATCCGGTCCAACCTTTTTAGTAAAAAAAAAAAAATAAAGCAAAATTGTTTGAGATGGCCCAGCACTCTGTCAAGTTGTATCTTAAAACTACCTGGTGTAGGGGAGTCCACCACTTCATATGTGATAGATACCTGGAAGAAATTCAGCCTAACTCAGGCAGCCTTGTTTACTGGGGTAGGCGCAGTGTGGGAAGGCAGGCATGGCACGAACTATCTGTTAATACCAGGAGAAGGCAAGAAAGGTCTTTTAAGAGAAATTATAAACATATTTGGCACAGATGTACAATAAAGAACCTCCTGTAAGACTCATTCTTCCACTGTTGCCTAATCATTTTGGTACGTTGTTTTTGAAGGTTTGTTTTTTTCTGCTTTGCGTCGCCTTCTAGTACTCAGATGTCTGGCTGATGAGGTCTTTTGATGCTCTATGCTGTATTTATAGCCCTTATGAACTTGTATTGCAAAATCAGTAGATTTTAATCATTCGCTTCTTTGAGGACTGAATCCTAAATATGCAGACTTGTTGGCACTTAGAGAGCTTTATTTGTCCATTAAAAACAAGTCAGTCTATCGGCCCTGGCTGTCTTGAAAGGCTTGGGATTAAGATATCAGCTTTACCCGGTGGCAGCACTGAGGTGAGTAACAGTAGAGAGATGGACAGAAAGATTGGGAAAGAATGAACTGTTGATATCTGTATCATGGAGTTAGAAACTGTTATTTTGCCAGAGCGCGTCTGTCATTGTCTAGTTTGCTTTTTCTGTGGGCAGTTCCTCATCTCTGCAAGTCCACTGAATGCTATGTAGAAAATCTTTTCAAGGATAATTGCTGATGCGAAGGTCGATATTCTCATGTTCTGAACGATGCCTGGATTATAAAAATGGTGATGTCTCTGAGTACTCTTTTTCACTTTTTTCTTTCACTGAAATTTAGAAAAAGAAGTCTTAGGGAATGATGCTGGTAAAATGGATGGACTGTCCTTGATTTTTGAAATCCCAGCTTTTCTTTGTGGAATTTCCTGGCTTTTTCTTTACTTTGTAAATCGTTTCTTGTGGAGAGTTAAACAGAAAAGTAAACAGAGAAGTTTTTAGACCTACAATATGAGCCATGCGAACTAAACAAATGACATTTCCTATTGCAGCCTGTCAGCATCGATGTCTGCACGACAGCAGAAACACAGCATGGAAGAAAACAGGAATTTTAGAAAGAATCTCAAGATTCTGATAAGTCCCCCTTCTTTTACTCCTAAAAAAAAACTGAGGAGAAAGCTGATAAGGCACTGTGTTGGAGATAGGCAATATACTGTATAAAAGCAAAAGTTTAGCTTTCAGCTTACATAATAGACAGGGAAAATGTCACCTCAGATTATAGTAGTTGCACTAAATGCTTGTCTGTTAAAAGCAATTGATGTTTTTTCCTGCTGTGCCGGCACATAGAGCTGCTATCTTCTCTGCTGTAGAGTTAAACCAACACGATTTCAGCTACGCTGAATTATTTTTTTTTCCCCAAAAGTCTGTGTGTGTCAGTCACTCTACAGAATTTGCTAGGAATTATGAATAAAAAAGTTGTGTGGCAAGGGAACAGGCTGCTGTCCCACCAGTCTCTGATTTTCAGTGTCTTTTCACACAAATGCAGGATTTTGTGCTTTGCAACAGAAGCGATCTTACGTAAATTCAAGGCAAAGCAGAATTTCAGACTTGGTATGTCAGTTCTTCAAGCCTTGTGTGGGTAAACTGCTACTTATGATAGTTTTTCTGGGTAAATTTGGGGGGGATTTTGACCCTTAGTGTTTATATTCACTGGTAGAAATATGGTAAGTTTGGTTTAAAGTCCTAGAGGCACAGTGCTTGAAATGGGCTGATGTGGCAGACATAGCACCATGTCAAAAAAGACAAGCTGTTGTTACTGCTTTTTGGATCTTTCCTCTAAAACACAGGCAGAAGTTGTTTAATTTGTGAGAAATCTAAAATACTATTTTCTTCCTCCATTTAAGAAAGAGGCTGATTTTTTTTTGGTGTGATTTATTGTTGTTTGGGTGGGTTTTTTGAAAAACTTGGCTGTGGTGTTTTGTTTCCTTTTGTTTCCATTTAGGAAAGAAACCAACAAAAGTGGGCTTTTGATTTTCTCCAGATTATGGTGCTGCTCTGATGATGGCAAAGGATTTTTTTTTTTTTTTTTTCCTGTTTTTTTGATACTAGATACAGGATCTTACATTTTCAGAAGTGACTCACGATTTGGCACAAAGCCATTTTTGGAGTGCATAACCTAAACCAGCTGAAAGATGGTATTCAGTTCTTTCTGAAAACAAGGTTCCATTAAAGACTTTTCAGTTCGTCAGCAAAATGCCCAGGCGTCCAAAATCACACTCTCATGTGCAAATATAGCTTATTAGATTTCCTTTCAGGCCAAGACTGAAAGCTTTTCATAATTTGAAAGAAGTTAAAAGATTAAAAGCAAACACATTTTTATGTCTCTCTGTAATTATGTAATAGGATGTGATATTATGAACATTTATGATGTCATGTAATTTATTATAAAACAGTTGCATTGTTGTCTGTATTCTTGCAAAGAGAAGGCAAGTGGGATGGCTAGACAGCCTGTTAGGTTTTGCTAATTTGTATACTACAGTCAGGCAGATGGAGTTGCATAGCTATAAACTGTTATCATCTTGGTTTCCTAAAATCTAGATTCTAGCTGGGTAATAGAGTCCTCTGTAATTTTCTCTATACAGTCTCACAGCACTGACTGATTTAGTGGCTGTTTCTCCTTTTTTTTTTTGCTGTTAGTTGGTGATGGAGCTGCTGTAAACAGGGAATTAGGCAACAGCAAACATCAGTTTGTCGGTCTGTGACACTTCAGGGCTGTAGGGGAAGGGGGAAGCAGCAGGAAAAAAGTTGCTGGGGAGCCTGACACAAAAGAAATGGGTAAATCTTGCAGAGCAACACGTAAAACCAGGCAGGGTTCTCAACACAGCAGCACCAAAATCAAAAGTGCTGTTGAATGACAACTTCTGTATTGATAGAAAATAGTGGAGCTCCAAGAAAACATTTTTTTCAGATTTCTGTCATCAGTAAATACCTGTGAGAATGATCTGATTCAGTACCTTGTCACCAAAATCCATCTCTGAAGACAGTCCGTAAGCATGAGCTCATCGGTGTGTTTCATTCCCAAACTCTGGCTGAACCAATGGGGAAAATCATTTGAACACCACAAATGAAAAGATCAGATTTCAAACAGATGAGACTACTTTTGTGTTTACAGCATCACTTTCGGCGTAGCATAAAATGAGAAAAAAAACCTGTTTAGGAGTTCACCGTGGTTGCATCCTATGGAATCACAGAATCATAGAATAATTAAGGTTCGAAAAGACCCCTATAGGATCATCAAGTCCAACCTACTACTCAATGGCTCCATGATCACCAGACCATGCCCTGAAGTGCCACATCCAGTCGCCCTTTGAACACCTCCAGGGATGGGGATTCCACCACTTCCCTGGGCAGGCTGTTCCAAGGCCCGACCACTCTTTCCGTAAAGAAATTCTTCCTAATGTCCAATCTAAACCTTCCCTGGCCCAGTTTGAGGCCATTACTCCTTGTCCTATCATTAGTTAGTAGGGAGAAGAGGCCAACACCCGCCTCACTACAACCTCCTTTCAGAGAGCTGTAGAGAACATACAGTTCCATTATTGTTTTGAGTTAAGAAACCAGGGAAAAAACTCAAGGAACTCTAAAATGGTTCTGTGGAACAGGCAGATGTTCATCAAAAATAACCTGATAATAACTGTTGGCATTGGGTGGAATACACGTTCGTAGTTAATCATTATGATTGTGCATCGGCAAGGAAACCACAGGATATTCTGTCCAAGTTGTTAAAGATGCTGTCCAAAATGCCGTCCAAGATTTTGATTAAAACAGAGGATGCCTTTTGCACAATGAGATGTTATGGCTGGATCTAATTAACGATGAACAATTGGAACCACAGGAGAACAAAATAAAATAGTGATTCAGATAAGTTTTAGAGCTTTTCCATTACATAGTCCATATGAACGACCCAAACATGAAAGTCATAAATTGGTCTTGCAATTAAAAAAACCCGAAAACCAACAAAACAAGCAATGTTGAAATATTATATGTAACAAAAGCTCTTCTCGTTTGTAAAATGAAAAACGCAGATTTCTACTGCGTCGTAGCTCAGCTGAGATATTCAGTTGCTTTGTTATATTGTACTTCTGAAGAGAATTCCTTCCCTACAAGCAGGAAGCTAAACGAGTATGAAAGCCTTTTCTGAACAGATTAGACAAAAGAGAAAGCAAGGTGTTTTGTGTCTAATATTGCCACTGAACGTGAAATCACACGTCAGAGCGATCAGGCTGGAAGACTGTGAACTTCCACCTCTGCCCTGTATTCTCTCTGAGATACTTCTCTGCCCCTCTCCTCTACCAGCGGACTTTGAGCATCTTCTTTCGCTCCCAACTCTACGCCGACGTGGAAAGATAGTGGAGAGGAAAGAAAGCTGCCCATTCCTCCTCCAAAGGATGGTGGAGGTGATGCTGCCCAATCCCATGCACCCTGGGTTTGCTTCTGTACCTCATACCACTTCATTTCTCCCTGCACATTCCTGTTGTCCTGCCTTCCTGAAGCCCATTCTGGTTCAGGGATCTGTGCCAGAAGTCAAAAGATTATAATTAATATATGTTTTAAAAGTTTCTGCGTGGGAGACATATTCCTCCTGGTACTGATGTCTGTTGCATCGGATCTGCATTTCTCTTGACCATGTAATTAATCATAGTGTCTCTCTCCATCACAGCAATTTTTCACGGACGACACTAGCAACTGTTTCAGTGTGTTGAAGAGTAACCTTAAAAATCCAATACATAACTCCGTGTGCTACTGACCACCAACGAGCAATTATTTTTTTAAAAAACAAATTTAACTATGATAATGAATCGTGGATCTCCGAGAAGAGGTTGAGGAAAGTGATTTCTGTTTCATTTACTGTAGTTTCTTGAATAATAGTCAGATTTTCCCATTTTAGTATAACAATAAGCCAGTAGGATCTAAAGGATCTCAAGATAACTTTATACAAAATGTTTTGGCTCTGTGATTCCCAGCTCAATGTTTTATTGTCAGAAGATGTAGAAATCTTCCTGACTTACCAAGAACAGAAATTGTGGCAGCCATTGATAACTAAATAAAGAAGATGCACTGTGTGGTAAAATAACATCTCAGCTTGGTTTTGCTTGTGGAATATCTTGAAGAGAAACCCAACACCCTCTTTAAATCGAACAGTGAGGTGCTTGAAGTCATCTTTTCTATTGTGTGCTGGGTCAAGCTGGCTGACAGGTCCCTTCCAGAGCATCCTCAGGCACAGCTGTAACTGGTACGTGTCTCCTGGGGAACGCCGTGCAGCCGACCACAGGTCTGTGGTGCGCAGGGAGCGCCTGTCCTCGGGAGGCTGCCGGTGAATCAGGAGATCCAGAATACCGGCTGCATCCACCCTGGGTCAGGGCATCCCGCTCCTGTGTGTCCAGGTGCCTTTCTTGACCAGAGGGACCAAAGGATTCTTAGTTTAAGTGGTGATAATTGCTCAGGGGATTTCTTAAAAGAAAGCATTTTGTCCCTGGTATTTCTTCTAATAGATCCTTATGCATGAACTCTGTCAGTATAATTACAGCTTTGTAAATCCCCATCATTTGATCTCTGTTTGTAACAAAGGATTTGTCTGTTGACTTACAGCTAGTTGCAAATACCTCATAAAACTGACAGCTGAGGTTTATCTGTCATATACTAACCAAGGCGGGGAGAGGGGGAGAGCAAATGCCACTGTTTGTCTGAAAATACAGAAATGTAAATAAAACCATTGGAGCATCCAAGATGGGGAAGATGCCACTTCCCCTTTCCTGCTAGTTGCACATTTGGAAGTTTTCAATGTGCATTATTGCAGTTTTGATTTTGAGTACTTTGATAGATTTGTCGTTTTTCTGGCCTTCTTTGGTAAAACATCAAGATAAAAGGTAATTACAACAGATTGTCTTTGATACATTACTACTGCACAGTTACTAACGAAATGTTTGGATCTGTCAGTTTGTCTCTTAATCAGAGTTTAGCCCAATTCCACCTTTCAAAAAAACCCTGAGTCTTCAGCATGCTTGACCTTAGCTCCAGAAAAGAAAGCAAATATCATTTCTGAAGGCTTTTATCATGTTAGCTTAGCTGCAAAATCTTCATTCAACAATATTTTGAACTTAGTCATAGTTGGTTATCACTAGCAAATGATGTCATTGCCACTAGCAGTGTTTACCACCACCTCTCCAGAAACGATGGAAAGAAGTTAGGCAGCTGCAGAAACTATTCACATGGAACTGTGTTTCAGTGAAAATCTGTATGTTCTGGATATACTGAGCATAGGGAGACATCTTCCAGAGCCCATTTTAAAAATACTTGTTTCCATTTCATTGCCTGTTTCTTCTACAGGCACCCAAACCTGCTGTTTGAAAAACACTTCCCAGTGGAATTCCTGGCCCAATGATTATCCAGTGGTGTTGTACATGCTCCTTAATATCTCTACTGCAGCATAAATAGAAAGCAATTACTCTTCTCTGTAAGCTTGCTTTCACTGACTTTCAAATGGCAGAGTTCTGGTTTATTTATTCTCGGGATATTTTTTGTAGCTTTCAAAATGTACGTGGAGCTTAGGGACATGTTCCTTGCTCAGATCACGCAGCCTGTGCCGCAGTTCTCAGCTACGCTGGGACTGTTTACTGGGGCGTGTGCTGTACATGGGACTTAAATGAGGGCATGTGCCATGCAGGTAGAAAAAAAAATGAGATGAAAGAAATGTAAGAAAAAAGATCTTAAAACTAAAGATAAAGCAGTTAATGTACTACTGACTAATTCACTATGCTTTTTTTTTTTTTTAGTGCATTAAATTTCTACATCATAGAACTTTCTTGCTTAATTTTCGATGGAATTGCCATGAGAGCTGCGTTCCGTTGGGCAAGTGTGATGGTTGTCATCCCCCATCCCAAGCAGAACACGACGTCATCAGTTTGATTATTAGAAAAAGTACTGGGGAAAAAAAAATATGCATTCTGGATGTATCATGAGTTGGAAGCATCCAGGCTTTGAGCTCTGGGATGTGTTGGGTTGACGCTGTCACCCTGGAAAAGAGAACGGAACGAAGTCTGTCACGTTTTAGTCCAGGACTCAGTAATGACATTGACTGGCTGGGGATATTGTGCAGGAATATTTACTGCCCTTGAAGGTACAGCCTTTTTAATTGTGCCAGCCCAGAGAAGAGAAACTAGGGGCAATGAAGACAACGATAATTGTGCTCGTGTCAGGGGAATAATTGGAAGCAGAAAAATAACGTGTTTTCAGATACAAGGTTTGAAGGTCCAAGCCATGTCTCTGCTGTAGTTTGTGCTTTACTCAGACATACGGACAATGATTAAAACCAGGCATCTGGTAGAAAGCAGTCTGAATCGAAGGATGAAGTGTCTCACCTTGCTCTGGATGTCTCAGCTTGTCTGCTCTCTGAATTCCTCTTCAGTAAGCTGGAGGAGAACATTCCAGACTGCTGTTTGCATGACTGAGCTCAGGAGTGGTGACCACCACCGGTAACCGCTTAAACACATGTGGGATGAATACCCCGAGTCCCCAAAACTTGCCATTTCACCACCTTTATACGTTGCATTTAAAGCTTGAAGGTTCCCCTCAGATTGGACTGTGAAATTTTGGGTGATACTCAGCAAAGTGATGAACACTGATAGTTCAAGATCCTGTTGCGTTGATCCTCAGCAAGGTTTTCAAGCTTTAAGGTGAATGGAAGGTTTCTCGTTGACTGCAGTGTGCATCGGTGCGCCTTTGGTGGCACTGGGCTGGGCCTTAGGGGGATGACAAACGTAAATACCTTGCCAAAGGAGAAAATGATTGATTTTATAGCATGTGATTATGTTATGAACAGAGAGAACAGCTGCCCTTTTCTGAGATCTGCTTGGTTCTCTCGAAGTCTCTGAATCCTATGTTACAATAATACATTAGCTTTTCTTTTTAACGGCACAAATAATAGATGTTAAAAAAAAATAAGTAGATAAATAAGTCTGAGCATTTGAAACAATTATTTTTGGTACAGTTTTTCTTTTTAAAGTAAATTAATTTATCTTAGTCTTTTTTTGGAGTCAAGGACATTAATATTTATGATACAAATACCTCATAGTGCAATAGAACCTGAAGGTCTACGAGCCAATGTGTATTGTAATCTTTCTACGTTAATTTTTTTTTTTTATTCTTCATTAAAAAAGAGAAATTTAATGGAAATGCTGGCGAAACAGGGCTATAGACATTACTGTCTGTGGACTCACCAGTTACTGGAGAGGATGGTAGATTCTGGAGATGGGTGACTGGAGAGCTGCCTGGCAGAGAAAGACCTGGGGGTGTTGGTTGACAGCCGGCTGCACAGGAGCCAGCAGGGTGCCCAGGTAGCCAAGAGAACCAACTGCATCCTGGCCTGGATCAGAAATGGGGTGGCCAACAGGAGTAAGGAAGGGATTGTGCCCTTGTACTTGGCACTGCTGAGACCACCCCTCAAGGGCTATGTCCAGTTTTGGGCACTGCAGGATAAGGAGGACATTGAGGTGCTGGAGCAGGTACAGAGAAGGGCGACGAAGCTGGTGAAGGGTTTGGAAAACATGTCTTATGAGGAGTGGCTGAGGGAGCTGGGGTTGTTTAGTCTGAAGAAGAGGAGGCTGAGAGGAGACCTCATTGCTCTCTACAGCTCTCTGAAGGGAGGTTGTAGTGAGGCGGGTGTTGGCCACTTCTCCCTAGTAACTAATGATAGGACAAGAGGTAATGGCCTCAAACTGGGCCAGGGAAGGTTTAGATTGGACATTAGGAAGAATTTCTTTACAGAAAGAGTGGTCAGGCCTTGAAACAGCCTGCCCAGGGAAGTGGTGGAGTCCCCATCCCTGGAGGTGTTCAAAGGGCGACTGGATGTGGCATTTCAGGGCATGGTCTGGTGATCATGGAGCCATTGAGTAGTAGGTTGGACTTGATGATCCTATAGGGGTCTTTTCGAACCTTAATTATTCTATGATTCTGTGAATTCATAGCATTTTCACTAAAGCAGTTGTGGGTTTGTAGCCTTTTAGGATGATCTCAACAAACACACAACAGTAGCAGTGGTGATGTTTGTTTATTCATTATTCCACCTTTAAGCAGTTGGGTCAAGCTACCTGGCTGAAATGTAAGACTTCTTAGCCCCAGGAGTTTAGACTGTGACCACAGGCCCAGCTGCTGCTTCACCACACCCGCCGAGACCGAGTCTCCCTAAGGAAGCACTGAACAATCCAAGGCCCGCTGGGTTCCGAAAGGAAAAGGGCTGTTGCAGATTAGCCTTTGGCATCCTGCAGTCCGGGCTTTTCACTCCGCAAAGAGCGGCACATCTCGCTGACTGCTGCACGCGCTGCAACTGTGAAATCCGATGGCCTTGAGTCAAGTCTGGCGGGGCAGGAAGAATTAAATGATGTTTCTATGCCAGCAGAGTTCCTTGCGTCTTGAGGAAGAACTTTGCTGAGGGAGGTCAGTGAGATTTTCCCTGGTTGTTCTTTTACGTTTGTTTGGGTTTCCCCTGAGTTGTTTTGTTTGGGTTTTTGTTTGTTTGTTTGTTTGTTTTTCAGTGACATGCTTTTTAATTCTTACCGGTAGCTACAGCAGAACTGAAAACCAAATTACTGGAGTGGCTTTAGGGATGAATTTATCTCCTGGTCAGTATTCTTAGTCCCTGACCCCTTTCTTTTTCCTTCCTTGGCTCTAATGGAGTGAGAACTTGGTGACTTTTCTAGGCCTGGTTGGCTTTCTGTGATCTTTTGTGTAGAAGGAAAGCGTAGTTGCTTTGCTCAGCCGATCTCCTTGTGGCCCTCTGAACATCAGAGCATCCTGCAGGGACTACAGAAGTAAACTGAAGTAAACTGGTGGTGAATTTGTCTAGGAGACCGAATAGATTTGCATGTTTTGTAATATGAAGAATCTTCGTCCTGGTTGTTTCTTTTTAAACAAAGACATCTGTGGTGGATTTCAGGAGCCTAGAAGTAATAGCATGAGTCGGATTTTGTTGGTTAATAATATATGTGTAAGAAGAAAAGTAGTGCCCTCATCCCTAATGTGATATCTGTTCAAAGACTTAGGCAGAGTATATAATATATATCTAAATTTTGGGAAGTGCACCTGAATACCTGGGGTTGGTGGTGAGTCTTCTTTAAGAAGACTCATGAACTTCTCAAAGAAGACTCAAGTGGCAAAGTACATGGTTGAAACAGTCTCTGTCAGTAGGGATTTTTTTTTAGTGTTAATTTTAGTATTTACAAAGCCGATTCGGAAGGAGTTGTTCTGAAAAAGATAGAGCTTGCAAAAAGATGTGTGTTAGTTTTTTTGTATCTGAATTGAAAGGATAATGGTAAATACCTTGTTGAAATTACAGAGCCTTTTGTTGCCGAGTGTGAACAGTCGTCTGCTTAGTTTAACTTAATTGTATTGATGTGCTTTTGAGGCAATTTGCTGGAATCCCTCCAGAGTACATCCAGAGTTAACACATTTGGTGGCTGGCAACGAGAACAGTTTTCACTGTAAAGAAGCATATGCTTAGAAAAATGACACATCTGAATATCACAATGAAAATGTCTTCTCTTCTTCTGGTAGAGATCTTCCCCTCCATCTAAACAAGGAGGTCATTAAGCATGAAAGCAGTGCAAGCATTTAACAAGAAATACTGTATTTTTATGTGAAAGCGAAGAGCCCATGTGAAGCTTTTGCCAGGGTGTCAGAGGCAGGTGAGGCAGGAAACCTGGACAGTGACCGTTGGATGCTGGAGTCTCACTCAGCCAGCGTGGTTTTGGGCACCCTGGGGTGAAGGTTATCTCCACTTGGATAGAAGCCAGATCATCTGAGAAGCTTCTTCCTACCTGGTAGACAAAAATAACGGGCCCTTCTTGCTGTAGGAGGACGTGGCCCTCTGGAGCAAATGTGTCCTAAGACCATCAAGCCAGGCAGACAGCAGGGCTCCTGAGAACCTGCGTTGGGAGGTGCTCATGGCTCTCATTATAGCTTGTCTTCTTATCAACAGCTAGATCAGATAAGGGAAACTTAATGCAAACTGTTTCTTTAAGCATGTTAGGTTGTTGTTTTTTTTGTTTTGTGTGGGTTTTTTTTTTTTTTCAGGGAGTCATAAAACCTGCCAAAGTCAGCTTTCATTCTTTTAAAGGTATGTAGGATGAGTTAAATATGTTTCAAAGCAGCCTGTGCTGTGAGTGTTTCTAGCAAAGAAATACTTTTGCTTCAGAATCTGTGGATCTTGTCACACAGCCAGGAAGACTTTTAGTCTTCTTAAAGACTTGCCTCTTTACCTTCTTTGTGGTTAAAATAGCCTTTCCTGTAAGATAGTCCTTTCCCTTCCTACACAGAACCATTCCGATCCCATAAAGTTTGTGCTGTGACCCGCTGTAGTGTTGGGGCAGGTGAGTAATAAAGAATCAGAGACATAATATGTCCTCAGTTGCACTCTGACTAGCTTCAATGGGTGTTTTGCATGAGAAAAGTAAGAAGGATTTGGCTCGTGCTGTAATAAATCCCACTCAATCCTATTGAAACCCTGTGTAGCACCCAGTGATACAATACCTGCTGGTTCTGTCTCTTGATTCCTGCCTGCAAAACCTTTCTTGTGGGTGGCCCACACCTAAAGCAAGGCAGGTTAGTGTGAAGTAATCTGGTGCTGATGCGTGTTTTAACAGCTGATTATCAGAGCTGTAAAAAATTAAACCTGGGAGGTTTTTATATATTTTACTAAGTAATATAATGACCTTATAGTCATTTCTCTTCCTCTAAAGGTGTTACATGTACACATATTCCACTGGGGGAAATCAGATGCTGCAAATGTCAGCTCTGATGAACCAGTTTCTAAAAATGAGCTCTCATGCCTTTTCTCAAAATGGATGGTTAATGTAATGGATTTCTGCGCTTCAGGATTGCCTGGTTTTAAGTTCACCTGTTCCATTTCTGAAATAGGCTCATTTTATAGTTCTCATAAACCACCAGGTGAAGATACTCTAAATTAAGGGAAGATGCACTTTTACTGTTCACTTCAGCTTTGCTTCCATCAGATTGACAGATTCACAGCCATTCCTAGAAGATGCTGTTATTAACCACTCTGTCCCCCAAAACCCACTGTTGGCATTGCAGAGCAGAGAAGTCGTCTCTTCACCCACTGCATTGGCCATGTGCTTTGAGGCCAAGCTTCCAGTTCATCCTTGGCAAAGATGGACAAGGTCAATCCTTGTTTTTCCCTTTATCTGTAAATTTCTAACCACACTGACCGATGGCTAATGAAGTGTGCCGAAAGCGCTAGAAGTTGAGATGCTGTGACTCAGCGTGATTTTCTCTGCTTTTCAACAAATACCACTAATAATTGTCAGATTTTATTAACTTGCCTTTTTGTTTTCTGTTTCATGCTGTGTATTATGCTAATTTAGAAAATGAAATAAGATGAAGTGTGGTTCTGTTCTTGCATATATTAGTGGCAAAAAAAAAAAAAAATCCTATTTACTTCACAGTTACCAGAATCCAATTCCCAATTACAATACTGATGCCTGCAAATAGTTCTCCTTGGTTGTAGAGAACTGAACAAAAGTCACGACGAAGAAATGGAAGGTTAATATTTTTGCAGACCTCAACATTCATTGATTATTCTGAGTCATGGGCATACTGCACCACAAGTCCATCTTATAATAGAAAACACCCAGTGTCTAATAAAAATAATAGAAGTACAAATGCTGGTTATAAAAAAAATGTTTGCAGTGAAAATAAACCTATAAAGGGTGCCTGATCAGCCTGCAGGTTAGATGATGAATTGACAAGATCAGTTGTTTCCATTGATATTTCTTTCCAAAGCATTTGAAATGTTTGTTCGGAACAGCTAGTTAAGACAGTAAATAATTCAAGGCCTTCATCCCAGAGTGTTCAGAATGATTAACTCTCCAAAATAACAGAAATTTATTTCAGTTATGTAAAAAGAATTCCTTGGTTTTGGTGTTAATTGAAGTGAAACTAAAATGATAACTTCAGAAAGTAATTTTTTACCAAATGGATCTTTAATGCAGATTTCTTTACTCTTTTCAGTGAAAGAACAGAAAATGAAGCTGTAATAAGGTAAGATTTTTTTATATTCCACTTTAGTAAGATACTGGAGTTAGTTGGAGGTAATTTTTAACAAATATGCTCAGCATTTCAGAATAGATCCTAGACATAATTCACAATGTCAAAGCAAAAAAAAAAGGAAAGGAGACAGCATTGCAGGAGGAGCGTGACAACATTTGGCTGCTTTTTATTGTTACTAAGTCTCTATTCGGTCTTTTAATCAAAATAAGATACCTGCATAGATTTGGAAACTTCTTTTTGCCTATAAGATATTTACAAGTAATTGTTTTTCAGCAGAATTTATAATTTTAACTACTTGGTCAAGTAAAATCTTCGCTTAGAAAGAGAACATTTTTGCAGTTTGAAAAGGAAATATTCTAGAGTATATGCTGATAAAATAAGTAGCTTTCTAGAAAATTTTGGGGATTTTGAGATATGGTGGTAAGAGTTTGAGTTACATAGCTAAAGACATGTATCTGTAGAGGAGTAGTGAACTCATCTGGGAGTGAATATTTCCTCTCCTCTGTGATATGATTCAGGCTGCATTCTGGAAATGGATTCTCTGTGCATCTGCTGGAGAAGCAGAAGGCAGAAGGTGTTTTTTCCATACATTACCAACAGCAAGGGGTGTTTAAAAAGGGGTATTTTAATCGTCTTATTTATTTATTTTTTTTATTATGCTGACATTCACACACTGTGTTACCTAGAAAATGAAGCAGCTTTGTCAAGTAACAGAACCAGGCAGGGGACAGCGAGTTGTTCTGACAGGCAACCGCACTATGAACCTGTTCAAAACGTTACAGAAAAATATAGTTACTTTTAAGTCACAATTAATAGCTTCACTTCTAATAATCATTCACAGGATACTGAGGAAGGAAAGTGGTGTTGGTTACTTCTTTCCTTTTTTTTCCCCATATTTGCCAGTTTTGGTTTGGTTTTTATTGGTGGTTGAAGTAAAAGCTTGTGGAGTTGTTAGCTGGATTTTGTGCACCTTTTTCAAGTTAAATGCTTCCCAAATGGAAGTGGGATTGTTTTTTAAACCTGCTGGCATCTTAAACCAGTACAAGCTGATACATCTACAGAAACTGTGGTCCTGATTTGCAGAGGGACATCCTCGGAATAGGGAAGAGGGAGGCTAAAAAAAAATTTGGTTAAGCTATGCAAAATGTAAACTGCTGGAAACCACAAGTGAGTAGAAATGTGAAATATTAATGGAAAAAACAGAACTGTTGTGAAAAAGTAATGAGGTGTCATATCACATTTTTTTGTTATGGAAAATTTTCAAGCGATGTTGTAAAGAGCAGGCAATCTAGTTTTGCATATTCTTACTTTGTATTAGTATACAGGGAGTATGTGCTTGTATTTGCAGTTACAAAGGTGTGTGCATATGCAATATATCTCCAAGACAGCAAGATGCTGCTTTTTTTCACCAAATCAGTATGAAAGACTGAAAGTCCTTCTGGAATAGGGTGAAGGAAGCTCAGGAACTTTATAATGTGTTGAGAACCACATGAGTAGTACAGGGGTTTAGTAAATGCCAAAAAGAAATTCTACTTCTGAGCAGACTTTGTACACTGGTCTCATCAGCGTCCGTGATCCAGGGAGGACACAAGTCCTCCTTCTGTCTCCTTACCAGGATTCAGCTGTACAAGAACTGGGCAAATGCCGCAAAAACGTATTAAACTCGCTCTGTTTGTAGTTGATCACCTAACACAGGAGAGCCTTATGTGGAGCCTCTGAATGTTGCGGTAATATAAATATCTAAGTAATATGCCCAAGTAATATAGCATGACAGCAGTACTGGAAATGTACTCATTTTGTTTCTCAGAGGCACAACTGGAAGTATTTTAGGGGACCTCTTGCTCACCTCTGAATTTCTGCCTTGGCAGTGCCTGCAGAAGTTCTGGGTCATTCTCTTTGCAGGGTTTTTATGTGATTTTGACATACAAGTAGTAGAAAACCACCTGCCAGCAGCCACCCATTTCTTTATGAGTTAACTATAGCATTTCGTAACTACTAATCTGGTCTGATCTAGAATTTATCAGTGAAGTGCTGGGGTCCGAACCCCGAGCCCTGAAGTGAACTTGACACCTGGATGAATTTCACAACCAGGTACAAGGGGCTAAGGCTGCCCAGGTGCCTCCTGTTGTCATCAAGGGCAAGACTGGGTTGGCCTCTGTGTTTGCCACTAAGAAGATCTTTTGGCTCCGCTGCTGGCTGCCACCCAGTAGGTGTTGAGTGGTGGGGACACATGCCATAGCAGACCTTGATGTGAGGGATGGGCTCCCTCTGTTGTGAGAGGGCCAGCCAGGATGGGAGGCCAGGCCAAGCACACCCTGAAAGGCTGAGAACTAAAGTAGAAATGGGAAACAGCTGCCAGTTAGGTGGGGATTAGAGGGTGGAGATAAAAGGCCAGTAGAGCTCCTTATTGAGGAGCTGCTGCTGGAGGGGTTGGTGAGGAGGAGTTTTGTGGAGTCAATGAAAGAGCCAAGGATAATGAGGGTAATGGATTGGGTAATGTATCTTTCTGGTATTTGTTGGATTGGTTTGGGCCTGGCTGTGTTGGGACACAGGGCATGGTTGATGTCTTCTTATGTTGTCGTATTTTTGGCTCAGTTTGCCTTTTCTTCTGTTGTGTCACCTGCAGTGGGTGAGTTTATTGCTTCCTTTGTTGCCCCTGTGGTTGGCCAGATTATATCATTTTTGGGGTCCATAGAAATAGATAATAAAACGTATGTGAGTTTCTCTGTATATTTTCTGCTGATGGCTACATCCTTTTTGCTGGGCCAGGTAGTCAGCAAAACAATCAGTTAAGTTAAAAATGGAACTCTGCCGATCACAGTGCTATTAATCTCACATGTCCATGTTTTACAAGTGACTGCTATGAAAACTGGGAAAGCCTGTTAAAGAAGGTGCTTGTTGCCTTCCTCTTGCACTTGAATTGACTTTTCTCGTCTAGTCTCTGTAGTCCAAAGCTATCTATGTAATACTGCTGCAGCTGTTCTGCGTTGGATTCAGGAATCCCTGTTTTGATTTGCCAAGCAGGCAAGCTGTTTATCTCAGGTAAGGGAATTTTTAGATGTGATGTGGCTCATATTTAAAAATATCTGTGTAGGGAGATAGGATAGGGCTCCAACAGACAAAAACACAACGAGATAAGCAAGAGGAGTTCACATTGGAAATCCGATACTGTAAGTGTAATTAACCATTGGAAACACTTAGAAAGGAATGTAGTAGATCACTTGGAGTAATTAAATCAAGATTAGATCTCCTTCTGAAATATCTTCTAGTAGAGTTACAAGTTCTTGTGCTTTGTAGAGAAATTGCTGCGTGAGTTAAGACCTGTGCCAGGCAGGAAGTCAGACCAGATTATCATAAGAGTTCCTTCAGGCCTTTTAAATCCACCTCTCCACCAACAAAGGCTCTTATGTGGTACAGGCAGCCACAGGATTTCCAGAATGAGAGCTGGAGCAGGTCACTCTTGTTTCAGTGGTGAAAGGTTGAAAAGTCTTTGAGCGGATCCTTGAAGAAACGCGGTGGTGGGTGCAATGCTGCTGACTTTGCAGGTTTTGCGCACTCCAGTCTAACGTTACTAGTGCTGAGCCCTTTTCTGCTCGTGTCTGAGCAGTTCATTGACACGTCTTTCTGTAGAATCTTTGTCTGATTTGCTCAGTGGCTTGTATCTTATATTGAGTTCACTGAAAACAAATAATTTATGATGTTTATTGACTCTCCTCGTTAATATAACTGGAGTCCTGAGTGGATCGAGAATTTTCTTCAGTTACTCAGGACAATGCTGTCATCTTTAACATAAGGTCTTCTAAAGCCAATCTTAATATCCATATGAATAGAGAAGGCAGGGTAATTTTTTAGCAGATTATGTGGAATTCCTAGTACAAAATAATCTGTTTTCCCAGAACCTGAAAAAGTAGTAACTTGTATGTTTGCTCTGGGTCCTGCGTGGGATACTGAGAGAGACTGAAGGGCTCTCATCTTCCAGTTCTTATCAGCTACTGGGAAGTGCATTCTTGTTTTACTGGGTAAGAGGCAGCATATCCTTTTTGATCCATCATTTCTATGTATTTTCTATGAAAAAGTAGTTTTATACTAGAAGAAAAACAAAACACTGGGTTGAATAAGACTAGCTCTGCTTCCTTTTTGTTGCTTTCATAAGCTCATTAATGTCAAAGTCCAAAATTAATCAAGAGTTACTGTGCAAAATCATACAAATGGAAAAATTCATCAGTTTGACCTCAGGATGATGTCATCCTGCTGCACTTATGTAGCATAGCTTCTGTTACAGGAATGTATGGTGTAACTTCCACAGGAGTGTGTCAGGAGCAATAGCTAAGACTTGTACTGACTGTATGTGTGCATAACAAATTATTCAGGAGGGTTTTCATGGAATTCCAGCTCTGTTGAAAGACGTGTGACAAAGTTCTGTGCAAAACTAAGAAACCATAGCTTATCCAGGGTAATTGAAGGGTGATCCCTGGTATATCAGAGGATTTTGTTCCAAAATACCTGATACCCTGACCTGCTGGAAGGTGGTGGGTGCTTGGTACCTGGCTTGTTGTTCCTGTGCTCTGACCATCCCTGCTGCTCTCCCTCCCTGGACTGAAGTGGCTGTATGGTTTTTGCAGGGCAGTCTAAACCTGAATTGGGAAAATCATTAGACTAAAACAATAGGAAAACTAGAATGGACAAGTACCCTTGACTTTGAGAACCCAAAGTAAAGTGGCTGAGGTAGGCAAGTCTGTGTCCCTGCACATGGAGGCTGCACTTGCTCTCATGGGCGTCCAAGAAAAAGAGAAACGTAAGGAAGGGCAAGAGATTGGAAGAGGATAACAAAAGCGTTAATTATCCTTGATACTAAGTAAGGGTTTTGTGACTGTGATGAAGTAGAAAGGAGAGTAGACTTTGGTTAGGAGTCAAATACAGTTGGTTGCTTGCTGTGTGATAGCAATGGTGAGGTTTGGGTATGAAGTTTCTTATGCACCATCTCTCTTGAAAATGTTCCATACATATGGTTTTCACAAATTCCTGATAGCTGTAATACTGACTGTGGAGAGTATGTAAAAACAAACTGCAGGATGTATTTTTGCTACCACTGAGTCACTCTTAATATGGATACTTAGTTCTGAAAAGGAGTGAAGGAGGCTGTACCACAGCAGAAAATTGCTGTCTCCGTTAGTAAATGTATTTGAGCCATCAAATTGCTGCTGTCTTTCCATGTGGAACCTCGTGGCTAAGTCATCTAATGTAAATGGAAATAGTTTTTCATACCACAGAAGAAACACCTCTACTGGACTGTGGTACACAAGGCTCCAAAAGGGATTTTTCGGTTGTCACTGAGAGCGTATGTGGCATTTCTTTCTGTTCAGGCAACACTGTAGAAGCACTCCAGATGACAGAAAGGAGGAGTTGTCTTAAGGTCTGGGAAGTTCCTTTGGCTCTGTTCCAACGGACTGCTAGTCCCAAATTTGTTATTTATATTGAAGAACTGCACTTGCTTCAAAAGCTCAGTTTTACTGCATTTAAAAGCTATTGAATCTTGTTTCCTGCACTTTGTTTACTTAATACAAGGGTCTGTGATGTGCCTTGGGTAACTTGCTGTTCTCATCCAAGAAATAAATATACCTTTTACATTTATTTTTATTTACAATTCACATGCTGGATTGGAGCACGGTTCTGTGTACAGAAGTACCCTGGTGCTTATACTGTGCTCGCAGCGTCTGCTTGGATGAGTTAATCGTGCTGTGCTCACTGTTACATAACTTTTTACAAAGTGTGGATTCAGGGAAATTCTGCTGCCGTGAGAGAACGGGAGCATTGGAAACGTTCTCTCCCGCTTCGTGGAAATGTGGCTTTTGGTGACAAGAACACTTGAAAAATAGCAGGTTGGGTGTGCAGCATACACAGCGTCCGACTGGAACATCACGGCGATGTTCAGGGCATCAGGTCCTGCTGCTTGCTGCAGCCCTGGGAGGATGGATGTGGCTCCGGTAGCAGCAGGCAGGGTGATACAGCACAGCTGGCTGCTACCAGATGGGATTTGCAACCGGATAGTGTTCTGTTTTGAGGAACCTTTAGAAGACTCCTTCTGAAAATCGGCAGATTGGCCTAACAGATCCGTTCCAATCAGTGGGAGAGGCGGCTGTCCATTTTACTACAGCTGTGTAAGTTGTCCCAGTAAGCAGAGCGGGCTCTGAAGACCTCCCTGTGGAGAAGCCAGGCGGGTAGGGCAGCGTACGCGGTGTCAGGAATTCCGTTTGTCTCTTGACGTGACGGAAATGGCCTCGCTTCTGGATGTGGGGAAGGGGCAGGCTGCTCATTTTATTTTTCCACCATTGCCATTTCAGACATGGTTCCTCTAGTTCAGCCCTGAGGGGTCCTGTTGACTACAGAATATTTCAGATTACCATACCCTGCTACTAGCACTAGCCACAGCCTTCCCTGCCCCCTGCTCTGCAACGTCTGTTATTGTGAAAGTACCGATAAAAAGGTAAATTAAAGGTTGGGAAAGTCAGTGTTGGCTGAATATCCTTAGTTCTAGTCTCTCCAAGCAACCTGTATCCATTCTCTGCCTTTTTGCCTACTTTAAGGGTCTGAGATGCCATAGAAAGCCTATCTAGAAACTCTAACAGACCTAAATGATGTTAGCTAGATTTGCTTCTAGGTCATTCTCATTCAGCAGCATCCTGAGAATAAGCTTTCGTTCTGTTGTTTCTATTTTCTCATCTGTGGCTTTAATCCAGTGCTCTTTCGTTAATCACATCCTATATACACTGGTCTTTGTGTCCCACAGCTCTCCCCCTCTCCAAGTTTAGGGTCTCAGTTGTTTGCACAGTTGTGCAGGAGACTCTGTGAATGATTTAATTTTGTCATTCGAGGTAAACAGACAGTACAAATATATGCCACCGCACGAAATGTTCTCTAATCACTTGACAAGTGCAGTTTAATTATTTAGCATAGCTTGTAAAAGGAATGAAGTCCTAGTAACCTGAGACTTAACACTCTCCTATTAATTTATCTCTGAGAGGTGGAAAAAGGCTGCTGTATTTTTGTGTGCAAACTAATGCGATTTGCCTGAGAATACGTAAAAGGGGCTGGAACCTGACAGGGATTCTTAATAGTTTCGCTAATAGGTGGTAAATCCAAGAGCATCCCACAGTTAGACAAGATTCTGCCTGTGTTGGCAAACCAGAAGATGCTGTCTGATGCCTTGCCAAAAGAAAACAGTTTTCTTGGCCCAGCTGTATTTTTATTGACTGTGTAACTTGGGGAGAAGAAAAGCTATAAGCCACAGCCTTGCTGAAGAGGTATCATTCAAACTAATTTTTCTGCGGCGTGATAAAGTCCGTGTTGCTACAAAATAAATGTTTAATCAGCGTGAATATTTTTGGTTCCCTCAGGCAGGGCAGGGGGAGATGTAGAAGTTCTAACTTTTTACTCAAGTCAGTGCAAACACAATCTAGCAGGAAGTTCAGAGGAAAATGAGTGGATATCTTAGAGGATTTTTGAAAATGGATTTTAGTGCAGCCAGCTGGAGTTGATGGCTGATTTTGTTCCTGACAGAGAACAGATTATCTCTAAATTAGAAAGCCCCTTCCTCCAGAAAAGGAAAAGAACAAAAGATAAATGTTGCACTTACTGATTAGTTTCCAGTGCCTTGATGGTTTGTGATATACTGGAGTCTTTAGTTGGGGACTTTGCTTGTGTGATACAAAAGGATATTGTGCCCAGGGAATATTTCTTATCTGAGCTGCTCTGAGGACCAGTGGCAGAGTTTGGTCCTTAGAGGGCATGAGCTCTTGCGAGCTCTGGGTTTTACTGAAGTGCTGTTGAGGGGTGAGAGATGGATTCCTATGAAAGCTGCAGCTCCCTGGATCCTCATCAGACAGGCAGATGGGAGGTGAGGACTTACATGTCTTCCTCCTCCTGTGTATTCACTTGAGATGATTTTGTTTGTGGGGGAAGCAAGGACTAAATGGAATCTACTGTATTTTTCCTTCAAATGTAAACTGCTGCCTGAAGTTTTTTCTGCTGTCTTCCCTTTCTACTCAGAGTCAGTAAGAACTCTTGCCAGGTACCATGACAGGCGGACCTGTATTTGTAAGGAATCAGTCTTAACACAGTTGTTGTGCCTGCATTTAAGAAAACTTTCAGGTCACATCTGCTCATTTAATGCTCTCTCTTTTGATCTTTTAGAAACTCATTGCCATCCTTCTAGCTATGAGCATCTTTCTCTGTCCTTTCACAAATTAATTTAAAAACTAATCATCCCTTCTTTTACTTAATAATCACAGAAAAAAACCAAAACAAAACACAGAGATAAAAGCAAAATAATAAAATTTCAGGGAGGGAAGCAGTATGTTCTGAACTCGAAGTGCATGTGTGCCTCCCAGAGAGGAAGCAGGTTTCATAAAGGTTACCCAGAAACCAAGGAGAATATTCTCTACTACGTCTGTCACCACAGAAAAGTGCTGAATTTTTGCTGACTGAGGATGTCAAGTTAAAATGTGTCGTAGTCCGTAAGTTACAGTAGATGTGTAGTACTGAGAGAGAATCCTATTGAGCAGTTATGACAAGTTTTGACATTTCTGACTTCCTTATCTATTAAGATGCTCCCCATACACACCATTAGTCTCACCCCCTGATGGGCTGATTCAGAGAGCCTTACTTCTCACAGTTACCAAGTGGGTTTTGAAAACATACAGGGTAGTATAAATTCGGTGTAGAGTCACTTTAAAATGCAGTGACAGTACTAATCCATCAAGATTTCCTGATAAGTCACCACGGTGCTGATATTCATTAGCACTGAATTTCTTGAGATAAAAACAAGTTGTATTTTTTTGGCCAAAATTCCATTTCTGAAAGTCAACTGATTGGAAATTACTGGGATTTATGGGAAGAGCTCCAGCTTGACCGACAGCAAAAGAGAAGTGAAAATGGCAGGGAGTGCTTGCTCCTTTTGAGAGCCTATCCTCAGTGGGGAGAAAGGTGGGCTGTCCCTGGTGGGTTCCCATTCTACATGGGTGGATTCCATGGTCCATGTTTCCAAAGGTTGTCTAAAGGTAAAGCTTTCACATATAAGAAAAGACACAGCGTAAAAAAACTGCTGTAAAATGCTCTAGCATTGATAATGCTGTTTAATTTTTATTACACCCTGCTTCCTTGAAATAAAATTAAAAAGAGAACCTGGGTTGATTTCTTCTTCTTATGGGATCCTAAAAACTGATTGATTGACGTAGTATTGCACTTACTGTATCAAAACCTTGTAGATCCTCCTAACTTTTTCTACCTTCCTTAGAATGCCAGTAGAGATTGATCCAGCTGATTCCTAAATTAAGTGAAATTGCACAAACAGGAGTTATTTGAAGCCTCATAATGATTTTGCGCTCAGGCTTACGCAATGAGCTAGAGCGGCACAGCTGACGAGAAAACAGTCCTTAATTCATAATTTCAGCCTGTTTTTCACTCCAGCAGCTTTTTAAACTTCTCTCTAGTCTTTCTGTATCATTTTTTATGTGGTTTAGCTGAAATTCTGAGAAGAGAAAGGAAAATGAACCGTGGACATGAAGAAATGTGCAAGGACAGATGAAGAGAAATGTTGTATGTAGGAGAAGGGCATGGAAAAAGCAGCGCTGTAAGAACGGCTCGATCAAAATGCTTAGGGTGGTGAAGTGGCATATAGGAGAAACTAAGTGAACTGACAAAGAATGTGTGTCTCAAGAGATGCGATTTGTTGGACTGGAAAAGTCTTCCTCAAGGACAGCGAGTGGCATAATTTTCCAAAGGCATCTCTGGAAATCAAAAACTTGGTGAAATGAACACTAGAAAATCCCACGCTAGAACCTGCCCTGCTAGAGGTGGGCGTTCTCTGAGCAGAAAGCCTTTTCTGCCTCCATATTCTGACTTGCTTGAGACAGCTCCATGAGTCTGGTTCAGATGTAGGATAAAACCATAAGGTATGTTGTTTTCTCTCCTCTCTCCCTTTTTCCCCTCAATGTTGTTATACTGCAGCTTGGCTCTGGCCACATGGGCTGGAGCAGCCTGTGTTGTAACTTGCTTTAGCCGCCGCTGAATTTAACAGCTTTTGGCTTTGCAAGCAATGCCTTAGGAGAACTCTTGCTCATCTGTTCCCTGAGCCAAAGGAAAACTCCTCCAGTAGCTTTCCCACTGTTTTCTCTGGCTGGATCACATAGTTACCAATTGCTAGGTGAAGATAAAGTATCTTTAATCATCTTTTATTTTTGTGGTTTTGGTTTGTCCAGCTTACATATTCTAAGACATCCACTTTCCCTAGAACGATGAAAGAGCCCTTTCACAATGGATTTTTTCTTTTCCCTGTATTCCATGTAATTAAATTCTCCCACTGGTGAGGAAAAAAGCTTTTCCTTGATGTAAATGTGTGGCAAGTAGTTGAATAGTGAACCAGTCGGTCACGTTTCCCTGTTAAGCATACTTCTTCCAATATTTTTCATAACAAAAGGATTTATCTTTGGAATCTTGTTCAGAAGTTTCTTTACATGGGTTTCCTAGCCCTTCACAATTGGCTGTCAGGAAACCTGATCCTATTGGCATTTAGTCCCTTGTGCTAGAAATATGTCTACTGGGACCCCCTTAAACAGGATCACAGTAAACATTTGAATTATATTTTGCAAGTACAGATCAGTCACAGAAATTTGCATATCTATTTGTTGAATTTCAACTCCCACTTCAGGTTAGATGGGACATGAACAATGATAGGGCCCCTCTGGCAAAGAATTAGTCTAAAAAACAAGTCAAAGAAACACTGGGAATTTAGAGGAAGTTTTCTAAAGTTTTAGAAGGAACTGTGAAAGGCTTGTGCTTTTTTGTTGCCGTGAATTTTATATCAGGTATGAAATTCATGATGCAGGCTCTTACTCTGATATATCTTATTTTATTTTACTCTAATAAATCTTTCTGAAAATATTCATGGCAGCACTGGTCAGAGGCAGGGACTGTGCCTTAGTCTGCTTTGTTAAGGGGGGAAAAAAATGGCCATAATTTACAGCCAGCTGAAAGATTCCTTTTTTTGCCAGGGTTCGTGGAGCAGTCTCTGTATTGTAGGTTGTAGCAGAGGCCACAGACAAATGTCATCTGCCAGAAAGGTGTTAATGTGTTTTCTGCAGCTAGTTCAGGTGAGGCTGTTGCAGTCGGGTGAAGGGTGAGACTCCTTCTACTGCCGGCCTGACTGGTGTCGAGGCACTGCTGAAATCTCAGCGATGTTTTCTGGCAAGAAATGTCTAGCGGTTTCAGACTTCATGGTGGTTTTTGGATGATTCAAAGGCAAAAAAAACCCCCTTCACACTATTTTTGACTTACGTCCTGACTCAGTTTTAGGCAGAGATCTGCCAGGGTCAGTAAGCCAGGTAGAACAGGATGCTTCAGTGACCTAGCAAGGGAAATACCTTTGTTTGGCTGTATTCTTGGCCTGCTTCATTTTAGGAAAATCACTGGGGAAATTATGAGAGAAAATTAATGTAATTAATTATAATTAGTATAGTGTTTATAGTGGTTACATATTCCAAAATCTCTAACAACAGTGAAGGAGGCTTCATAGCTTTCAGGAACTGTAGATGTACAGGAGCAATTAGGTTACTCAGGCCAACCTTAAGGATCTTTTGAACTTGGCATTTACTGTCCTTTTGCGCCTTTGAAATTCCTCCCGGTTATTGACAGTTTCGTTTGATGCCTACATGAAAGCAGTCGGCATACCCTTCCTGTTTGTGCCTCATTTGGTTAGCAGCATTTTCAGTTCTGGAGACCAACCAAAGCATTAAGGGCACAAGGCATTTCTGCAGCTTCTTGCTCGTCCTTTCTTGCACGTGTAGGTGTGTGGGGAAAGCCTTGCACCGAAACTGATGAACATCTAATTCTCTTAAAAAAAAAATAAATGCTGGGTTTATTATATAACAAAAAAATCATATGACAATGCTCTGTACTCTGTTCTTATGCATCCACGTCTCTTTTTCAAGATCTGTCCCTATTATTTGTCTTAAAATCTGTATCATCTCAAGGGAAAAGATCAATAAAGTGCAGTTTAGATACATGATCCAGCTCTTTAATATGGTTTCACATATGGGAGCTATCAAGGGCTGGAGTCTGTACTTTGATTTGCCAAAAGATATCCTTGTTAAATCCTTGAATTATGTCGTCTTTTTAGCCACATGCTTCTGCAATCATTTCCAATTTTGGAGAAAACTCCCATAATTACGTTCTATATCTGAGGCTCATGTAAAATTATTTTTTCCTGTTTCACAAATACGAGGATTTATCTCTTAGTACCTAGCCTCTTAACAGAAAATAAAGATTATTTGAGCATGCCTTACTGATCTGACACTGAATTGCTACTGCGACTTCTTTCGTTTTCTTCTGTTTGGGTAGAGATCCGTTTCTATGTTGCAGTAAAGTTTCATGTATGAGAATTCCTACCCTACGCTGTAATTAACCTTCCTTCTTTTTATTTCACTGGAGTTTGCAGGAGTCACTTGCAGTTGTCAGTGGGTTAAACTTCTTGTAGATGGAGAATGTGAAGGAAGTTTTCTGCCTTTGGTTATCACTGAAACCTTTCACCCGAGAGGGCTTAGTTTAGACTGGGCAGATAACTGCCTTTCAGATGTGGCCAAAAACGTAAGTCTTCAGTGGCCAGAGAAAGCTAGCATTTAATGAAAATTTAGAGTCTAGGTGGGTTTTGTCTGGGCTATTTATTTTTTTCGTTGAAGGCAGAGACAAGGAAGGATTTGCAATGATGCAGCACTGGATGAAGGATATTAGAGAAGACACTGAGACCGGATGCAGGAACAGAAGGAGATTTACTTTCTTCAGAATTACCTGGTAGGATCTATTCTTACATCGAAATGTCACCTGACAGAAGTCAGGAGACAGAATGTCCAAGTAGTTTAGATGCAGCTAGAGACAGGGAGCTGAAGACTTGAGGGAGGAAAAGAAGCTACTGAGATGATCTGAATGCAGAGCTGTATGTAAAAATAGTAGTTGGGAGGGAGAGACCCTTGAGGAAGCTGACCACAGATGCCAGGCTCTGTGCTGTGATTTTAGCTAAATATGCTAAATGGTGGCAGAGAAATCAAGTGAAAGACTGATTTGTTGTGTTGGAGAACTTGGGAGAAACAGATGACAACAGAAAAGAAGAGTGACACCAGAAGAAAGGAAGGATGGAGATAACTAGAGACTTGAGGCTGAGAAGAACAAGGATGTGGTTAAAGAACTGGGAAGAGAAAATAGAAGATAGTTCGAAAAAGGAAAAAACAAAACCAAACAAACATGAAGACCTGAGATTTAGTGGTATGAGGAAGACAGATATGTGTGTCTGAAGACTCCTTTTCTTTAGGTGGAAAGATCCATCCATCACCAGAACTTTGCCAGAGGAAGGAGCAGTATTTTGTTTTCCAGGACCAAAGAAACACCATACAGATATAAACCCAAAAACGGTCCTGAAGAAGAAACTTGAGACAAAGATCTCAGCATCCCTGTTGGGACCGAACAAAGATTAATGTCAAGCCAGAGAAAAGTCTCCTAAAAGCTATGGCTGGTGTGGTATCAGCAGAATTATTTTGATCTGAGAGAAGTAGTGAGAGAGTGACAAGCTGATGAAGAGGAGCAGATAGTTAGGGAAGAGCACAGGGTCATGCAGGCATTAAGAAATATTCATGCAATGGCCATGTCTATACTAGTAAATTAAATGGTGCTAGGAAGCATTCACAGCCCCTGGAAATCAACTGTCTCTGCTGTTAACTGTCTCTAGCCTATTTTTGGTTCATACTTACGAGAACTCACCTGAACTGTTCCCAGATAAAGTTAGCTTGGGAATATTCCCAGTAGGCAGTTTGGAAACAGCCACCCTGTTGTAGAGGGTGAGGGAGTTGAATAGCATGGCACTGTTCTGTGCCAGTTGGCCTCAACAGTCCTGGGCATGTTTGTTTTGCTTGTAGAAATATACCTGTAAATGGCTCAGATGCAATCCCATGGAAATTTAGGACATTGACTGTCTTGGGTGCAAGCTGTGACAGGCAGTGAATATGATTTCTCCTTGAAGAAACTGAGATGTCGATGTGCTCTTGGATTTCATTTTGATGTAGCATGAGGACATGATTATAGAAGAGTTGGTTGCACAAAATAAGCATGCATGAAGCAGACTTTTAATTGTTTCTTTTTCAGTTTAATACAAGCATAAGCAAGTCCATAAATAACACTCTTTCTCACAGAAGAACAGGGAAGGAAGCAAGGTAGTAAGGTTGGTAGACAGTTAAGTTGGCTGGACTAAAAAGCCTAGGCATTTAAAAGCAGAGAAAATATTTTTTGAAGGACTTGAAACTTTTATCAAAACAAGGCAAATCTCCAGACCTAAATGGCTAAATAGTGTGGCCCCTGGAAAGATAAATATGGATCTAGAATGGAATAGGGGTAATCTGAAGGTGATGAAGGCATGGAAATTTTACAGCCATTGTAGGAAAAACGTACGAAATGAAATTTCCTGTATTGCATTGTATATAATTCTGGAGTTTGAATTCAAGAATGATTCAAAGTAGAACACGTACAGAAATCAAGCTGTTTCTGAGAGCTTGTATCCTAGCAGGAAAGGCAAGCAAAGTAAAACCTGAGGCATGTTTGAGATAGTTCTTAAGTACATCAGGGAAAAGACTGCTAGAGAGGAAAGCTAGCTAATTAAGCTGCCTAATTAAGCTAAACAGTGTTGACACATGAACAAAGCTAATAAGAGATTTCAGTTTCAGCAGAAAGCAATCAGTTGACTCTGAAACTCAAGTCAGAGCATCCAGGTTGCTAGAGAAGCAGGATGCATCTTAACTCACATTTTCTAAATGGCTTCATGAATGGGATCTGTTCTTCACCAGATGGCAGTTGGTGTTTTCTAAGGAACTTCAGAGATGCTTAAGAGAAGTTATACTTTGCTTTCAAATACCTTCCCTTCTGAAGAGCTGTCTACACTTAGCCCATGTCCAGGGCTAAACTACAGCGGTTGTTCTATCACCCAGTGACCCCTCCCCAGCCAACAAAGGGGATTGGAAAAAGGAGAGAAGACTCAGGGGTTGAAATGAAAGCAGGTTTAATGAAACAGCCAAACTCATACCAATGCCAGTGTAAAGTAAAGTTATACTAAGTCCCAGCAGACAGTCCTCAGGAGCAGGATAAAGAAACCCCCTCAGCAGCAGCAAACTTCCCCCTTTATACTGAGTGTGGTGCTTATGGGATGGGATCCACCTGTAGCCAACTTGAGGCAGCTGCCCTGACTGACTCCAGACTGCTCATGGCCTGCAGACTGTGGCTGGCCTATAACGCTGTCCCAGTGAAAGCAGGACAAGAGCCAAATGCAGCCTTTTTGGAAAGGACTGTGCAGAGTATTTCAGCAATTCTCCTCCAGCATATCATCGGATTTTCACCAGTCATCCCACTCTCATGGCTCCTTTCCTCTCCAGTTCCACCCGTTAGACTTGCTCAGTTGTTGAGTCGATGTTGTATAAGTTCTTCCTGGCCCGACTGCCACAAGTGCTGCTCTGGTGTCCTGAATAACATCAGCTGTTCCGGTCTCTGGGAAATCAAGCCCATGCAGCAAGTCCGTCCGAAAGAGTTTGTCCCTGGGCAACGTAAGTTGTGTCAGACTGTGTCAAGCTGTTGCATTAGTTTTTTCACGATGTGCTGTGTTACTTGAGCAAAATTTTGTGGAGAGTTTTCAAAAAATGTATCAGTGTCATGTTGGGAGATGTTTTGTTTATGTGCGGCTGAACTTGAATGTGAGGTGATGGTGATAGTAATACCCCAAATTATGACAGAAATTAATGTTAATGTCTTTTTTATTTCTGTTGGCCTTTCTGCTTGTCTGTAAATACTGTGTAGTTGAATGAATACCAGACTGATGACTGTGGGAGCCCACCTTTCAGTGCCTCAAAGGGAAAGCTTTTGAATATAAATAGCCTTAAAAGTATAAATAGTGACATCTCTACACTGTATTTATCACTGACCACTTTCTTTTTTCCTTTCATTACATCTGCCATTTTATTTTTAGTGATGCTCACTTAAAATAGCTTCCCCGCTTTCCCGTGGGCAATTAGAAGGCCATTATGGAATCCAAGTGATTTCTGAGGCAGATGGTGAGGGAAGTATTCTTTACTTTGAGCAGTGTGAGCTTGAAGTCTTGTCTGTCCAGGCCTTCTGTATGGAAGCGTCAGCGTAAAATGAAACACATTTCATCCCAGCTTTGTCTGTTTGATTTCACGTGCGTATTCTTCAGTTGGTTTCAAAATGTGACTGTAGCATTGTTCAGAACCTCTACTTGTGCTTACTTTGTTATCCCACCTCCCTTTCAGAAGTTTGTAGCTCTAGTTTTATCTAACTTACTACAGCCAATACTTTAATGTCACTACGTTGGTAGCCACAATTTTGAATTACTTTATTTTAATTCCACAGATTCTAGAATGTGCATATGCTGGTAATCACCTCAGTTGCACATGAAGTAATGTGGACAGGTTAAAGTTGTGATGGCCCTTGGGCCTTAGTTTGACTTGACTTTTACAACCACAGCCTACTGTCCATTTACCATTTGCGCTATTCCATCTTTTTCCTCTTTTGTGTATATTAATATATGATTTTAAAATAGCGTTGAATCTAGCATGGGCCACACTGCTGTGTGGTGAGGTTTGCAGTCCAAAGCTGATCTTCAAACACTGTTTCCGTGAGGAGGCCGCAAATGCATCTTCTCTCCTCAACTATCTCAAGAAAGGTAAATGAGTCTCAGTAAGGACCAACTGGTTATCTATAGGCTGCTTTAACCATTTCTGCCTTAAAATGGCAGGGCAAGATGAAGTAGCAATGTGGGAGCTTCACACAGGAGTGATGTTTACTGGGCAGCAACATGGTCAACCCAGTAGCTAGGAGTGAGGATCCATTCTGAAGTCTGAGTCACATGGAGGGGCCTGGTGTCTTGGAGCACAACAGAACTGCACCTGCTTCCTGGAGCTGTGCTACAGTCTCATAACACAGGTGCTGACAGCCCACAGGAGTTCCTGATGAGCATGAGACCCCCTTAGTGGGATGCTTTGAAGGTATCTTAGGATTGTTGGGGTCTAAAGTTCCTGCAGGAGCATCTGTTGCTCCCCATGGCTGTGGGAGCACCATCACTGAATGGTGTAAAAATGCAGTTAACTAAGGCAAATAATGTTATAGTTGGTTCTTTGTACCTCTGACTGTATGCTTTGGTCTCAGCCTGAAATCCAGCCGTGGGAAGGAAGAGGGAGAAAACAAGATGGGAAGCCTCATGGCAGAGAACCTGGAAGCAAGTAGACTGCTGTTGTGTCCACATCAACAGGCTGCGTGGGTGGTGGCAGCAGTTCCCCCTCATACCAAGAGAAACACCTTCTTCCATGTCATCTTATGCTAGCAGCCAGGAGCTGTAGCTGCATGTATGGCTGAGCTGGGCCCAGGGTAGGCCTCAACCATGCCGAGATTTTGCTTGTGTTCCTTGTCATGTTGGTGGGGTCCCAAGAGCAGTGGATCTGGAGAATTGAAGTCATTAGGATGAGAGATTGTTAGGAGGTTGCTGTTTCTGCCCCAGCCTTTGCTACTGGTCTTGCCCCTGTGAGACCATTTGCACCTTGAAATTCTTGCAGCTGTGGAGAGGCAAAGAAAGGAGCAGAAATTGTCCTGCAGCTGCCTTTGAGGAGTGCAGGAGGTATTGCTTTTAGTCATTTCAGAAGTCCCTCAGGTGGACAGCTGCTGCTCCTAGACTGAAGCTGCTTTCCTACCCTTGTCAGAAGGGAATATTTTTCCTGCCAGTAGGCCATCGTGGAGATGTCTCAGCTTTTCGTCTGAGCAGATTGCTAATGTATCCAGGCAACGACAGGTAAAATGGTCTGTGTGTTCTAGACTTTGGGGAATCATTGAATCATTTAATCATCAATCTTTATATTTATGCTTCAAGGCACGCCAGCGACTGCAAGCTTTTGCTGGTTTTAAATGCAGTTTTGTTGGTTTTATTTTTGTACAGCGCCTCGAGATGCTTGCTGTGGAAGGCTCTTAAAATAGGTGTAACTTAATGTGCTGTTCAGACTTCTCATTAATCTGCTTGTCTTCACTGTTACCCAGAGGTAAAATACAAAGCCTACAGAGTGAGGAGTTTGGAATAAAATGATAGAAATGGGGGTCTGAAATAAAGACATTTAACACACAGAACGAACGGTGAAGGAAACAGAACAGGATGTTCAGAAAGTCCAAACCCTTTGGCATGAGTTAAGGAGCCTGGAAAATAAGCAGGGCTGCAGTGAATTTGTGAAACAATGTTTGTCTTCCTAAAGTGAATGCTGGAAAGCATCCATTTCACACTTTGCCTTTGCCAGCACCCTGATATCTATTGTAGCACTCATCTTCTGACCGCTTTATTTGCAGAGAAATATTTTACTTTTTATTTAGGAGTTATTTATGCTTCCCCTTTTCTTGTGGTGCTAACGAGACTAAACTTGGAGTCGTAGTCATTGGTCCTGCTGTACCACCCTGCTTCTGATGGTTGTGTTTTAACTACAGCAGTGGGCTTGAAAGACTCCACTTCGCTTCACCGTTGCTTTGTCTGCATTGGTAAATTAATTGGGGCCAGGGCTTGTATTTTATGATTGCCCATATTGTTTAATTTCTAACATTCCGTGACGTGGTTTTGGCTCGTTCTGACTAGCGTGCTCCCAGGTGATACATGTGGCAGGATGGCATGAGAGGGGGACTGTTCTTGGTAGGAATTGCTGAAAAGGTAACTGTGTCTTGCAGGGGAAAAGAGTGCAGAGATGCAGATTTGAGCTGGCTGTGCCATTTCTCCCTGAGCCTCTGGATCCTGCTGCGTTTTATACACTAAACCGGTCTCTCTCAGGCGTAGCTTTGGAGGAGGATGCTGCTTGTGCTTCCTATACTGCATCGCTAGCACTGTTATCTGCAACAATATCGAGCTGCTGCCTCTTCCTCCTCCCTGTGGGCCATCTGCTTAGGCTTCCAGCACCACTTCCTGAGCATTAAGATCCTTCTCTTTGAGTAACTCAGGTTAGGGGCACAACTCAAGTTTTATGTCAAGCTAGCAATGCAACACAAACGAACCCTGTGAGCTCGAGTGAGCTTCCTAGAGTGCTCTCCCATCGTGCAACTCATTTACAAGCACAGGTACAAAAGTAGCTGACAGCCAGTGTTGTCACAGTCCTACAACAGCAAGTGAGAGAAACAATTACTCTTCTGATGTGCATATATTTACTTATTGCATAAGATTGTAATAATTGCACATACAGCTCAGACATTTGCTTGCACATGTGAATTTTCTTTTTTATTTTTGTGTCACACCTACAGTTCGCTCTCTAGACTTTGTTTGTAACACTTTACTTGAAAATAGGTGGTTTACTTGCCTCTGGGGGACTTTTGGTTTGTAAAGCGCTCTGCACTTCTCAGTTGGAAGGGGTCATTGAATTCCTAAACACTGCTGATGCTTTGGCTAAACGTGTTCTTCCAAAATCGTGTGAGATGCACCTATATATGCAATAATCTTTATAATTCTTGGTTGCTCTCTTTCTGACTCTTTCTGTTGTCTGAGTTGGTAGTTACAAATGGAGATGTTATTAAGCCTATAGTCTTTCCTCGCTTACCGTGGAAAAGTGAAGATCATGTGAGGAAAGTCCCAAACTTTTACACTCAAATAAAAATACGTTCTGCTTAATACCATAATATACTGCAAATGTTAACACATCTAATGACTTGGGTTGAGAAATCTCTTAACTCGATTTTGTAAAACTAATTTTTTTTCAAAAATTTGTGTTCAGAACTTTTTGGCTGCTTTTCACTTAGGTAGTACGTGTTGTACTAGTAGGATGTACGTCACTGGTAGCTGTAGGCTGCGCAGACCTGGGTTTTTCTCTTGAAAATGACAGGATTGGCTCCACAGTGAAGATGTATTTAGCATCAAGCCCTTGTGCCAGTTCTGTTGCTCTAGAGTAGCGATGGAAGAGACCATCGCTGAGTCATTGGACCAAGCAGTGCAGCTCTTCTTCATTGTGATGTTCTGCACAGTGCTGTTACCATGAGGGGTGGAAACACGGAGCGAAAAGGATTTTCTTGTGTCAGTACTAGGTGAAAAGATGTTTTTACAAGCTGGTTTGGTGGGCAGTTTTCATCTGAGGCTAGTGAGGGCTGTGATGGGAACAGTCATGCAGAAATTCTTATCTAAGGAAAGGTTTAGGGAGGTGCAGAGCCTCATACACAAACTGTGTTTACAGTTGTTGCCAGTCTCTGCACTGAGCTCAGCATTTGTTAGCTGAAGAGACTAAAAAGTCAATCTGGAAGGGATTGTGCTGACTGCAAGTTTTTGTAGTCTTTGGTGGTGCCAGCTACAAAAATAGGCAAATCTGGCTGCAGTGGAAGAGCATGATGAGGCAGCTCCAGCCCTTCTGCTACCCCAGGGCATTTTGGAGGCTTTGGCTGGGAGCTGTGAAATGCTTCTCCCCAAGGAGGACTGCATTGCAAACAGACCTTGCCCTTGCCTATCAGTGAATTCCTTTGGCACTAGGCTGGCACCACAACACCTACAAATACTTATGATAAAGCTGTGAAGATCTTTTTTTTTCCTCCCCTCTTTGAGATGGGATTGGGGTTTGCGTTGTGTTCCTTGATTCGTATCTCACATATGACTCTTTTGAAAGGTCTCGTTATTGCAGCCGCTCATTAGTGGTGGCACTGTACCTGGCTGAAGGCCAGGGAAAAAACATGTTTCTCCATTTCTTGCTCTTAACGTGGCCTAAACCAAACACTAACAGCTCCCCATTGACTTAAGTGGTGGTTGGTTGGATCAAGCCACTCTTGTTGTAGGAAACAGAGGACTGGAGGTGTAGCTCCGACTTTTTCATAGAGTGTAGGTTTCTTACAGAGAAGGAGAATTGAAAGGTCCCCTGCACCCCAACCCAAGAAGATACCTTTGAAATAGGATACATATTTTATATATATGAAGAGATTAGCATTAGAAGTTCCTTAGAGGTAGTAAAACAAACCTTTATGAATGCTTCAGAGTACTTTCTCTTTTCTCATGGAGTTATGGTCCTTGGCAGTTTGGCCAGCTCACTGTGTAGGAAGTGTCTTTGTGGGAAGGGGTTAATGCACAGGGTGAGGAGTTTGCTGAACAAAGCTTTCTGCTGCAAATTAAGAGCTTAAAAATGTTAAAATGATTTTTATCTGTAATCTTTTTGCACTTTCTTAAATGGACTTCGCCTTTTGAAGTGAACAATTAATCTTTCCTGCTCGTTTTATTTGCTTACTTGACACAGGAAGGGGAAATATTTGGATCATAAATAAGAAGTCTCAGTAACAGTCAGTCTCTTCTTCAGGCAGAAACTGGACCACAGCAAGTGTGGGCAGGGCAGCGTTGGTTCCCATGAATGGTAACGGCGCTGAAATTGTTGCTGAACCAAGTAGGCAGGTCAGTGGGTAGGTTTCTCCATCCATACTGGAGCTCACACCGCTGTCTGATTTACTGCTTTTAGGACCTGCATTGACAAGACCAGAGTCCATGCTGCTTTACTTACCTAGCTCCTTCCTGAATGCGGGGGGAGGAGTACCTGTGAAATCCTGAGCATGCAGAAAACCATGAGAGATCCACACTCACCTCGTTGCAGTGATTTGGAGGCTTTTCTGTGCAGCTTGTTACCCAGGGCTTTCATTAGCTGATGAGTTTTACTTGTTTCCTGGAGTTTTTAATGCAGCAAACCTGAGAGCCATCAGTAGAAAAACAACTGAAATAAAAGTGCCGTGGTTTTTTTTAACTACTCTATGATTCTATAACAAATACAGGGTATAGCTTATTTATTTTCACTCAAATAATTTGCAGCAGCTGGAAAGGAAAGGGAAGAGCCATGAGCTGAAAATAAAATTGACAACACAATTCTGTGTATGTTGTCAGAGAATCATTCCCATGCAACCCAGCAGTGGCACAGAGATTTCAGGGATTATGTTCAGATTAAATGTCAACAAGAGCTGAGCTTTGGCTCTGTGCCAGGAAGGTCATATGAGGAAAGTCTCGAACTTTTACGCTCAAATAAAAATGTGTTCTGCTTAATACCATAATATGCAGCAAATGTTAACACAGCTAATGATTTGGGTTAAGAAATCTCATCGTAACTTGACTTTGTAAAACTATTTTTATTTAGTTTTAGATTCAGAACTTTGTGCTGCTTTTTGATACTTCAGGCTTTGTCAGTAACTTTGTTTGGGAGTTATGCCTCTACTGTAGAAATTTTTTCGTAGTAGTGTGACATAAAGAAACATTAGAACTCATAGAAGTTTTAGTCTAAAACTTAAACATGTTCAAGTTACATGTAAATGAAACAACCTCCTAGCACTTCCACCAGGATTACTTCACAGGAACATCCCTGTTATTCCTAAAATGCTGTAGTTCTGTGACATTTGTGGGAGAATACTTTATCAATAGAAAAATAAATACAAATACATAGTTGAGAATTGTTCTTTCTTTTTATTTACCTGTGGTTGATCTGTGCCACTCCAAAATACTGGAGTTATGAAGGAATACGCTGACAGTCTCGTGGTGGATTGAGAATGTCAGCTTTTGGTTTAACCTGATCTCTGCTGACAGTAGATTGGTTTTAACTATGCAAGGACATTCTTACTCTGAGGGATATCTGCACATGGGAGTTGCAGGGCCACTTTAATCTACTTGCCATCTCTGGAAAAAAAGCTGAAACTATTTTCGAATTGGTTTATTGAATCCCTTAAGTACTCTAACTGATGATACTGCTGCCTGTGATTAAGGGTAGAGAATGCTTTTTTTATGTATCGTTTCACTGGGGTTTGAGAGAATTTTTGTGAGGCTTTTTTCTGGATGCAACCAATGTGCTGAATCAAACCACAGCTGTTGGATTTGGTTTGCCAGTGAGCTTCAGTATATGCTGCCGTGCTCCAAAATTGCTTCATGTGACCAGGAACTAAAGCAGCTGATGATTTTGTAGATTCAGGACTCCACCTTTCCTTTCTAATTATATATACGTGGCATATTTGTGAGCCTTGTTTTAGGTATCCTGGATACATGGAAATACATATTTGTATCCACGTGTGTGCCTGTGTGTGTAGAGGAGTGTGTATGTGAACCCTGAAATCGGTGTTCCCCTTCCTCCTCTGTCTCCTGCCTTGCCTGTTGGAGTGAGGCACAAGGGAAGGGAGAAAGCTCTCGGAGCTGACCAAGGCCAATGTGGCCATGAGAGGGTCTACAAACTGATCTGCAGTTTATTAAACATGAAGGTTGGGAGGTAACACTTAGAGCTCTCAGATTCTGGAAAGGGGTCCCAGTGATAAGGACGGGTTCCAGATTGGAACTGAAAAGAAGCAGGAGGTATGGGCGAGCGGGGCGGGAGGCTGAGTGACCAGGGTCCTGAGGCAGAGGTGCTGCCGAGTTTTGCAGCACAACAAATTCATTCAGTTTGTTCTTTGTGAAAGGGGTACAGGACGTGACCCTCCAAGTCAACGCTTCCTGGAAGTTTAGAAGGTCATTCTTTAAATGCTCTGAATGAATAAGGTAAATTTATAAATAATCTTAATGAAGTTAAACACTTCGTAGCACTTATTTGTCCTGAATGATGAAATTGGGAGGACTTTTGGCATTACTTTTACTAGACCTTTATTTAAACTACTTTTGGTGGAATTTTACCATCCCACAGCCTGAGACACGCAGTAATAAATCAACCCTTATTTCCTTATTTGTTTGAAGCTAATGTGACAACAAATAGTCTGTTAGCATACGTTACTACTTTGTACTACAAAATATGCAAATATTTCAATGATTATACTTTTATCTCTGTAATATTTTAAAAACATGATACAACGTGTTTCTCTGATAAGTTGACTTGCATAAAAGCAGCTTCACATCTACATAATGCTTTTACAAAACACTCCCTCTGTTTCAAGTTACAGTGTGTGTTCAGCTTGGGAATATACTCATAAAGAAACTTAATTTACCTAAATGGAAAACAGAAGTGGATCTTAGGAAGCTTCAGACTTTTTTTTTATTTTTACTTTTTGAAATAATCATTTTATCACTTTCTGGACTCCTGCCTGCCCAGGCTGCTGGGGGCTGGCAAAGGTTTGGTAAGTTAGAGTGCTGCTGAGTTCTGCAGTTTGAGCTGATTTCTTCTTTATGAAGGATGCTGTTTGACTCTCTTGCACTTCTCTATTTTTTCTTTCTATAACTGGGTGTCTGGTTTTTAGTACCAGTATTTTTGTCCTAATGCGGAAAGCAAAATATGCCAGGGAGGAGCTGGTATATCTCCCTCTTTCCCAAAGAAAGGAAAGAGAAACACCTAATGATAGAAAAATTAATTTCCTCTTAACTCTGGTTGTACTGTCTCAAGACTTAAACCACATAGCATCTCTTTGCTGGGTGAAATAGCCAGGTGTGTTTTGTGTGTAAGCAAGCGATTGAAGCCGGAAACATTGCTGCAGATGCTGGGTGAGTCAGGTCATTCACGATGACAATAGTGAGATTATTTGCGGTAGACTCCTTCTTCTGACAGTGGCTCTTTGTTTGAAGCTTGCGTTGTGTACGTCTTACACTTCCGATGTGCACATTGCTTCCCTGGTAAAAGGCAGCATTGCAGCAGGGAGCTGAAAGAGGTGGTCAATGCTGCTAAATTCAGGGTGTTACTCAGTGCTGGAAATAATTGGGGAGGTTCATAGTTGAGTTAAAAGCTTTCATCAGGACTTTCATGGAGATGACTCTGCTTTCTATTGTTTGAGGCTGTTGGGGGTTTTTGTGTGTTGGTTTTGGGGTTTTTTTAAGTATATCTGCTGACTAGAACTGGGTCAATATTGCCAAGAACATTTTGTTAATTATGACAATATAAGAGGGGTTCTTTCTTGGTGGTGGTCCTTCTTGTGCATGAAATTTTGTTTAAGGAATGAAAGAACCACCTGGTTGGATTCAACTGAAACATTTATCTGTCATCTTAATTTTTAAATATTTTTTTTTATTTCCATAAAAATAACTGCTTTCAAGTCTGTATATTACAAGGTGATTATCTCTCATGACAAGGTGATTACACTTTTTGGCGGAGCCGCGACCAGAGTGTTTCGGGCTGTGGTAATGTTGCTGGTGGCTTATGGCTAGGATTTGGCTCCTGTTCAAGTGGGCGGTCAGGCTGAAACCAAGGCACCTTCTGCTCCAGATCTTTCTGCCAAGGGGAGCATGATCAGCGTGTCATCTTCCTCTGCCTGGGAGCAGTTGGTACGGGAGTCTTCCTCCTCTTGCGGCATCCCACAGAATTTGCAGGCAGGTCCAGTGGCTGCGCGGAGAGGAGGCAACCTCTGCCGCCACTGGAAAGATGATGATGAGTCAGTGATGATGGCAATATTTCTGCTTTCCTTTGGGAAAAGGGAGAGGCCATCCCAGTGTGGGGCCAGGGCTTCAGAGGGAGTTGCCAGAGCTGTTTGCTGGGGTAGAAGGCTAAAATAACCGTGTTTTCCACAGAGAGTTTCAGCAGCTTGTAATGAAAACACAGAGCAGACTCGGTTCCTGAAAAGCACGTCTGAAACTGAAGTAGTTCTTTTGTTTTTAGTTCTTTGATGCCAGATTTTATCCTTGGAGCTCAGAGATTTCCAGCTGTTTTCATTTGAAACTCTGCTGTTTCATGCAAGGTGAACATGGCTTAGAACAAATGCAGTGCAAGCACTGCAGGGACTCTGTCCTGTGCTTGGCATGTGATTTTTAAAATCCCCCCCACACTCCAATTAATTACTTAATTTGTTCTACAGGAGAAGATTAAGTAATCTGTTAGCTATGAATATTCAACCCCAGTGTAAATTTGAATTTCAAGCCATTTTGTTACAAGTTAGCATAATATTTATACACTCGCTTTCAGTGATAAAAAAGCAACAGTTAATTGTTTGACAGGAGGAATAAAGCACTTGACTATTCTGTATTGTGTGGGGCGTTATGACAGATTTCTTTTGATTGTGCAGCCTTCAAATGATACATCAGTAAAGTAACGTTCCATTATCTGTCTGTGCTTCTACAAGAAATTCCATTATTTTAAGAAAAATTTATGGTGATCTGAAAGCTAATTTATTTATATATGTAGGTAATGATGTACGTGTGATTTTTTTTGTGTATTGTTATACAGATCTACATTTTCTGCATCCTGTATCAAGAGACAGATTACTATTACTCTTGAGGTACCTGTTGGGTAATTCAATGTGAAAACTGAATTTTTTGCTGAAGGATTTGGTGATGTCTGAATGTACGCAGATTTTTAACCATTTCAGTTGTAGCTGGAAAAAATGCTTTTGCTCAAGTGGAGATCGATGATTTTTTTTAATTTTTTTTTTTTAAAACTTAGTTCTTTATGAATGAGATTAAACGGGAAGACAACTTCATGGTATTGTTGGCCCTAAACAGTTAAAGAGTCGGTGTTCGCTGATTACCTTTTCTGTACATATAGATAGGACTGTTTAAATTGCAGACTTCCATCTAGTTTAATAGGTATTAATTTATTTTTTGCTATGCTATGCTTGAGGAAGTCCTAATGATCTTATGTTGATTGTAAGCATTATGACTGTCAGAAAATCTTGGGAGTCAGGAGTACTGACTTCTGATACTGTCCCCCATTTGCAAGAGTGCAAAATGAGCAGTAATTCTATTGTGACAATAATGATGTGTAACATATAACTGTAGAGATGGGAAAAGATCTCTTTGGATTTGCTAATTATTCAATTTCGCTTGTCTGATTTCTTCTTGAGAAGTTCAGACTTGCATTTGCATTTTTATAGCAAATACTGCATTTGGAACTCTTTTCACTAGCACCATTAGTCTGTCTTCACAGCAGAGCAAAAAGTCATGAAAAGAAATCCCTCCCATTTCCAGTTCCCACAAAACTCTTAAAAGGAACAACGACATGAAAATAAACCATTCAAAAATGACATTGTTAGCCTACTTGATTCACTTGTTAGTTGAGGTACTACCAGATAATGGTAATTTTTAGACCTGTTAATTAATTAATTACTATATTTATGGATAATGCTGCTGCTTATTTCTGTCATTGTAGCTCTCCAAAGCAGTCGATGTATTGCAAGGCAGAGCTCTCAGATTTTCTTTTATGATCGTAGCATGCTTCATTTTTGACTTTTTTAAAGTATTGTGTAGAAAAGAATGTGAAATTTTAATGTACAGCCTTAGTAGGGAAAAGTAGGGAGGAGAATAAGAGAAATTAGCTCTAAAAGCAAATTGAAGTCTGAAGTCTAAGTAAAGCTTTTAACTGAGCTGAACTTTGAAATATTTATTTAGATTAGTAACTATTTTGTCTGTGAGCACTGAAAAAAAACAAAAAGAAAAAAATCTGGAATGATTTACCTGAGGTTGAAGAATATAGTTACTAGAGATACGTCACTGCTATCTGTGGGACTTTCAGTGATAAATAGATAACAATCATCTTATTCTTCATGGTGATCAGTTTATTTGTATCAAAATCTGTTCCTGGAGGTCTTCACAAATGCTGAGGAAAGAGGGATTTATTTATTTATTTATTTAATGTGGTGGAATTGAAAAAAAAAACAAACCAAACACTACCAGTAAAACTTTCTTAGTATACTTTGAGAAAGGCTCCCTTACACACATGCTTTTAACAATGCCTTTACTCAAAAGCATCTTTCCTACTTTTTTTTTTCCCAGTTTTTGTCAATGTCCTGCAATTACTGTACCTCAATGGTGTCCTCACTTTCTTCCTACCTTCTCCTGGATTTGGGATTATTTCTCCCATACACAGAGACATCAAAATGCTTTTCTACTGAAGCGTTTGTTCTCAAGACCTCTGGAAATTAGTCTTGCCCTCAGACTGAATCGGTCCATTGTTCGGCGTAGCACTAAATAAACAAAACATCTTCATGTTTAGTAGGAATGGAAGTGTGTTTCCATGCTCATGAACTTCTACAGAGAAATCCATTTGCTCAGTCTTCAGTCTGACAACGTTGTTGAATGCAGTTTCTGGATGCCTAGCATCGCTGTTGGCCGTTACCATACGCCTTCAATTTCTCCTGGTAATGGCCATTACATCACACCGTGATAAGGCTGTATTGCCCTGGAGTCCTCTACCTGAATCATTCTGGCTCTGAACAAGTGATGGTACCACACTCCTTTACCATTCTGGTGAAATAACGGTTAAAAAAAATGTACAGAAGTGAAGAGGGGTTGTTCCAACTAGTTTGGCCAGAAGACAACTGCTACTAAGTCTTCTGCATGTGCACACCCTTGTTAACCACTAAAAATTTCACGAGCAATTTTTGGCTTAGGGCAAGAGTTTGACTGTAGAGTTGGAGTGACTGACCTTCAAAACTGAAGATGACCTTGAAATCTACCTGGCAGATCACCTTCTGTATGCCGTAGAGATGGCCCGAATCAAAACTTTGTTTTTCAGAACAATGAGTAAAGCCAAATTTAATGTGTTTTTTGAACTTCTAGTCTTGATTTGTTTTCTTAAACTATTACACTTAAAGATGTTGGCCGGTCCATTTCCAACAGCACCAAAGCATACACTGATCAAGGCAGATAGATACCTTGGTAGGCAGAGTCACAGGCTCTGTGGCCGCTTTTGGCAGCATCCTTTCGTCTGGTGGTGTGGTGTGTTGAGGAATCCCCCAGAGGTTACTGTCATTAACTACTCCCATGAGACTCCTAATGGAGAAGGCCTTTCAACACCAAATCTGAATCATGAGGTGTGCCTTTGATTGATGACTGTCTCATGTTTGGGAATGTAAGTGGTTCTGCTGCCAACGTGCTGATGTCCAGTGATACTTGAGGTATCACAGAGGATGCCTCCAGTGGTGGCTCTAGAAGGGCATCTAATATTGGGGTGGTACCAACACCTCTGGTGTTGGGGTTACCACCAGAGTATGGTAAGCTTTGTTTTACTTAAGTTCACCTGAGAATTTGGAGATTTTTCCATTCTATATCCTTTTACCTTTGAGTTTGTTTTCCTCAGCTTATATATGACTTTATGTAAAAAAGGACCAGATGGACAGCGAAGGCATAAGCCACTTCTCCCAAGAGAAGAAGTGTTAGTCCTGGTCTTCATCTTACGTAATAATGACCAAATGGTCAAACCTCAGTATTTTTTTTTCTTCAGTCTTTTTGAACATGGAGATTAGCAAATCATAAAAATGTCTTTTACTCTTGGCTGCTGATCTCCTCATTATAAAGTTGAAGGCAGTCGAGTGAAGCTTGCAATGCATTTCCTCTTGGATGAGAGCCAGAGCATTCCAGCCTGGCCGTTCTGGCACAGTTGGTATGTTTTATAAAACAGGTGTCTACATGTGTGTCATAAATCTAGTTGTCCTTGATAAATTTGAACGGGTATTTTGAAAGTTTGTATTACAGTGAACAAGGCTGGTAATTTACCATGTCAGTAAACCAAAATATAGGCAGCATTTCTGTAATGAGTGTAACGTACAGTAATTCTGTAATGTAATGGCACCACTGTGTGAGCCGTTTTAAAATTCCTGTTCAAGATGTTCTTGATCCAGCTGTTCAGATATTTTCTTTTCTCACTAGCTGTTTTTCAGTTAAAATCTGCAAAACTGATTCTTTTCTTGCTTACAGTGGTATTGGCCAGTCAGGTTAACCAGCACCAGTCCATGACAAAGGGTGTAAAATGAATGAGGAAATGGAGAACTGAATCATACACATTAAAAATATATGTAGTAAATTACTACAGTAGTAAAATAATCAGTGGGGTTGCAGGACCACGGAGTCACTTTTCCAGGTGATGTTCCAGTCTTTTCTTTGGAATGAAGAAAGCATTTTAATCCCACCCGTATCACTTACATCAGGCTGTTTGTTGCTCATTAAGTTACTAAGATTCAGCAATGTCTCGGGTGTTCTGGAAATCTTAGAGAAACGGACTGACCATTTACCACGATGAGTTTCATCATTAGCATTCTGGGCTTGGGGGCTTTTTTTAAATTTATTTTCTTACAGGTTTTGAAAGTCTTAGTCTTTATTTCAGATTCCTGCTCTATAGGATTGACCTAATTATCACCATGTTAATATGGAGTCTTGTGACTTTCACCTTTCTCTGGAGAATCTTCAATGTTTTGTAAAGCTCACCAACAGCTGGAAAAAAAAATAGTCTCAACTGCTCTAACCTTCATGATCACCCTTCCTGAATTAAAAAATGAGGCTTTACAAGGAGAAGGTTATATTGCATGTACTAGTTAGCAAAAGTTCTTCTAGGACCCAAAGGGTATGCTCTAATTTACACTCGGTTTCTCCCTCCAGTGCCTGAGGCATTCCAAGGGTTGCTGCCAACTCTGGGAAGAACTAGAAGCTGTGACCAAAGGTTTCAAAGATGTCGAGAGAGCCACCACAAAAAGTCCTGCTTTCTCTATTGATTTGGGGTTTTTCTTAAAGGATCCAAGCTGGATGCCTTTAAGAAAGTGTGCTGAAGTTGAAGGTCAGTTAGTCAGGATCTGTAGGTGAGTATCTGTATAGTATAACTGTATCTGTGTAACAGATCTATATTTTATCTGTATATTCAGATTCATATGAGTTGATTATTCAAAAGGTGATGCCTGTGTAACACATTAAATGATAGAGCATTTAAAAGAACAAGGAATTGGATTATTTGGAAAAGTCCAGCATTCCTCGGACCCACCTGGATATGAGCTGCTAAGTGGGATCATAGCGAACTCTTTGCCCCTCTCTGGGATGGTTTTGTCTTTGTACGTCAGCATTGAGCTGACCTTGCGCAGACTGACCCTCGATGTCTGTGCGTGGGGGAAAGAACACATTCATAGAATGATAGAAAGGCTGGAGTTGGAAGGGACCTTAAAGCTCATCCAGTTCCAGCCCCCCTGCCATGGGCAGGGACACCTCCCACTAGAGCAGGTTGCTCAGAGCCTCATCCAGCCTGATCTCAAGCGCTTTCAGGGATGAGGCTCCACAGCTTCCCTGGGCAACCTGTTCCAGTGTCTCCCCACCCTCAGAGTAAAGAACTTCTTCCTAATGTCCAATCTAAATCTCCCCTGCTCTAGTTTAAAACTATTGCCCCTTGTCCTATCCCCACAGGCCCTTATCAAAAGTCCCTCCCCAACTTTCCTGTAGCCCCTTCAGGTACTGCTCATGTTGCCTCCCTTCCTCCTGCTCAGGATATCTATCTGGAGTTAAGGGTTGCTTAGGTGAATTAACAGCTTTTTTACTTTATGTTCAGACTATCTTGATTGTCCTGAGTTTAGGAGCGTGAATTCCTCTTGGGGACTGTCTGAGCTGCTGGATGAGAGTGAGTTGGTTGCTCAGTGCATTGTCTGAAATAGTAGATGCATGAATCCTCTTCAAACTGGGAATACCATTTCAAGTACAGCACTTGATTTTATCTGTCCTGATGCAGTGATAGTCAGTGAATCATAGAATCTTGTTCTCTTAGCTGTATATTGTGGGGAGTGGTCTGCGGATCTAAATTTGAACTTCTAAAGAGCATTAGGATCTGTAGGCGAACGGCTCGATGCACGTTTGAAACACGGTGAGAACAGTTTGTGCGTTGTAGATTCAGCTGGAATTGCATTCTGTGACCGAGAGGAGGAAGGCAGCCTGATTTACAGCGTTGGGATTTGTGGTGCTTTTCAGGAGCTTTGGGACTGCAGTGGTACTAGGACTCTTTTGTTGTGTACTGCAAGTATTTCCTAGCTGAGAGTGATAAGGATGAAAGTGAGAAAGCCATGACATTGATGACCATGCTTTTAGGAGAGTTGGGTGATAATCCATTCCGCATCAAATGGTGATATATGATAAATAAATACCTGCCACAAAGGAAGAAGTGTCGGGATGTCTACACTTGGGTGGAAAAAAAAGAAAGAAATACTCCTTCTGGAGTACTACATTTCCCTTGACTGTCTTATGTAAAAATTGAAAATAATTGCACCTGAATTAGTAAAATGATATACAGCTCAACAAAAGCTGGGAACTAACTCCTGTTACTTGTGTATTGGAGACTTGAAAAGTTCCAGTGTGTGCTTTGAAGGCAGCATACGTTGTAGTCTGCCCATAGCTGGCATTAATGGGAATGGTTAAGGAACTGAAACGAATAGCAAGTGGCTGTATAGGAATGACTGACAGATCATCTGAGTTGAGTTCCTGCCCTGGGAGCTGTAGGGCTACCAATCTTCAGACCGAGCAGGTTCCAGTTTAAAGCAAACTCTGGCATGGAGGCAGTCTTCGCCTGGTGGCCCCGTCCTTTCCACCTGGTAACAGAAAGCAGTATTTTAGACAAGCTATTATTGGTCATAGATTTTTGTGTCGTTGCATCCGCAGAGTGGTTTGAATTTTTAGACATAAAATACGTGTAAATCAAATAACGTCCGTGTTTGTGTAGTATGTTCTGGAGGGTATTTTCTGAAATCTAAAATACCAAGGTATAAAACTACTGAAATGTGTGGATTTTTTTCTTGTAGAACTAATGTTAAACTCTATACTTACTACAAAGTCAATCCTTAAAATAAATGGAATGCTCATACAAACATCCTACTTGCCCCTTTGATGCTCAAAAAAGGTTTGTTTTTTTTTTATTATTACCTCTCTCGGCCAATATTTCACGTGTATTATGTGTGACCCAGCATTTCCACCACTGAAGAAGATTGATTTGTTGTGCAAAAGCTGTTGTTACTAATTAGTCTACTTGAGCTGTTTTCCTGAGCCTCTGCCCAGTCAGTGGGATGTTTGATGTGGGGGTAGGTGACCAAGCCTTAAGTGCCTCAACTTCTTGCAGTAAATCTCAAGAGCGTGGACAGGGTGCATGAGAACATGGGTGTAGTATGCAGTGGATGTTATCCTCCTAGTATTTTGGACCTTATTTGAATATTGGAGGCTTTCTGCGGTATAGATTGAAAACGAGTCGAAGGAATGAAGAATTGGACCAGAGTCGAATTAATTGTTCCAACAGCGGCTTTCACATGAGGCTGGATTGAAATTACCCTGCTTCTGATCTAGAACTGGAAGAGATTTTAGAAATGAAAACTAAACGGAACCAGAGGATTGAAAGTTACCATCTGGTTCACGGAGAACAATCCTGTGTTTTTGGCAACATCCTCTGCATATATTATCCATAGCGATACGACCAGTGTAAAAATAGTTTATCACCGTATATTAATGTAGTGTGCTTGCATGGATACAGCCTCTAGGCTGCAGATATGTGGCAGCTGGAAAACAGGAACATAGACAGCAAATATGATACAGACCAGATTGGGGAGGGAACGAAATGGGTTTTATTGATGATATCTTCAGTAATCAGAAAGAATTGCACCGGGTTTTGTCGCTGTGAAATACATGCAAGACTTGTTAGCCTTGCCTTGTGATTTTTTTTTTTTTTGTACCAGAAGGGAAAGAAGATAATTAAGTCCTTTACTGATACTTGTGAAATACACCATAAATAAAATGTTTTAAGAGTGCCGCTGGAGATTATAGTGTTCATCTGTCAGCCTCAAAAGAAAATTCTAATTATAATCCTAGCATGATCAGTGATTTATGTTATGTGCATTACACAGGTATCCTAGTAGTTTCCCTTCACTTGATATGTTGTTAATTTATGGCGTAGTGGCATGAGGTACTGATTTGTTTTGTGGCTGTCTGAGAACATGGTACAGTGTTAATGTTCCATGTTCTTCAGACTGAAATTATTGTTTTATTGAGATCTGGTGCTGTATTAAAATGTGTTTTACCTTCCTGATTTAGCAACTTTTCAGAACCGTGTCTGAAATACCCTTCTGTCCCAAATTATACAGTCTGGAAGTCCCTCAGACACTGTGTCCTGACAGCAGCCTGTCCTGTACGATCAGCTGGGCTTTTATTCTGTGATGGAAAGTGTAATTAGAGGCCAGTGATTTAGCTTTTGGATTGACATACTTCTAAATTACTGCAATTCTCTTCTCCTTCCACTTGCTGCTGTCGTCTTATCTGAGTATTATGAATATCTCTTATTTCTCTCCAGTTAACCTGCCAGCTCTCTCAGAGGTGTGATGCTGTGTCCATTAGCCATATAAAAACTTGTTGTCTAGGAGGGGAAAAGAAGAGTTATTTCTCTTAGTCAGCCTAGTGTGGGAATTTGGAGGGACAGAATGTAATTAATTATTGAGCTTGAATTTTGGCCAAGGCTCTGTTAGACTGAGAGTTACAATTTATGAATTTCTGTCATTCTTGTGATGATAGGAGGAGCAGGAAGGAGACAAGAGTGGGATTTTTTACTAACATAGATAGTTTGGACTCGGTATGGCAGTGTTTTGGTTGTTGCTGTTTGAAGCTGGACTGATTTATGTGGCTATGGCAGGACGAGGTGAGTTAAAAATGATAGCACAACTTTGAATGAAATTATTTGCAGGGTCGAAAATAGTTAATTATACATAAATCAAGCTCTCAAAAAACAACCAGAGCATGAAAGAGCTACAGTGCATGCCCCCTGCCTTTCACAGACCGTTTCCAATTCACTTGGTGCTTTGTGTTGCTTTTCTGAGGCAATTCTTTTCACTTTATGTGCATCAACACATTTTGTCATAATTTGTTGATGGTAACTTTTGGGCCAGATCTAGCAAGTCTTTGGTAGGTTGTTTAGCAATTAAATCAAGTATAAACCAAGAAGTTGCAATATAAGTTACAATATAAATGTATTTTGATTTCCCTGCTACCTCTGAGGTTTATTTCTTCCCTACAAAAATTATGATAGTGATGAGTAGTAAAACTAAATGCACCCAGAACTGGGAGTGGTGGGGGAAGCTCTGTATCCACCAAGGCCACATTATTGGGAGCCTATGCCACAACAGCCAGTGCTAATGGGAATAGTTTTCTGCAACAGAGAAATGGGACCAGAGAGTAGATGATCTGTCTTTGGCAAGTCCATCTCTTGTGAAGTTTCAGTTGTGTTCCTTTTCATCACTAAAGTTCTTCAAATGTTACCTAATAGTTTACATTAAAATAACGTAAGAAAATGATTCGAGGTCCTAACTTTTCCAAATCTCTTGGCTTTGTGTATTTGTTGTCTTAAATGCATGATACGTAAGGTCCCAATATGTTTCTGTTCTTAAATAATAAGAAAGACAATAATTCCCAGAGAATTGCATCTGATTTTCTTCTGTCTCTAAGGAAATGGTTGCCTTCTGAAGAGGCTGTAGCACCGTGCTGTGTAATGGTTCTACCATCCTTGTAAAACAAGATGTACTTCATCCTGTTAAAATTAGAACTACTTAAGAGACATGACAATTATTATGAAGTTGCAAATCATCTCTCTCCTGGGAGAAGGTGATTTTTCTCAGCTGAAGGAAAACTGGCATTAATAACCACATGATCAATGAAAATAGTGTTGTCAGAATGGGTACTGAGGTTTATATCTGGAGGAGTAATTATATTGTATGAGGTAGGAAGAAAAGCAGGGTCCAATTGCACAGCCAGCATTCCTTTTCATCTCCTGACTTTTGGGCTGATTAATTGTATAACCAACTAGTTGTGGAAAGTGGAATTTACTGCTGAAAGAAGAACAGGTGAAAGTGAGAAAAAGGGGAGAAAAAAATTTTAATCAGTAATTTGAAATGATACGTTTCTATATATATTTCTAAATATAATCTCTGGATACAACCTTGAACCCCCAGTCACAGCGTTTTCTGCCTCATTTCCTTCCATTTCGGCTCCAGACCGTGGTGTAGTTGCATGTGCAATCCCCGCTCCCTATTGAGCAACCAGCACAAGAAAGGTAAATAATTAACCAACATTTGCCATTCCTTTCTGGCTGTTGCTCAAAAAATCGTTGCAGAAATTGGTGAAAATTCACAAATTCTCCTGTGCTGTCCCACTCACCTGCCCGCAGAGGACAGCTGTTCAGACTTGCCTGTCTTTACCTTCTGGCAGGGTAACCTTGGATTCTCCAGCATGTCCCAGCTGTGGTGGAGCAAAGGCTGGAGCTGGCTCTGAGCTGTGGCTGCTCTGACAGCAAGGGCATGGGGATTTGGCCCATCCCTGCTCCCTGGTCCTGTGACAGCTGAACGGTAGGTGGCTGAGGAGCTGTGTGCCGGGCTACACAGTAGCTGTAGAGTAAATACACTGCCTTTCCAAAGGGTTTTGTTTAATGTGTTCATTGATAGCTCCAGTGTCCTCTCCTCAGGACTGCTGAAGTGAAGTTGTCTGTAGCTGGATTTGTAAGGAAACAAGGAAGACTTTTCAAAGCCATAAGTTTCCTTTAAAAACTCAGTAATCAGTCCGCCTGATTGCCATATGAGGTACTCCAAATCATCTTTCTCATTTTTTTAAATATCAATTTCTAATTGTGGAAACGAGGGTAAGTTTATATACCCTTTTAAAAAGAGAGAGCCTCTGATAAACAGAGGTTTATTTCTGGCTGCAGTTACAGGGAATCTGAATACCAGAATACCTGCATGGAGGTGCCTAAATACTTAGGAGCAGCACGTTCTAGTTGGTATCTGAGCACATTAGCTTTGCATTGTCCATGCCTCAGTTATTATGTTGTGATACCCTTCGCAGTGCATTTTATTTTTGTTTTAAGTGCTGTACACAGGCAACACACAGAGAGTTTGCAAAGTCCGGAGCTGTACTCCACTCGCCACCCTGTCTGGCTCTTTTCATCATAAACTCATTATCCGAGTCGCTTCAATCAACTAATGAAGTCCTCTTCCTTTTAACCTCTTCTTCAGGGGATCCTACTTTCTGTTCTCTGCGTGAATGTTCTATATGGGCCAGGTAGACCTTTCCGTTCCTCTTCGGAGCAGGTTTTCGCCCTGGGACTATGGGTCAGCCATCTGACCTGCATCCTGGGCTGTGGCACAGGCCGCTCACCTTCCTCTCCTCGCATCAGGATGGTGCTTGTCAGTGGCACCCAGCATTAAACCCCATATCCAGCACCTCTCTCAAGTTTGCAGAGTTTTGACGTGTCATCAGACTTGAATGGGGTTTGACTGGTCTGGCCAAAGCCACTTCGTTGACTGAAATGCATCTTCTGCCTGTTTAAAACGAAAAGGATATTTGAATTCTGGAAGGAGGAGCTACCAGATACTATTTTCTCATTATAAAACAATGTCCTTTTTTTTTTTTGGCTTTTATCTTGGAAATCATTGAACAGTTTTGCTGGTGTAAGAAGAGTAGCCTGAGGCACACATCCAACATGGAAGGTTTCAGCCCAAACAATTAGTCTGGCAAAATTGTAAGCAAGTGAAAATTGAATCTTATGGGAAGTATTGGATAATCTTTAGTAACAGGCTGTCTCATGGTTCCCACCTGTGTGTACTGAAATTGCCAGAACACTTTCTTTTCAACACGTCTGCAACTTGCACATACTCTTATCCAGTGCATTCTGCTGAAATGCATATCACTTAATGAAATAATCCACTTAATGTGCATAAGAATCGCTCTATCTTAATATGACTGCAACTAATCTCATGTGGTGTTAAACCTCTTAATTACTTATCATCTCTTTGCCTCGGTTGAGTTTTATAAGAGCAAGCAGAGGGGCAAATGCTCAGTGTCCTTTATTACTACCAGACATAGAAGAATAATCGTACATTTTTTTCCTCCATCTTCAAAAAGTTACAGTAATTTTATCGTATAAAAGGTCAGTAATTGAAATGCTGTTGTGACACAGAAATCTGTCTTGCAGTTAATGATTCAAGAAGACAGTAACTTAGCAGAAAGCCTTTGATTCAAGAAGGCAATAACTTAGGAGAAAGCCTTCAGTCTTCCTTCTTCTAATACATAATTTTGTTTATTTCTGTATTGCCTTGTTCTCAGTGGGAGTTAGAGGAAGGCTTTGGCTGAATATTCTCCACCCCACCCCCAGCTAAGAGACTGGGGGATTTTGCTTCACATAATCACTCACTGTTAATATCAGAAAGGCTTTGATATTTCTGTAGGTGTATGTGTCCTAAACAACAAGCTGATCCAAAATGAAAAGTGGTTTATTGTCTTCTGACCTTAGACACAGCTTTTCCTTGTGGAAAGCAACATATGGCTCTAGGTGTTAACTGCAGCTTGAGCACAGGCAACTTTCCTCCTGTTGTGTACAGTGCCTGCATTCCTAGGCAAGGTCAGTGATCTGGTCAAGTGAGGCTTTTTTGTTTGGATGTCCTCCCTTACTCACATTCCTTCATCACTTTTTCCCTACGTTCTGGCGTGCTTCCTGAACCAACTAGGTCTTTGGGGAGAGGCCTCAGTATCGACAGTGGCCGTGGGTTGGTGATGCATCGCATCTAACCTTAGTTCTCCTAGGACCAGATTGAAAATGCCAGGGTACTGCAGCAAAAGCAGCAGTGAGCAAGGTTCCCTTTCCTTCAGCTTGTTTGTTCTGATGCGTTCACGTTGTGCCATTGGGACGTGTCTTGTGTTGGGGATGCTGGGGCGGGAAGGCTGGAACTTCCTGGGGAGACGTGTGCAGAGAACACTGCCTGAAAGCTTATAATTTTCAGAGGAGCTGTCTGTAGGAATGCCGTAGGTGTGGAGGAATGATGATCTCAGGAGACTGCTCTGGCTGCACCCTGAGATGTATACCCATTTATGGGAAGAGTCTTCTCAGTGTTGTAGGTAGGGCTGTCTGTCTAAATTGGAGTGGCCAGCTGAACCCAGAAAATCATTGCCCAGCATTAAACAATTTGATTTGGGACCTTGAGTCACAGGATCACAGAATTCTTGAGGCTGGAATAGACCTCCGAGATCATCAAGTCCAGCCTATGACCTAACACCCCAACATCAACTAGACCATGGCACTAAGTGCCACATCCAAGCTTTCCTTGAACACCTCCAGGGATGGCGACTCCACCACTTCCCTGGGCAGTTCATTCCAGTGTTTAATCCCGCTTGCCGTCAGGAAGGGCTTCCTAATATCTGACCTAAACCTCCCCTGGCGCAGCTTGAGGCCATGCCCTCTTGTCCTGTCACGAGTTGCCTGGGAGAAGAGCCCGACCCCCACCTGACTACAACTTTCCTTTAGGTTGTTGCAGAGAGTGAGAAGGTCCCCCCTGAGTCTCCTCTTCTCCAGGTTAATCAACCCCGGCTCCCTCAGCCTCTCCTCATACGACTTTCCCTCCAGTCCCTTCAGCAACCTCGTCACTCTCCTCTGGACCCGCTCCAGCACCTCAGGAGTCCAGAGTCCAGGAGCCTCTGCTGCTTAGTTCTTTGGTAGACATGGTAGATGCTTGCTTAGGGCACACGGAAGGGAAAGGATTGAAAGAAAAAAATACTTAAGTAAAGCATCTGGAAATTCAGAGTCTATGCACTGCACATGTGATCAAAGCCGGCTAGAAACCCTTTGTGGGAGAAAAGATGTACAGTTAAAGTGGTGATTTGGTTTTTTTGGACAAGTCCTTATGGAAGAAGGAGGGTGATTGACTGAGTCTTCAGGTGATGATGGTGAGAGTGGTGGTCGTTACTTTTCTTGTTCTGCTTATTATCCTGGCTTAGCCAATCTTTCCTCCTTTGCTTATCCTTGCCTCTGCCCACCTTGAGAAGACGATTCTGAATGTACGATGACACTGTGCCTTGCAGACAATTCCAGTGTCAAGGGAAATGATGGCAGAAAGGGCAAAGAGGCCACGGTGGTAGGGCGAGGAGAGAAGACGACAGAGTACAGTAGTACTGTTTTGTGGGAACGACGGATCGTATGTTAGGGGAGCAGCTGGCTCTGCACACGCAGGTCTGCTCCACACATGCTGATGTGCTGATGGTGGCCAGTGACCTCATCCATGTGTGGGTCTGGATTTCCCATTGGTTAGGGTTTGCCAGCCAAGGACTCACTCTCTGGAGGGAGGTGAAGGCTGACTATTTTTTGGCAGAGAATCCCCGCTCTTTGCAAAGTCACTTGGAGACTTGTGAAGACCGTGAATCTCACAGACTTTTCTGTTGCAGGGCTTTAAAGGTGGATGGCAGATGGATTAAGTTCATCTTCTGGTTATTTCATTCCTCGACTAAACCTGCTTTTTATTTGTGCTTGCGTGAGCTCACTTGCGTTCCTGTGCTGCGCTCTCTCTTTTTTATTCCATTTTTCCTGGACTATCTTAGTATCAAGTCCCTAAAATCCAATACACTCCTAATTCTGTTCAAGCACAGAGGAGTGATGATTGGTTCCACACGCAGGCTGATGGGAATGTCAGCACTCTGTGGAAAGGGTCGTGACAGTCTGGATCAGGGATTTAAGTCTAGGCTGGAGCCTCTGTCCCTGCAGGTGCTCTGAGCCAGATACAGGGTCATCAGGATGTCTTATCTGAACTAGGACTTTGTCCATAACTCAGCTTTTCCATGTAGGGAAAGGCTTGCTAACAGGAACCAAATGTAAAAATTTGTGTTGCTTCTCTTCAGGCTGCTTTAGTCTATGAAATCCTCTTTTTTTCTTTTTTCTTTTTTTTTCTGGTGACACTCTTCACATGTTTCTATGCTGTTATATGTGTCTGGTGTCATTTTGCCAGCTAAAATAATCAAATTTTGCATATTTTAGGTGTGTATTAAATAAGAAAATAATGATGGGAAACATTGAAATTATTGTTCAAATTAGGAATTAAAAGGTGATGTAATCTGAATGTGAGCCACGTAAGTCTGAATTGTCTGACTAGTTTAGATCATACAATCGGGGAAAATAATGGAAAGGAAACCTAAGTATATATTAAATACTTTCCAGGTTCTATATTTGGTTATTCTGGATACAGCAGAATATTACCTAAAATGCTGTACTACTTTTTGTGATCATCCTTTCCAGTCTTAGGAGGGCAACTGAAATAAAATAAGATCTGTGAGCTGCTGTTTTCCCTGCTTGCTGTAAAAGAGTTATTCTGGTAGTTTGTTCTTGTGCAGGTGAATATGGCTGTTCTTATTGTAGCCCTGATTTTCATTTTGAATAGAGATATTCATCTGGCAAGCTGTAGTTTGTGGTTTTTTAAAAATAACAAACAATCGGTGGGATATCTGTAGGCCAGGTAGGAATAATTTTAGAGGAAGATGCTAGCTTCTTTAATAAGAAGTCATCCCTTTTTCTCAGTGTAGCTTATCCTCCTACTTTTTTCTTCCATTTCAACTCCACCGAGAGCTGGTATCCTGAGAAGACCTCCATTCCTTGCGCTTTGTGTCTGACCTCCCAACAGTAGTACTTGTTTACCTACAGAGATCATTGTTTTCTGGAGAGTATCCAGCTCGTAGCTTGCTTTTTCATTAGACCCCTTTTTCCTATTAGTTATCTCCTGTTAGTTGATCTGTGTCATTTGATAAAACTAATTAGGTAATAAAAGACTGCTTCTGGACTCCTCCCTGTAATTTTGGCATGGTGAAATGTACTTCTTGGCACCTCGTTCCTTCCTCATAAAGACAGCCTTCAGTTGACAAACAGTGTTAATCCAAAAGAAAACAAGCCAGTTCATGCATCCTCTCTTGATGTATCCCTATGCCAGGACAAAATAGTGCCTAACAAATTATTTGTACCAAAGACAGTGACATAACCCTGGCTCTGTTCTGGAGTGTTGCAAATGTTTGCAGAGCATCTCAAGAGGCCAGGCTGAAAATACTCAATGAAACCATTCAGCATTCTACTAAAAGCATTTTGTTTCCTAGGACTTTCCTCCCTTCTGAAAATGCCCTCCCACAGCTGCATTACTTTTATTAGAAGGTGGAAGTATAAGGTAGGAACATCACATTTTATATTTTCTTTTAAAATTTAGCATCACTTTCAGGATTCATTTTTAGATGAAGTACTTGTTTTATAAAAAAGAAATCTCAATGGAAGGGAAGTTTTATTATTAACTCAAGTTGAAGTATCCCCATCCAGTGAGAGAGGGGCTGATCAAATTATTCTTCATGAAAATTTTCAGTTTGAAGGTTTGAGGTGTCATAATATGTAGCGTTTCAAAGACAAAGAGCAAAGAATTGCCACTTCTATACGGTAGATGGCCTCTGCTACATCCTCAGGAGGCAGAAAGTGCCAGAGGATGCTGGTGTCGTTTTTTTTCTTGATTGCTGCGCACCCTGGGAGAATGAAGGTCTCAAAACTTACTTTGAGGAGAATATGGAATATGCTCTGCTCAGATGTGAGATATGTAGAAGTCACTGTGGCCATCTTCTGTTTGTGGTTGCTTCAGAAGCTGGAGAAGTATGTCCAGAATGCTCAAGGATCTAAACATCCAGCCCATGTGAAATCAAGGGCAACAATTGTCTGAGTTCCAGATGTTTTAGAAACAGCAGTTATTGCTTCATGGAGCCCAAAGGTAGGCACCTAGCTTGGCTACCTGTGACCTGCTCAGACTCAAACAAGGTCCGCAGCAGCTGGTGGAGGGCAGGTGGGATACCTGAGATCACGTGCGGATGCCTGAACTGAACTCTTACGATGTCTTGATCTTTATTGCAGTACAATTTTGGCTGAGAGAAAATCTGTCAAAGCCAGTGAAATTAGACCAACAGAAGGATCTCATCAGAATCTGTCCTGTGTTTTATACTCAGAAATGTCATCTCTTTTAAAACAATGGCTTCTACGTGTTAATTATTCAGTGTTAAATGCAACCAGTACTCTGGTCAGGTCTGAAGAATTGTTTTAATATTAGTTGCATATTTCCTGAGCACTGGATTTACTTCCCTGTCAGAAAGATGTGCTGGGGGCATGTTCGGAATCCGTTGCACTCACAGAGCTTTGGAGTACTGCATCCTCAGGGATGCAAGGGCCCCAGAATAACAGCATATGAAATTTTAAAACCAGTGGTATGACAAATTTGGACCGTACCTTGGTGTGTTTGTAAGTGAATCATGCGATAAATAAATTATGGGAGTGATAGTGAGATGCAGTTACAGCAATCAGAAGTGACTGTTTTACAATGAAAGAAAAATCAAAGTTTGTACTTCCATTTGTCCTAATTACATTCAGAAAAAAGTTTTAAATTGCTTTCTGGCCCTGAACTTTATTCCTTATCTTCTCTAAAGGCACTTGCAGCCAGTTCTGACTCAGAAACATTTAGCCAAGGTGCGTGAAATGATGATTATCCTCAGGAAAAGCAGCAGCTCCAATCAGGAGCACTCCTGAACTATTGCTGTTTATAACCTGCTGTAATGTCAGCTAAAACTTTTGGCTATTTTGTCTAACCTACCTTGTATCTCAAGCAGATTTGACTCTGCATTTTGAGCGTTAAACATAAACTTTCCAAGCAAACACCGGGGATTGAAATCATGGACCAGGCTGCCAGTGTGTCAAATCTGATAATTGCTTTTTATTCATAAGCGGCTCTGGAAATCCAAATGACCAAGCCTGTTTATCCTGTGTGTTTTCATGTAATGTGCTTTTCCTTTTCACTTCAGGTAGTTTCTCTGCCCTCCTGGCTGAAATTCAGGGCCAGGAGGAGACCCTATCCACGCTTGGCGTGAATTGTTCCAGTGCTATGCTCAGCAGTCCATCAGTCAGTTGTATCCTGGGTGGCGTGGCTTGCAGATTACTGCGAGCAAATTCTCCAGTATTAGAGATTTACTAAGAGATAGTGTTGAGAGTCTCTGTATTTAGAGGCAGCTCTGTGGTGCCCAGCAGAATGACACCCCTTTTCCCTCGGGATCCTTTCCCTGTGGGGCTGTGTGCTGCCTGCTGCCGTGTAAACGAAGCTGTGAAGCTGTGACAGAGGTGCTCTTGCCAGCAGGGTTATGGGCTCTCTGGCCTGACCCCAAAACAAGGGCACAGATAAGGAGCAGAGCAGGCTATGGCCTGGTTTTGAATGGAGTTGCTGTCGGTCTCTCTGCCTCGGCTCAGCATTTAGCCATAGTCTCTGCAGCACTGTCAAGATCTGGTCCGTGGGAAGGGAGAGAGACCGCTCAGCTTTTAGGGCTGCAGTCCTGTCCCAGGCACCGCAAAAATCGACAAAGAGGTGCTGTCGAGCAGGAGCACTGCCCTGGGTCTCCTGGCAGGAGACGGTGTAGCACCTCTGCTGCTTTTTTGGTTGGACAGGACAAGAGAGCTCCCCTGCCCGCTGCCCGTTTGTGTTGCCAGTACAAGTGATGGGATAACCAACCTCTCCATCCCCACCCTTGCGTGCCAAGGCAGCGGTCTTGAATGGAACATGTCCTTTTTATGGCATATTGAAGCTAAGCCGTGAAAGTATTGTGGATTCAACCATTGCCATGCACGTTTTCCCTCCTGTAGGGTCAACAAACTATCCCACTAGGGGACTGAGTGCACGGCCGTAGGTGTTGACAGCGAACGAGGAGAGCTGTGTCCTCGCTAGCGAGCAGCCGTGCAGCTTCTCAGTTCACGAGAAACCCTTCCACACTGTGTCAGCACTTGCAGTGGCTTCTGCATGGATTCTTCTATAGCAGAGATCACTGTTGTGATGCTAGAATCTTTTCAGGTTTGACCGAGTTATGCTTAGGTGAGCTAATTGTTGTAATTTTTTATTTATTTTTTTTTCCTGAATGAACACATCAGAGAAATGCGTAAACTCATTAGATTTCCTTATTTCACTGCCAGGCTTGTATGAGCTTTGCTGGCAGTTCAACAGTAGGTGACATTTTGCAGTACTTTTGTCTGGTGCTAAAAGAAAAATCATTCTGATGTATGCCAGTGTTACATGGAATACATATAAGAGCTAAAATTGAGCATACATCTTGCGAAGGAAAATTAAAATTGGAAGGAAAATACACTAAATTGTAGCGTGAGTGAGATGCGGCAGTGACTTTCTTGTATGCAAAATTGAAGGTAGATGGTGGAAAAGGCTAAAAGCCAAATAATAGCTAGCGTTAGTAAACAGTATTTGTCTTCAAAGGGCCATAGGGATTTTCATGAATGTCAAAAAATCCGTAAGATGATTTGTCTTGACTTACAGATACTGCTGCTGAAGCAAAGGAATGAAGTATCTGTCCATAGCAGCGCCAAAATGAAATCTGACTCAGGTATTCCTGGTCTCTTCATCTTGCTCTCCAGTTGCTTGACTGTCAAGACAAAGTGACACCAAAATATCGGGAAGGTCTACAAGTTCTTTTTGGTTTCTTTTTTTTTAATTTATTATTTTAACTTGTTTAGTAACTTTGATTCTCTGTAACAGACATGGCTTGTACCACAGATGCGTAAAGTGGTTTGAGCATGTCTGCTTCCAAATATATTTTATTTTTAGAAACTGCAGAATTTTCCCCTGCTTTTACCATTTCCGGTGGTTTTACTCTGGAACGTGAGGGATGAAGAAGGCTACTTGTGTGATGTGATTAAGGTACGAGAATAAAAATTGTACGTCCTGGGTTTACAGATGAAAGTCAGATGTGATGGTCAGTCCCTTAAGCATGCTAATGACAAGTGAACTTCCTCATCTGGAAAAGAATATTTGTCTTAGTAGAAGCAGGGCGGGGGGGGGGGGGGGGGAAAAGGGGGGGGTG
>VWZK01006123.1:101348-195182 GCA_013396935.1 Baryphthengus martii
TGTGGGCTGAGAAGGGAGGGGGGGGGGGGGGGGGGGGGAGAGGGAGCTGAGAAAGGAAAAGAGAAGAGAAGCAGAGTATTAACTTCCAGACTGTTGAGGGTTGCTACCAAAACTGATGTCCATACATCAGGATGCATCTTGGTGAGTCCTCTCTCTTTTTCTTCATTGCTGCTTTGTAGGCTTTGCTGCAACCGGTGGATTGATTTCCAAGCATATATTTCCTTTTGGTGCTTTTCAAGATGTGGCATTGAGAGAGCTTTTTTTCAAAGAGAGAAGCCAGCAGTTTTCTGGTGGGCTCTTCTCTGCCAGAACAAGGCAGGGAGAGGCAAACACAGAGTCCAGCTGGGGTCAGGTCACTGCTGTGCAGAGCAGGGCTCTCTGATGGGCTGTTGAGGACGTTTCATTAAATTCTTTTTGGTTCTGTGTAAGGTTTGCATACAAAATACAATGCGATTTACGGTGGGGGAGGATAAAAAAAAAAATAAAAAAATTGGGAAGTCCTGTGGAGCAGATGTGGGTAAGGACAGGAACAATAGCGAGACGCTGCATGGTCAGAAGTGCTGCTTGTTGAAAACCAAAGCAGAAAGCAAAAGCATTCATTTAAATGCATACACGTTCTTAAAAAAAAAAAAAAGCAAAACCAAAAAAAAACCCAGAACACCCCCTCTCCCAAATTTATTCATGTGCACTTAGACAATTTTGGCATAGCATAAAAGCACATAAAAAAGAATTATGTCCACTGCAGCAGTAAAAGTTTCTATAACCTATTACCTTCAAATTAGGTGAGAGTTGTGAAGTCTCTGAGGATTCTATTAAAGAATGAAATGTTAACATTTCAAAGGATGCTTCAGTATTTAATATTTTGTGATTTGGAAAGTTAAAAGTTGACTTTCTGCTTGTGATATGTCATGGCAGAAAGTCTGTTTCTAAACCAGCTTCATTTTAATCTATATTTCTGTGTGCAGCTCAAAGATACTGAAGGAAGTATTCTTTCAGGTTAATGCAGCAAAGATATGCACTGAGGTACAAAAAAGGAGCAGAATCCTATTTATTCTGGATTTGTTACAAGCAGGAAAAAAAATTAAAGCAAATGCCTATTTTTGTGAGCTGAACATAAAGAAAATGACATCTAAACCATTTTTCTTTGTACACAGTTAAACTAAGATTTGTCTGTGGGATTAAATATCTGTTGCAAGGCTGTGGTGCAGTTTTTGTGATGTCTCTTCAAACGCTATTTGTTGGTACATAATCCATCTTTTTATTGTGGCATCTTTCTTGATTCTGGTGATGCTTTTTTGAAATGCTCTTTTTCAAAGGGAAGACTGATGATTAATTAATCTTGGCTCTTAAAACCTACATTGTTTCACTTTTCAACTCTTTCATGTGTTTTTATTTTCTGACCTACCTATTTGTGGGTCTGTGCAAAACTCTGTAGGGGATAATAGTTTAATTTGTGGAAGCTCCCCCCGCCTGCTTCCAATTTTGCACTTTGATTTGCTCAGACCTTCCCTTCACTTTCTTTAGAAATGTGTATACAATTGAAGAAGGTTGCTTTAGAGTAAAAGTTCTCATGGAACATGCATTTCTAGACCTGAATATTCTTAGAGCTTGTTATTTTTTCACATTTGGGATCTTGTTCAGACTGTTAAAGGAAAAGTAACCGGCTGCCAGCATTAAAATCCAGTGAACTGGAACGTGGGTTTTGCTTGGAAAACATCTTTAGGAAAGGTGGCTGTGGCTCTCAGATTCCTGCTTTCAAGTATTTTTACTAAAATTGATCCATAAGAATGATTTTGTAAAATTTTAATCAAAGCTAGGAAAAAATACCCCTTCTGGTAAGCACTAGCTGATTTGTTTATAATTTTTTTGGATGAACATGAAGTTGTAAGAATATAGCCAGTTTTAAAAGGACATCCTAGTAACAGAAAATGTTGCAAGTGAACCATTTTCAGTCTGTTGCAATTGTCTTATTCAAGAAAACAGGAACTTGTTCTGTTTTGTTGTTTTGGGCTTTTTTCTGTGTGTCTATACATTTATCTGTGAATGTAGTCGAATAGTTGTAAGTATCTCAGAAGGTAAACACTGTAATATTTAGGGGAGTATCACCATGGATTTTGCTTCTGTGTTGGGACTCCCACGTTTCTCTGCAGCAGCAGCTAGAAAACCTTTGTGCTGTGTTTCTTGCATCTCATGTCATAACATGAGAAAAACCAAACCGTAAAAGAGGGTGTGAATAACTGTACTTTGGCCTTTGTCTGCTCTCCGCTTTGCCAGCCAGCCAAAATTCTTTAGACATGACAGTAAAAGCGCAATATTTAATCCCCGGTCTATACCTCCCGCTCTAGAGCCAGATATTCTGTGACAAAACTGCTTTATTGCTATGCAAGAGTGAAATACATCAGGGTGTTGTTAACAAAGAGGCACGATAAAATTTTAGATGGAAAATTACATTTTTCTGAACGAGAAGCAAACCCTTTTGGATGAGATAAGCCTGTGCTGGACCCAGGGGACAGTTCCCTGTTTTCATTCCGGACAGACTGCTCCATAACGAGGTACCTAAGCCAGCAGGTAGGACGTGCTCCCTGACCACTGAGAGCTTGTGGCCCGACACCACTTGATTGTGCCTGGATATTCCGGGATCCCTGGTTGTACCCATGTCTCAGATGGGCTTGAGAGGCTGCAGGCCCGTGGGGTGCTTGACTCCGGTTCCTCAGACTGCGTTTTCTTGAAACTGTGGCTAACGAGACACGTCCGGCTCTTGCCTTGCTGTGGTGCTTGCCACAACCTGCAGGTTTTTCAGACTTTGGTGTCCCAGTTGAGTTGGATGGAAGCCGTTTGGCAGGCAGAAGGTACTGGCTGGAGGGAGGGAAGGCGGTGGTGGAATAGTGCACAGCTGCTCCAATAAACCTCATTTCCTTAGGGAATTGCGTAAGAAATGTCCTTCTCTGTCCCCTGAAACTTTGAAGTCACTTGTACGCTTGGAAGCCCTTGGTTTGGGCTACCCTATTGATATTAAGCTTGTTGCAAGGAACTGTAAGAAAGCTGCGTTCTCCATCTCGAGACCGTTCCCTCTGCCACTTCTCTGTTTTTATTGCATTGGAGAAAGAAGGACTTTAAAAATGGATATGGGAATTAATGATCTTGTAAAAGACTTTTTTCCATAATTATTACCTGTTCATTGTGTGACAGGCAAGCCCTGTCACATGTGCATAAAGAGCTGATATAGGCTGATGGGTGCTCTCAAACCACAGCTACAGTTTAGTATTGTGGGGTGGAATGAAGGGGAGCAAGAGTCAATTATAACTTAGGATTGTGGTTCTCATCGTGCAGACTAAACAACATAGCCTAACAGGGAGAGGTCAAAATTTGCCAGTTCTCCAAGAGGGACAGTGATTTGGGGGGGGGAAAAAATTTCATCCGGTTATAAACTGCTTGGATTGCCAGAATTTTTCAATAGAGTTCTTTCCTGAAGGCTTAAAAAGACTTGAAGCTGCCATGTGATGAAAGGGAAACTCCTGTCGTGAATTAATAGCAGGTTAAAAGTTAGGAAGTAACAGGGAGTAAATAGTCAAGTTTTACAATGGAGGGAAGTCACCGATGGAGTCCCACGGGCAGCAGTCCAAGCATCTGAGTAGTTCAACGTACGGAAAATAGAGGTAATATTGAAGTAATAAAGCCTACTGATGGTGCTGGAGTCAACTGGGCAGAGCTGCGGAAGGATCTGACAGTACTGAGTACGATTGAGGAATAAGATGGCAGAGGAGATTGATAGTAAATGTTATGCTTTTTACGTGGAGAAGAATTTGCAGTGATGGTAGACAAGTGAGCAGTCGGGAAAATAGTGCAAGTGTTTCCTAGCTGCTATTATAAAGATAACAGCTGAATGCCCATCAGAGGTCAAAAACAAAGGCTGGAAATTTTTAGGAAAGGGACAGAGAAAAATACCGTATTCTTCATCTTTCTCTGTACACAGGACTGTGTCCAAGTGATGCAATCTTTGTTCCGACCTGTGAGATTTTCACGTCTGTAATGTCAGAGCACGTGCAACAGCACATTTTCCATCCTTAGATGCATCTTTCTGGCATAATCTAGAACCCTTGTGATACTGAAGATAGACTCTGAATTTTATTCCTTTCTATGTTTGCAATATTAATGCCTATCACTATAGTAACACTCTGGCAGGATCTAGCAGTTAATCTTCCTGGTAATTAAGAAAGAAAAATATGAAGAAGGTGTCTGAAAAAGGAAAAAAAAAGAGTAAAGCCCTATCTGTTTGAAATCTGCTGGGAAGAAGTACAAGTGTGAGTACCTTTATGCTGGACACAAGCCCTCCGTGATAAATAAGGAGCATATGAGGACTGAGGAACTATCCCCAGGGATAGTTCATATGGGGAAGGTTACGTGTACTTCAGTGTAGCGTGCTTGGTTTCTGTTATGTTTTATTCCGGGATGTGTTGGTCTCAAAGGGCTTTTTGAATGGGTGGACTCAGATGTATGTGCATATAACTCCTATACCTATCACATTCTGTATTCATGAGCAACTGTACCCAGGAGAACTTGTGCACGTAGGTATTAAGCCTCAGTATCCTATCTATTAATACGTAACATAACCACTTTGCCGTAGTTACTTTGCAGGTACAGTAACTATTATGTACTTCATATATAGTTCAGTTGTTCTCTTGTTTACAAACTTGCGCCCATACTGCACTTCATGATTTCCACTTTTCCCTCCTCCATCAATCTGAAGATTTCAGGTCTTTAATAGAGGGGAAAAAAATATTCTAATCATGCTTTTATGAAGTCATTGCCCTTTGGATCATTTCGCTTACGCTTTTGTTTTACATGATGTTAAAAGTTCCCAGTTTCCAAAAAAAAGGTGCAAAATTTTTTGTCACCTCCAGAAGGCTCTGGATTATACTGACCAGACTGCTCTTCAGAATTATGTAGTTGCATTCAAATAGCTTTAAACAATTATTATTGCTTCCCTGGTACAAAAAAAAAAAAAAAAGATTGGGTATAATAGTGTGATTTTAGTATTCATTTAATATATAGAGAAGTAATAAGTAATTTTGCAGTTTATGTATATGCTCCAACTTAAATGGAAGAAGATTGAGGTTGAAGAAAAGCCCAATAAACTTTTATAATCAGAGTGGGTTTTTTTCAGGGAAGAAGTAATGCAAAGGCTGCCACTGCATAAATAGATTGTGCATAATAAAAGAAAACGTTATTTCTGCATTACTTAATTTCTCCTTTTTCTCCCTGACATTTTGAATCGAGCCTTAATCTGTAGAACAGTTTCTAAATATCAGAGGCAAAACAAAAAGCTAAACTTTGTCTTCAGGATCTAGTTTAATTAACTTGATTGGGCATTACTCAGAGCAGGGCCATTTTTAGCATACTGTGTTTGCATACTGACCTTTTCTGCACTGTGAATGAAAATTGGTGCTGTGCTGTGTTGATTAATCCTGTAAAATAACATTAAGACTTCATTTAAACATTCTTAGGTGAACGATAATGACATCAGATCCATTACACTGATAATAATGTCCATTGCAATAATAAAATAAATCTAGATAACTGAAAAAAGATGGTGTTGCAAAGCTAAGTCTTATTTTCTGTAATGCTGACTGACATTCTCCTTCTGTTCTGGTGGCTGTCACTGAAATGCAGAACTGTTGAAAGTTTAACCATTTTATGCAGGATAGATCTAGACATCTGGTCTGAAATGGGAAACACGTACGTTTGCGTGTGTGCACGTTCTGACAACGTTCATTTGGAAAAAATGCCGGCTAAAAACTTGAGATGGAGTCGCTACTCCAGGCGAGCTGCACAAATGGGCATTTCTCTTCCTCTTTCAGCGTGATCTTTACATAACTTAATTGAAACTGAAAGCAGATTTACTCTAGAGGAAATAATCTGGAATAGTTAATGTGTAGATTACCCTAAGGAATGACTGGAAAATCTTGTACGTAGCTACATTGTCCTGCAGAGGTCCCACATGGACCTGCTCAGTTTGTATTGCAGGAGAGATAAGGAGCAATGGGAGAGAGTCTGGACAAGAGTCTCAAGAAATATTAAAGGCTTAATAAGCTTGAGTTCTAAGTAAAGGTTTAGTGGAGAACAGCTGCTTAGTTTTGCAAAAAAGTGATTGGGAAGACCATGATCATAGGTCTCATGAAGCGTGGAGGGAAAGGCAGCACCGCTTGTGGATACAGCAGGACACTGGGAGTGGAATTTACAGGAACTCTGTATTGGGAAAAACATTCTGATTAAAGCAAGAGATGAGTGATAGAAGAGGTTACTTGGGGTAGTTTGTGGCTTTTGAAGCTGGCACGACGTGGTCTGGATTTACAAGAGAGACATAATGACTAGCAAGTCTCCCATGGTGGGGTGTTCAGTTTGTCTCATGCAAGACATGCTGTAGTAGTGCTAATAGGTAACCTCTAGTCTACCAGAATGTATATAAAACCCTGTAAGATGAAAACACTTTCAGATTTCCTGTCCTTCACTAATTCACCCTGCACTTCACTGCAAATCCCGCTGCTCATGAATGGCAGCAGTGCCCACCTTCCTTGTGTGCCCCTGTGGGCAGGCAGAGTAAATGCAGCGCTGGGCTGGAGCCGACGCCTGGTTTGAAAGGATGAACTTCAGACTTGTCAAAATAGTCAAAGCCTGTTGAGAGCTGCAATTAAGTTCTTAACGCAAGGCTTACGGGCGTGTCGTTGCCGTACAAGAATTGGGGAAAGACGTGCAGGTTGTGCTATTTCAGAGAGGTTATTCGGTGTTTAACTTTCCTCTGCGTTTCTTGGAAAGAGGAAGCAAGTTTTCCATCCTTCACACTCCAGCATTCCCTCTGAATGCCATTTGCTGTCCAGCCTACCGGGGCACCTGATTTCGTTAGCACTTGCTGCTTTTCTTCTTCTGAAGAGCATTGTGATAGTGGCAGACTTCTCTGTTCACTGCCAGTGAGATGGGAAAGGCTCCTCTAACTTTAATAACTGATTGGCTGAGACTTTCTGGTTGCCTGTGGTTCCTAATGAGCAGCACATGACCCAGTGCAGAGTATTGGCAAGATTAATGAACCCAGGTTTCCTTACCAGCGGACTGACTTGTGATAGCGATACAGGGGAGGAGTGAGAGCCTTAGGATGTAGTCAGTAACGTAGCGTGGCGCTGAAATGAAAATTCTTTGCAACCAGATCCAGAAATATGAAAAACCTTCAGGTTTATATTTGCAAATCATCATTCATGCCAAGAATCACAGCATGGTAGGGGTGGGAAGGGACCTCAAAAGATCAAGTGCAACCCCCCTGCCAGAGTAGGGGTTATGGGCTGACCGTTGCTAAAAGATTGAAGCCCTAAAAAGGGAATCCACTATTGATCTTCTTTTGGGAAAGTATTCCCATGTGGGAAACCAGATGGGGAATATGCTCCCCTCCAAAAATGTTCCCAGTTCTCTTGGCAACATCCAAGGATACTTATTCTCAATTAAAATCCCTGGTGGGACTTTTGTGACATCTTTAACAGCCCCCCCTTGTTTTTTAACAAGAAATTATTGTCACAACACCCCTGAATTAAATAATAATAATTCCAATATCTTCTAATTAACAGATTCCTGCAAAGTTTTCCTCCTTACTGGTGAAATTGTTTTCTACATGCTTTCATTTGGAAAGCTAATGATGCTTGATATGGTTTCTGACTAAGAATTTGCCAATTCCAGATTTTCATTTGAAGTTTCTGATTTGACGGTACAAACAGCGCTACGGAGGTGTAATCTTCTGGGTAATCTGGAAATGGTGAGGACACGGGGAGACTCATTTGAGTTGAATCACACATTATAACCACTCAAGTCATACCTTGGCAACTCAAGTGCTTTAAAACACCCACTGATTTCTTTATATTTCCTGACTTTTAAGGGAGACCAGAAAGATGAAACGTTAGGAGTCTGTATGAAGCGGGGATGAAAGGAGACTAACAAACTGAATGTGGGCTTTATCCTGTGTTCCTTCAAGGAGCTGAGCTCCTGCATGCTGGAGGGACTAGTGACTTTATTTGGAGATCAAAATGCGAAGCGCAGTAGAGGAGTCTTTTGTAGGTAAATGCGTGAAGGCTTTGGTTTGTGACACCTGTTTCTCAAAGTATGAAGTTTATTTGAGGCTTAGTTCTTGGGGTTCCTTGAGGCACTTGTACATGAACCTGCTGAAGCTGCCCATGGTGAGAAATGCCTTGGAGAGGAGTGGAAGCCAAGTCCCACCCCTAAGCTAGTGAATTTGGACTGACAGTGGTCACTTCTGGAGCCACGCAAGTCAGATCCATCTCTGTCTCCCGAAAGCAGGAGAAAATGCCCTACGCACAACAGATCAGGTTTGCAGCACTGAGACTTTCCTATTCCCATCCCTCACCTTCTTTGATTTGATCTCCAGCTCCACACCTCCTTACTAGGTAGGTAGCGTTGGCCACAGTAGGGGTGTCTCAGTATCCCACCTAAAGCTGTTGTGTTTTTTTTCATTATAAAATATATTTATAATATCAATATAAAATATTTTTTATATTATAAAATAAAATTGTAAAATATAAAATATTCCCTGAAACCTCAGAAAGAAAAATGTCAGTCTCTTCTGGGAGAAATATGCAGTGTGGAACAGAAATCAGCCTGGAGTTGTTTCACATGGATTTAAAAAGCAGAACAAAATAAAACAAAATGTCCACGAGCTGTGAAGGAATACTGAGAGAAGCAAATATGCCCCAGCATCAAGTGAAGGTTTCTTTGAAGTCGTACGTTTCCTCAGGAGGTGAATTACGTGGTAATACAAACTTTGTAGGACAGAAGAATGTTTTAGAAATCAGCTGTCCCACTGGAGAGCAGCTGAGACTTAAGTGGGTCCTCAGCCTGGTAAAATTTCAGCTGAAGCCCTTGGTAGGGTAGATGTTCTCCTGAGTTAAATGGCAGTGGGCTCAGGCTGTGAGTCAGGATCAGGCTGCTCATCAGTTTTTTAGGTTTTGTTTTTTTTCTGCAAAGTATTTCAGTTGGGAATTTCATCTTTATCCAACTCATATGAAGCAGGGAACTGACATTGTAGAGAGGAGCTTTGCTTCTAATCATTCTTGTGTACGGCTGCCAAATGTTGTATCTGAGCCCCAAACAAAATCTGAGGTTCAGATCAAAAACCTGGAGAACTGTGCTTGCCACTGCCTAAGAATAAAGGAAGGTCGTTTTGCCCATGTATTAATCTTGATTTTTTTAAAAATTATTTTTAAAAATTAAATCACTACAAGTTCTTCCTATCTGATTTCATTATTTTAATCTGTTGGGAATTCGATACTTTATAGTAAAACCCAGAACCTGTGTTTACCTGTATCAGATGCTTTTTCCCACAGCGCAGTAACGACAACAACAAAAGCATACAGCTTGTTTTGTGTTATTTAGCTTGCAAATGTAATTTCTGACACTGCATACAGGTTGATGCCCTTCCAGATTATTGGCAGTTTCAGTGATGTGCAAATCTCAACAAATAGAGCTTTTTCCTGTAGCAGCTTAAAACCTTACTCTTATTAGAAAAAATGCACTCCATATATCCCTCTTCATGAGAAAGTATCCAAAAAAGCGTGTATGGCACTGTTAAATATTCTAGTGGGCTCCTAAACCAAACAAGAGAAATGCTGGCAACAGCTAACATCCCAAATGGCAGATTCTTCCCGGGAGAACCTGGGTTCTCCAGCGTTACGCTGCTTTGTGCAACTGGTTGTAGCATTGAACAGTGCTCAGCTCTCAGTGCGCTATGAACACGGAAGGTGCTGTTCAGTGGAGGTTCAGATGCTGCCTCAGCAAATGGAACAGGTTTTCATGAAAAAAACACTTTGTAGTAAGACGCAGTGTACATAGTGAAGTTTCTGGGTTTGTACCTCCTGCAGATGTCTTGGTGTGGAGCCAGTCAGATTTCTTTCTGCGAGCTGGCCTCTAGATATTGCTAACGCTTCTCCTTAATGAGCCAGCCCCTTTTTCTTCTTTTTGCCTCTCCAGTTGAGAGCTTTAGGACTCGCTGTTATTATTGAGGATATTGACTTTTGCAGATGAATTATTTTTCCTCTCTGATATCTCGATTTGTATTTGAAGCAGAACTTTAGAAGCCTCTCTGACACCCGACGGCACCACATCTGTCTGCTGGAAAGCTAAACCTTAGTTATTTCACTAATTAGCATCAGGAGTCTGCTCTCTGAGTGGGGGTATTTGGATTTGTACATGTCTAAGGATAATATGCTGCATGCTCTTTCAAAGGATAATTTGTGCAGTATCTAAAGACGGCAACACTTCCATACTGTCTGTATGAAACTAACTGGGGAAAAAAAAAAATCTAAGTTATTTTAGAAAAGTGCCAGTGGAAAACAATTTGAAAGGAAGTGACTTGTGTTTTCACCCAATCCCTATTGTCACAAAAATAACGCTTTCAATGTAAGAATGCAATAATTTCATGTAGCGTTTTTGTGAAGAAATATGGCAAATTCAATTTCATTACGCGCTCTGCTGCTTATGGAATTTGAAGGTGTTAACTCCTTCTTGGGAAGTAGGCAAGCAGGGAAACTACTCCGGGTGATATTGCCAGCACACATATGTTGCGTAGAGGCGTATAAAAATATTCATCCCCCCCTAGCTGGTGAAATTCTCCTGGCAAAGCCCCTGATATGTGTGAAGCTATGCCAGTGGAAAAGTGCCGCTGCCTGCATCGGTTTAGCTGAAGCCACTTTGGGGAGATGATGCTACTTTGGTGGGAGAGGGTTTCCTTCCGCTGGTATGCACATGAGGAGGAGGAGGAGGTGGTCAGGAAGAGGCTGACACTTGGCAGCCCAGGCACAGGCACCACCAGGTGCTCGGTCTGTCCGCCTCGGATGTTTCCCGGTCAGTCCCCGTCACTCCCAGTCCTCCTGACTGTGCCAGCAGGTTGGTACACATGGTGTGCTCAGAACAACAGGCTTGGCTGGTTGTTCTGATTTAGGGCAGCAGGGTAGCCAAGGGTATGGCCACATGATAGATACATTATTTGTATCTGCTGTGACCCTTTTTGCCACTTCTGGACCCTCCTTTTTGCTGCTCTTGTACCTTTTTTCTCCAATCCTGTCTTCTCTCAAATAAACAACATGTCCTTAATTGCTGTTTCCCCCCTCAATCCCATTTTTTCCAAACCCATCCTGACTTACCACTGCCTAGATAGTCCTGGCCTTAGGTGACACGGTAGGTCCTGCTGGCCCTGCATGGTTGTGGTCACCAGCAGATCCTCTGCCCTCCCCTTCCTTTGCCTGTAATGCTTGGCTGTTTCTGGCCAAGCTTCCTTTCATCCATCAGTGAAATCCGTTTGTCCGTCGCTTTTCCAGCGGCATTGGCAGCATAGCTCTGCCTGCCTGGCGTGTCTGTGCCCAAGGGGTGTAGATTCCCACCCAGACTCAACAGGCGGGTTGGGATCAGCAGCTTGGATCCTACAGGAAGTTTTCACTGTCGGAAAGAGAACAGACCTTGGGTACTGCTGCAGGAGTGGGAGAGCCATGGTGGGATCATTGCTGGCAGGCGCGTGACCTGCACCTGAGGGCAGTGGCTCCCGTGAAAATGGCAAGTGTGAGCCGATTTGGCAAGTTGTCCAAGGGGAGCTGGGTTGTAGTGCTCAGCAGGCAGACCCTTTTGTCCTGAACGGTAATGTCTCTAAATGATGTATTTCTGTGAGCAAATATATTGGGCCTGATTTTTTTTAAAAGCCATCTTGTTGACAGTTTATTGCTTCCAACATGTAGATGTCCAACAAAGGACCCCAGATTCTTTGAACCTGGTGAAGGAAGTACAGTAAATAAGAGAGTAAAGCAAGGGAATAAGATCAGATGGGCAGACAAAAGGCTTTCCTTTGTAAAATATGAAGGCCTGGCCCCTTGCCCAGACAGACTGTATAAAGTAAGGTAAAAGTTGTATAAAGGCTATCGGAATGACAGTCCCAGTAGACTTCATTGAGCCTGCTCAATAAAAATGCACGCACGTGAAGAAGTAAGCACAGAATTTGGCATGAGAAGCTTTTCTTTGTGTCCTAATCCCTGCCAGAGGAACGTGGCACAAAATAGCTGACGTCAATAGAGAACTCCCTCTGCTTCAGTGGGCCTGACAGCAAACTCTTATCTTTTCTCTTATGATCTTAATGCTGGTAGGATGACTAATATAGACAGATATCCTGAAGCTGACAGTGACATCTTAAATCTGTCCTGGAGGATCAAACAGAATATTTATTTCTACAGCTGTGCAGGGTTTTCATGAATTGTAGCCCATCGCTCTACAACAATAAAGGTATAAAAGGGATAAATACATATAAAATGTAGTAAAGGATGTATGAGTTTTAAAAAGAGAACTGGAAGAGACACATATGTTTTGGCTATAGCTGTTGACCACAATAGCTCAGAAACAAAGCCCCATGTGGTTGTGGATTCTAGCGAATTGATAGATTGTAGTGATGTCAGTTTGGGAGTGAAGAGATCTCTCAGTTACTAAAGCATTTCCAATGATCCAGTACTGTCAACTTCAAACACTCAGGAACTGTGAGTCAGGGCATTGCTGGCAACTCCACTCTTTCATTCTGAATTTTTAAGACTCTTTCTTAAAAAAAATTTCATTTGATTGTTTCTATGTGAGCAGCGACAGCATTTTATAGTCCACTGGACCCTGGACTACAAAGCTGTAGTTTCTGCGCCTCCTCAGGAAATCCTAATAGTATACCAGTCTCACTTTCGAGAGATCTACAAAGGTATCTTTTTTAAAAAACCAAGGAGCTGGTTTTAAAACATACCTCATCCTGTTTCACAAATCTTTTTTTTTCTGTAATTTGGTTAGGATACCTCAAAGAAAATTCTAATTTTAAGTCCTTATAAATAACTTCTTATGTAAGATTCTTCAGCAACTTCCCAGACATTAAAATATAAGCCCTCTTTAGAAGCTAGTACATTTTGTGCTTCCCACATAATCAAACTGTTTTATCATTCAGACCAAAGTCTCTCAGTGAATGGCAGAACATGAAAATAAATCTGGGAATCCTGTTCTGATAAAATTTTCCCATAAAAAGCACAGTTGGTTGCAAATACCTTCCACAGACAGTATGAGATGTTCTCTCATTCTGTCAGTATCTTTGGGTTTTTTCCTAATTAATCTCTCTGCTTTTCCTAGGAAAGATACTTGGGTTTGATTCGCCCAAAAGAGCAACTCAAAACCTCCATGCTGTAACTTTATTTTTTTTCCGTAGAAATTTTGCTATGAGCTTTTCAATCTTCACTTATTGTATCTTGGCACAAAACACTACCTCTGCTTATGGTTTGCATCATTAAATATCAGATTGGCTGCTCGCTGTGTTTATAGGATACAACAAGAAATAGCCTGTTAAATCTGGCTGGTTGGTAAAACTGGTGGTAGTTGAATCATTGCGCTACTGTGTTCCCACATTGCACCCAGAGCAAAATCCCATAAAACTAATAAGATGTAAAATACAGTTAAAGTCAATGGCCAAAAAAAAAAAAATGCCCAAATGTAGTAAATACATTGAGATTAACTTTTCTGAAGTCTAAAAAAGTGATCCCCAAAACACTGGGAGTAGACCAGAAATGCAATCTATAAAACTGCTTTGAAGTAAAAAGTGTGCATGCCAAGGATGTATAGTATTAATAACAGCAATTCTGATGGCTTATCGGTAGATCTTCCTGGCAGACTGTTGGAACTGAAGTGAGTATTATCATCTCCACCTTATGGATGAGGAAGCTGAGTTACCGTAAGAATAAATTTTCAACACGGAACATGAGGTAGTGCTGACTCCAATTCCCACTGCAACTCCCAGCTTTAATTATTTTTTCTCTGAGCTTCATTTGTTTCTCCTCATTATACAGAGCTTGTTCTTTCAGCACAAGGTAATTTGGATAACATTGAACGTAGATTAGATCCCTGTATTAATACAAAAGTTTTTCATTTTAAAGTTGGGCTGATAGATTAGCTCTTTCCCATCACTGGATGGGAAGATGCCTATATCCTTAATTTAGGTTGGTGTGTCACTTTTGACACTTAATATTGTACTGCTTGAGAAGCTACGGAACACAACAGGAAAAAATGTCTCTGATGCTTACTTAGCATGTTTCCAGATAAGCCTTGTGGGAAGTACATGGAATATCACTTGTAAGATCACGTATTGCCACTGTCCTTTTCAATATCCATGTGATGCTGCTGAGATAAATCACAGGAAGCCTCGGTATCAGCAGTGCCGAGCTGACATCCCATTCTGCTTCTCCTGATTGATGCGGCTGGCAGAAAAAACCTGTCTCTGAGTGTCTGGCTGTAAATCAAACTGCATGTTAGCTAACTAGGGGTGATGCTAATGGAGGAATGAAATCCCCTGAAAAAGTAGCTATTTCCATCTTGTCCTGTATTCAGGAGTCTTTTTGCCTGTGGCTTCTCCCTGAGCTCTTTGACTTCTTTATTGCCTGCATTTTTCCCGAGATAAGCAGAGAGAACTCATCTGGTAACTCGACTCGGATAATCCTCATGTTTGTGTCTTCCATCCGTTACTAGTGCAGTGTGTTTACATAGAGCCTTAGAGAAGAAAACTCTCCAATTCTTTGAATCTGTCCAATATGCTGCTCCAAGATGGAGCACACTCTGGTTTATCGCTGTTTGGCCCCTGGTGCTCCATACCAGGTCAGGCTCAGTATCTTCCTCCTAACCTTTGAAGTCTTCTGTGCTGGGTGGCTTAAAGTGTTCTCTGAAGTGTGATTGCCCCTCCTTGCAACTATGTTCCTCAAGGATCTGTTCTTCAGGTGGCAGACACACAGGAGCAGTAGGCAGAGGTGGAGTCCTTAGGGCCATGGCTTTGGCGTTGAGTGGTGGAGCCCCAAGGTTTGTAATCCTCGGGAATGAAATGCGGCATCCAGTTTTCCTGTTATGCATTCACACAAACAAATATTAGAAACTGGAACAGGAAGAGAGATGAATTTGAAAATTTGCGAATTGCAAAGGAGAATGGAAAGAGGAGAAACTGTTTTAAATGAAAAGCCTGGCCCATCCCACTAACTCAGCAGAGCAAAGAAACCCAGGTTGATCCCCTGATGTTACCTCGGCCACAAAGCAGTAAAAGTAGTGAGAGTTTAGTGAATTTTAATAAAGGGAGTGGGTAAGATTCACCTATGTCATTTTTGGTGGTAATTTTGTCTCTCTGGGCAAAGCGTCTCTGCTCATACCAGGGTTTTGCGTAGGACACTGAGAGGATGCTGCTTCCATACGGACCTCCCTCTGCCCTCCCAAGCCCCCTAATGTTACTTCTTTGCTAAATATATGCCTTGAGTCCCAAACACTTTGCCTGCATTTGGTCTGCAACAGAGGTAATGGTGAAACTGGAAAGGTCTGAGAGTACCAAGCCAACAACTGGCAAACCAGGGAGGGTGAAAGAGCTACAGATGTCCAGCTCGCATCGAGCGGAGCAGGCAGTGCAGAACAGGGCTTTACACTTGAATTTCACTTTCTTGTTCTTTCCCTGCTGTTCTCCTGGAGTCCTGGGATCTTTCAGTGGTCTGGTTTTTCTCGGTTGGACTAAGCTTCTAGAACATCCACTCAGAGCCTCATCATCTCAAGATACGGGACGTGTTAAGATGGATCATGTACCATTAAAACATATTCAGAATACAGCTGTTAGGAATGTCTTTCTGAGCCTTAATTCAGTTCCATTGCTGCATCTTTGCCCCTCTTGCCCTTTTCTAAGACAGCCTAAGCACCTTTCCTCTCCATACAAGTGATTTTTCTATTTATTCAGCTTTGAATTGCTTCTCTGTGACTCGTAGATGACAGAGCAAGCTTTGAAGGTTGGTTACAGCTTCCTCACTGGACACAATCTGTCTTTTGGAAGGATTGTATAAATGTCAGTAAGGTGTGCTCCAGAGCCCCCTGTAATTTCATACACATTTTTTCCAGTGGAAGAAGGGAAGAAAATGTTTAACATCTAAGCTAATCTTGGATTTTAGCATCATTAATGAATTCTAAGGATAAAGTCTATGTGGGAAGTTCAGCTTGCCAAATCTGTCAGCTTTCATGTCTATGAACTTTATTTGTTTGTTTGACCCATAGTTATGTTTAGGTTACTGAACAAAGGTGTGGACTTGGGTTCTTGCAGAAAATTTATTCTCATGGCTCATCAGTACTAGATCTTTGACTTTATTTAGTACTTAAGGGAATTCTGACCTCACCAATTCGTATTGCCGTTCTCTAGAACATACAACACACACTTTCTAGTGCCTTTCTTCATTGTGTAAGGATGTAAATACTAAAAAAAAGTTACAGTAAATTATGATGTCTTTAGGGTTTTGTTTGTTTTTTTTCCCCTTAGTGCAGAACTTAAAATCTTCAAAGTTGTTTGACAAAATTTCTGAAGGTTTCTCAACAATTAAAAAGTGATTTCAATACACAGAATCAGAAATACCCTAGTTTATTATAAAAGGCTTAAACCCGTACTGTGTTCCTCCAAGGTGCCGTCTTATGAGACAGGGTGACTCTCATCCCCTTCCTTCCTTGCAGCTCTGGACTCCTGCCACTTCCCCTGTGCCAGCTGCGGTGCTGGGCAGCCCGCGGATACAGCTCACTAAACCAGCACAAAACGAACCCAGAAAAGAAGTGGGTGTTTTCTGCAGGGTCAGTGAAGTGAGTCAGGTCACACAAAGGGTAGAAGGGTGCCGTGCTACAAAACAACAACATCTTTTATGTCTATCCTCATTTTTTTTATGGTGTTTTACATGAAAATATTAAAGCTGTTGGCCTCATCATTAATGCTCCCTGTATTAGATCTTCTCTGTTTTCTTTTATTTGAAGTTCAGCTGTTAATCTGAAGTTACGTTGCATTTGAGAGTTCTGCTGTGTAGCAAAGTAAGCATTGTGGCAATTAGGCATTTTAGCATCATTATTCCTTTCTTAAAAATGATTTCAAGACACAAAATAATGCCAGGGTGATCTATATACAAGGAACAAATAGGTCCTCCCACATTTGCAGTAAACTTCCATCCATTAGAAAATACGCCATTAGACATTAAAATCAAATCACCTAAGGAAAGCAGCTTAACTCTTCTTTATCTTCAGCAACTTCAGCAGTTTTGCAGAGCCACCTGTAAACTCCCAGTGGTTCAACAGCTCCCCGCTCATGACCCCATGCAACCAGACCAGGAACTAAATAAACCCTACTTACTAGCAATTAAAGTGATTTAATTTAAAACACAATGACAGATGCATAATGGGTTAATTACAAAATAAGTAATTAGCAAATAGGATGGAAAAGGTTAAAAGGTTGTGGACTTTTGTTGTTTGCTTGGGAGAGATAGCAAAATCATCAGCGATTAAACTTTTTCTTTTCATTTCTGGGCTTGATTCTGTTATTGTTAGCTGTAAATGAGGCAGCAAACGAGAGGTTTAAAAAAAAAAAAATCACTGCTTTATTGGACATACTGAAAGGCTATTGTTAACACTGTGGTTCTGTGATTTGTTTCCAGTCTGCACCCAAAAGTAGGTTTGCATCTATAATGCTTGTACTTAATGTTAGGATATATGCCTCTGATGAGAAGGAGTAGTTGTCCTCTCTGCTCTGGGGCCCCAAGGAGGCCAGGAAAAAATGGGTATAAGGAATTATAGAGGTTTAGAGCTCATCTCTTAGGAAATTCTGCCTTCCTTAAAGAGTGAAATATTTTGTTAGGAATCTGCCATAATGCATTTGTTTTCAAAAAAAAAAAAAAAGCTAAGAAGGAATAGAATGTTGAACAGGGTAACTTAGCTGTGACAATCCTCAGCTGAAATTCACTTCATGCAGTGCTGGTCATATAGAGATGCATTACAGAGGGTGCAAGCAATTTTCTGTTAAAATAAGAGCTTCTACTTCATTTTCACAAGTGTTTTTCCTTTTCTCCATGACTCCTGTCTGCCCAAAACCATAAGCGAATGGGCGTTTAGATTCATATTTTATGACCACCAGCTTATTGGCAGGTAACTTGAAACTCTTTATTTATAATAATTATAAGTATATTTATGTATCTATAAAACATGTGGTTTGTATTTTGAAACTTCAGAGGGGATGTTTGCAGAAGGTTTTCTCCAGCTTGAGCCTAATTGTTACTGAAGTCATTGAATTTTTTCTTTTGAAAAATAAGCTTTTGGGTAAGCCTCAGAATCAGCAATATGGGCTTCTCCATTTCAAAATATCTACTAAAACCAGGGAGGAATTCTCCTTTTTAAATATAAATATAGTTGCCCTCTAACCTAATTACATGTCCACCAGTAACCATTAGCTTAATTGAACCAAATTTCCCATACCAGTCATATTCTTCCTTCATCCTTTCTTCTCTTTTGAGCATGGTTATCGTGTGCTCACTTTCCTGTCCCTTGGCCAAGCTTTAGTTAACTCTCAGCTGGCAGTCCAACCCCTTAATCATTTAACTTTACTTGTCTGTCCCTCCTGTTCTGTTGTTGGTCATTTTTGGTGTCTCTGGTATGCCCTTGTGCCTCCAGGGATACTATCATCTGTCTTACTGCTCGAGATAAGGCCTGAACCTAGAGATCCAGAGAGGCACCGGCCCCTCTTGGTGCGTATCATGCTATTAATGTCTGGCTGATGCCCGTTTCCTTGGAGCTACTTCTGCAGCAGCAGCCAAAGGCTCCTGGACCACCAGTCTGGCTTGTAAAAAGGGTCTGTACAGATTTTAAGCTTGTCCCAATCCCCTTGCTCACGGGTTTCGCTGGCTGGGGATTCTGGTTCTGATCTTAATTTGGTTGAAAATAAGCTTCTTCAAAGTTTTCCCTCAGTTATAATTAAATTTAAGCCATACATCTCAGGTCTGGAATCTGTGTTGAACATTTCAGAATTCAGTGGGTTTGCAATTCAGCTATCAGTTTTTAGGACAAATAGATTCAGGTTTGGAAACTTGGCAAGTCACACAAAGTGCAAAGCCCATGAGGCTAAATCCATAGCTGTAACAGCATCTCTGTTTTCTTTTCCAAGGGTTTCTGCAAAATTCTCTGTATTTGCACACTGTTACTCAAGGCCTGTAATACAGACAATGATTTTTCAGTATTTAGAATTTATTTTTTAAACTAAGTAGTGACTCTCCAAAGCTCTGGTTAAGAAAAGCGGAAAGCCTAAAGCTGCATTAATTCTGCTGTTCATATCTGACTCCCTGAAAATAGCTCAAACAAATGCCAGTACCAATCTTTAGGGTAATACTTATCCCTATTCAGAGTGACATTTGTAGTTTAGATCATACTCATTTCTGCTTCACTGAGTTTTGGTTTTTTTTTTTTTTGGCCTAGTGTGTATGAAATACATTGACAAAATGGATTCTTACTCACAAGATCCAGCCAGGTTCCTCCCCTCCTGATACTTTGAAAACATTCTTTCTCTTAATCCATTTCATCACAGGGGTGGAAAATCACCAGTTTCAGTGCAAGTCTTTGAAATTAGTATCTTTGGGATTATCTGATGTTAATTGTAGAGATTTATTAGGTAATTCAAGACAGCCTTTATCAAATATATGCTTTGCAGCAAGTAATAAGAGAAATTACCGTCGAAGATAAACTGTCCCTTGTTGAAATTTCAAGGGTAGCTAGTGTTTCCTGGGTTGACAGAAGAGAACAGACAAACAAGAAAAGTCTGATTGAAACTCCTGTAAGCTGGAGAGCAAACATAAGTCACCAAGTATCTCACAGGCTCTTCAAAAAAACCCACAGGAATAGTCACTTAAATACGAGGTCTTTTATATGATCTCTCTTGCTTTTCTCTCATCCTTGATGCTCCAGGATCTTTGCTCATCTAGGCAAGTAAGTAGAGCTGCTTTCTGATTTAAGGCCTAAATCTCTAATATCACTTCGTGCAGGTACAGATCAGCTACTCTTTGGCAAAACTGGCTGGCTCATACTGTAAGGTTTTGTCCCTCACAGGGATAAAACACTGCTTATCAAAATAGTGGCTGAACAGGGCTGCCTCCAGTTCTGTGCTCCTCTCGTGCCCTCCTGTGTACACATGGGGTAGGCCAAAGCAAAGCGCTAGAGAGCCGACCTTTCTGTGGAGGGATGAAGTAAAGCAAAGAGGAGGCTACAGCTCACTGTGCGGACCGAGTTTTAAGCCAAAATATAAAGCAAATTTTTTAGAGCTTTCCCATCCTAGAGGCCATCAGCAGCATCACACCATGATAAGAAGTGATTTGACATACTCTGTAAGTGAGATACCCTATACTTACAGGAACGAATAATGTTGAGAAGAGTGTTATGTACTCAGTTTTTTGCTTGATGCCCAGATGGTTTAAAGGTAATGTTACAGTCTTCCCCTGTGTATTTTTGATGATACCTATGAGGCTGCCTTTCTAGTGTGTTCAGCCTACTGGGAAACAGACAGAAATACCAAAACTTCTTCTTTTTGGCTATGACAAAATCATTTAACTTTTTACCAGCTAATAGAAATTATAAGTTTACCCCAGTACAATAAGACACTAAGTTCTGATGAATTCATAACCCAATTTCTGTCTGGCATTACTTCATTTTGTGGTGATTTATCTATTTTTTTTTTGTAGATATGCTCAAAACAACAGCTTTATCATTCAGCCTGTTCTGCAAACCATATGCCAGAACCAAAGTCTCACCAGCGTGGGACTACGGGAGGAATGACTTTGTCCATCCAAATTAACATTGTTCATCCTGCTGTTCCACTTCTTGAAGCGCACGTGCTTTCAAAAACCTGCAAAGCAGTCAGCTTACCATTATAATTTATCAGGCTTTTTGTCTGCATATAATAATTTTCTGGCTTTCATGCTGTAAAAAAAGCTGCTGATGGCTGCACAGAGCTGAGCACCCACCACATTATGGTCTGATTCTGACTGATGCAGAGCATCCATAACCTGGACTTGTTAGTGCTCAGCAGTTCATAGAGCATTTAAGCAGCAAGTTAAAGTAAGAAATTCTGAGTCTCAAAACCACTACCCTGTTCTAAAGAGTCTGTGTGAGGAGGAAAGCATAAGATGACACAGAACTGCTGGACATTCATGTTAGAAAGCTCATTAGCTCCTTGCCTTTTTGGATCAAGTGTTTCAGAACAGACTGCAAATGTTTATACAGATAAGTGCACTGTGGGTTTGATTTTATGCTTTATTTAAGCATGTTTTTGTGTCCTCATGAGTTGAACTAGACTAGCAGCGAAAAGCATGACTCAAAAGTCCACTTCTACTGGGGATTTTTCATTCAATGTACCTAGAAAACTAGATAGATTTTATTTCTCATAGACTGGACGGTTAGTTGTTCAGTATGTTTTATAAGTGAGTGAATGAATATGTAGTAGCACAAAAAATTTCTATAACTTTGCTCTAAAATACTAGTTTTGCTCTGCCAATAAATACGGAAACTAATTTAAAAGTTCAATTAGGCATCAGTACAGCCTGTAGGCTGCCTTGTCCTTTTTCCTCACGTGGAGTTGCTACTTCGGATTTTTCATTCAAGATGAATTTCAAAATGAGGGCGACTTTCACCGAGGGAGTTTGCAGAACGAAATATTTGCATGACACATCCCCTAATTCATCACCCCAAGCAAAGATAGCCCCCAAGAAAAGCAAATGAGCCATAATTGTGTCAGGGCGCTGAGGGTCTGACATCCTGGGCTACTCGGTCTGACTGTGCTGGAGCTTTCCCGTGCACCCTGTTACAAAACCTGTGTTCTCTGTCCCCTCACCTGCTCCCCGCTACATCCCAAGACCTGGACAGGCTGCCACTCGCCCATGGGTCTGCCAGCAGCTCTCCCCTCCTCTCAGCACAAGGCTCCTCTCCCTGGAGGCAGCCCAGCTCCCAGAGAGCCAGAAACGACGGGTGTTGTGTAAGAGTGTTGTATAAAGGGTGCTGGGGATAAGCCCAAGCTATCGGGTGTTGCAGGGAGGGTTACAGGAGGGATGTGTGTAGATGAGCCAGGTTGTCCCTCTGTCTCTTCAAAGACGGTATCAAGGGACAATCTGGTGAAGGGCAGGGAGCCAGGTGGCTTGTCGGTGCTTCTGAAAGGTGCAAAATCCCTTTTTGCACTAATTCCTGCCTCGAGGAGAGACAGGAGGCAGCAGTACTGGTCCTCCCACCGCTTGCTGAGTGGGCAGGGTAGCCTGAGGCTTTCTAAGAAGCATGTGGTTTATGCTACAGACAGGGACGGGGATTCACACCACAAAAGGAGCATGATCCTGGCTCAGAGGGGACCGGCAGCCACCATCTAGACCTGAAGCAACAGGAGAAGGTCCAAAACACCCTCGTTGCCTGAGCAGCGCAACCCTTTTATACAGCCATTGGTTAATCCGATGCGTTTGTGTAAAGGAGGCGGAGTAGAATGCTTAACCACATTGATTAATGTTAATTGGCTAATGGCCTTTCGTTATGGGAAAAGAAAGGAAGGCTGGTAATTGGCAGCATGGCTTCACAGTATTTCTAGATTGGAGACCAAAACCTGAGAATTAATTTCAGATGTCACCTTTTCAAGCCAGAGCAGATGAAGATTCCAAAGATGTCTTTTTTTTTTTTCATTTGGGGCAAAATAGGGATGTTTGGTTTTTTTTCTGGTGCAAGGCTATAGATTTAAAACACAACTCAGCCTCAAGAGTAGCAAAATGCTTATTCTATTCTATTTGAGATATCTGGTATGAGTGTGAGGACTGTCTTGTTAAAAAAAAAAAAGTGGAGTTTAAGGTTGAGCTCTAGTGATGGAGAAAGAACGCAGTGCCTGGTCTGCTGCCTCAGCTGTCTGGTGCGGAGATCCTGTTGGATGTGAGATAGCAACCTCTGAAGTGAGTGACTCAGAGCTATGAGACCTCAGCAAGCTCTTTGTGGGGAAATGATAATCTAATGAAGCCTGCTCCCTGCGATGTTAGCAAAGCTTGGCCATAAAATTTGTGTCACTTTTGGCAAGAAAGAAACTTATTCTGCAATGTCCGCAAAGACTCCCAGACATTATTGGCCTGTTGTGCTGGAGCCTGGCCTGTGACTCACCCACCTCCTTCCCATTTGTGCCTGTTCACATGCTTTTTAGTTGCAGACTCTGAAAAAAACCCCAATGTCCTCCAACATCTCAAGAGGAACTTGCTGTAATTAATGTAGACATGACTTACTTTTCTTGCTCACATAAACCAGCAACCATGCTAGGCCTTCTGAAGATGGTTGAGGTTTCGGGCGCCAGCACGGATAAATAGTTCTGTACTTCCACAACATTTCTCTCCACGTGTCACATTCCTCAGAAACAAAACTAGGAAATTACTTTTGGTATGGTAAAGTGCAGGATAAACTCATCCTTTTGAAAAAAATGTTGATGCCTTTGGAAAGATTATTAAAATCACCCTCAGGTACAAAGCAGATATTACAAATGGGCTCATTTACTATGTACCTTTTGGCAAATTGCTAAATCAAGTGAGCAGAGACACTGGATGGGCAGAATGCTTTGTATTCACGTAGCAACACCGAGACCTGCTCCAAGAAATATATATTCTAGGTGGGTATGAGGAGAAAAAGAGGATACACATTCGCCATGTTAAACTGTGAGGCAGAGGAAGACAGTGCCGAAGCCAGATACGTTAGTGTAATGCTCTAAACAAAAGACTATCTTTTCCTACAGTCATTTCATAATTAGTTTTTTTACGCAAGTGACAGCTGCCTTCGTGCCAAGCCCTGGTCTCATCAGGGAAAATGGCAAGGCTCCCAGGATAGCTAGAATTTTTCTCTTTATGCAGAATTCATTGAAGAAGTTTGTTATTTCTTCTCTTATTTTTTTCTTTTTAACAGATTGGCGCAAAACTAATAATTTTAGAATTAGTAACTAATTATTTACAGGAGGGGCAGAATTTTCGTTTAAAATACCCAATTGTTTACTTCAAGAGCACTTGTGTGTCACTGAGTCACCAAACCACAATTAAATTCTGGGAAATGTCTTATTGTTGAGGTTCACAGGGTCCCATGACATGGTGGGGTGGGTCAAAATCTGATTTTAATTGCAGGCCTGATCTAAATTTGTATCCTCTGTAATCTTTTTGATTGACAAGCCGTGAAGGATTTTGCGGTTCCCCAAGATGTTAGTAGTAAAAGAGCGATCTTCTGTCGTCGCCTATGGTTGTACGTGGCAAATATCAAGCAGAGTTATTTGCCTTTCCCGTAAGAGTTTAAGGAGATACTGGGTTTTCTGAGAAAAGCTCAGACGGAGTCTCGGGTGGTTTACTTGAAAGAAAAGACAGGGAGATAAAACCACATGGTAACGTGTGCTGGAGGATATTTTACTAGTTCCTGCTGTAAAACTTCCAGTAGATTTTACTTTGCACTTGCTTTACAAATACAAGACATTATGTAAGCATTACATTTGGGGTTTCTTTTGTTGTTGTTGTTCTTGTTCTGGGGTAGAGGGGAAGTGCTGGGGTTTTTTTGAATCATGAAGCAATCCTGAATCTTGGATTAGAAATTTACTTTAAAGATTTACCAGATAATGCTCTGTTAATGTTATGAGGTGTAAAGTGATTTAAAAGATAAGGAAGAAGATAATACAGCTGTTAATTGAGACGGTTGAGACGGTCGAGACGGTCGAGAGTTGCATGGGAAGAACCACACAGACACCACACCCCCTCCCGTATTTCCCCCCTCAGGCCCTGCTCCCACGTGGCCGCCAGGGGGCACCGTCGCGCTGCGCGGCGGGACCGACACCGGGACTGGAGGGGAGCGGGCGGGAGGGGTGTGTGTTGGCGGGAATCCCGCCGTCATCTTATGGAGCCTTGGAATGGCGACTGCAAAGCCTCAGGTGGCCGAACTCCCCTCCCGGCAGTTTTCAGCCCTCGCCGGAGTAGCGCTGGGGGTGTCGATGAGCTTAGGTGTGAAGCCGTGAGGCTATGCCCCAGATGCGTTACTGACGCGGTACCGGCGGTGGCTGCGGTTTCCCGCCGCTTTCTCGCTGTGGTGCCTGTGCCTCCGCAGGGCAGATGTGCTCGGTGTTCTTGCAGTCTGCTGGTGATGCAGGGTGTTTATTTCAAGGGCAAGGAAGGGAATTGCTCCCTGCGGGAGGAGACTGGCTTGAGAGGAAATGCAAACGGAGCTGTGGCGCTCGATGGATGCAGAGAGAAAAAAAAACAACAAAAAACAAACCCAAAAGTTCGTTAACAAAGCAAAGCCTGAAGGACCATTTCCTAACGTAAAATGTCGACCAGCACAATCTGAAAGAAGCTCTGCATCCCCTCTAAAACGTCACTTGCCTGCTTACATTTTAAAAAAGTTATGTTTCCTGATGATCAACAAAGCATGACTCTGATCCCAGGCAAGTTTTCCACTGGCATTAGTGGGGTCATTGGTAGGCTTGGGATTTCTTATTTAAAAATTCTAATGAGATCTTGGCTCTATTCTGGAGTAATGTCTTTAGGATTGTCTCTGCTTGGATGGGATTGTTGATGCTTAAACTAGGGAGCGAGGCGAGTTAATCCGGCTGGGCGCTGTGTTTTGGGCTGGGATGGCTGAACCAGGGCACCGAGATCTCTCTTTGGAAACCATCATGTCTGGTCTCAATGCTGGTACTGCTGAAGGGTGATGCCAAAGCTGGTAGTAGTGACTTTCTGTCCTGACACAAAATTAGGGCTTTGGTCTTTGCTACCAAACAGAAAAGGAATGTAGTTAGCTGTCAGTGTGTGTGTGAGTGGGGGAGGCAATCTAAATATTAAAATATTAAACATTAAACCCACACCTTCAGGACGCCAAATCCTGTTCTTTGCAGCTGCAGTTATCTCCTTAATAAAATAGAAGGTGCCGTTGTTCAAAAGTTAAGTAATAAATACAGATAAAGTAGTTTTCTGCCAAATGAATATAATTATTTAGAATCATAGAATCAATCGGGTTGGAAAAGACTCTTGGGATCATCGAGTCCAACCCTTAACTCTGCTCTACAAAGCTGACCCCTAAACCATATCCACCAACACCACATCTCAACGACGTTTAAACACATCCAGGGATGGTGGTTCAACCACTTCCCTGGGCAGCCTATTCCAGTGGCTGACTACTCTTTCTGTGAAAATTTTTTCCTAATATCCAGTCTAAACCTACCCTGTTGCACTTTGAAGCCATTCCCTCTAGTACTATCACTCATTATCTGTGAGAAGAAACCATCACCGACCTCTCTACAATGTCCTTTCAGGTAGCTGTAGAGAGTGAGGAGGTCTCCCCTCGGCCTCCTCCTTCAAACTAAACAGCCCCAGCTCCTTCAATTGTTCTTCATAAGATTTATTCTCCAGGCCCTTCACTAGCTTTGTTGCCCTCCTCTGTACTCACTCCAGCATCTCAAAATTTTGTAAAAGTTGTATAGCCTTCTCAGTTTCAAGTGAGTGAAGAAGAATCCGTGCAACTATAGACAGAGAAATTCTAATTCCTTTGAATCCTCTAGTCTCAATCAACATGGGAGTGATGGGCACATACCTGTAACTGTAAAGTAAAAACCAATTAGCTCCTAAAGTTACACATTAGACTTAAAGGAACTTCTGCAGAAAAAAATTAGGCTCATGAAGTGGGCAGAAGCAATTTTATTTTACTTTTTTTTCTGCATCAGTAGCCACCACCTTTTTGACCTTACTTCCAAATCCCTGTTACCAGAATGTTCTCCAGTCCACCAGGTTTTGGACCTGACTTGCATTCATTACCTCCTGCAGTTAAGCAAAGTGCACTGAATTTAATGTGTTAAGCCATCAACCATGGCCTGTGGTATTCAAGATCCAAAATGTTCCATCCTGTTTAAATGTTAATGGTATTCTGCAAATTTGTATTTATGGATGTATTACATGAATTTGTTGTTGTGTTTTTTTTTTTTTGGTCAGGTGACATCGGTGACAGAAGAAGAATGAGAATGATTACATATCCATAACTCCCAGCAGTATGTCAGGTAATTGTATTTTGTAAGAGCACCTATGCAATATTTCTTGCTTTGCTGGAGTGATTATTATTAGATGGTTACTGCAAAATACTGCTTTTAACAAATTCTGAGTGCATTGGTGCTGGGAAGAGAAATCTTTCCTCTACCCAGATTACAGAGATGTGAAGCACGTAGTAATCTTCCCCAGTATTTTTCCACTGAAACTCTCATCCTCCTTGGTTTTCCCTCAGAAGTGAAGTTGTGTTTTGTTCTAAACAGACATTCCAACTTCAACATTTCTGCTGAAACTGGCAGTACAGTGAGGATTTCTGCCGAGTTCCTTGGCCTAAGTTACGTTTTAACACGGGCATACTCCCTGAGGTTCTAAGTGAGGCAGTAAAATTCATGTGACATAGATTACCCAGTACTCTTCAGATAGTAATTTCCTAGGTCTGTAGGTGGGCTGAAGATCCAGAGTTGAAATGACCATTACCCATTTTAACTCCACTTAACCACCTTATCCCTGCCAGTTGCAAAGCATTTGAAGGCTCTATGTAAGTGAGATGTGTCAAGAACCCCATATATTCTAATCCCAGAACAGGGTGTCCAAAAGTTGCACTGCTTATGTGGAGATCATATTGAAAGCCAGACTATTCCAGACTTCCAGAATTTATTCCGGTATTTATCACATTGCTTAAGAAAAAAAAAAAAAAGAATGTTCTGCTGCTACTGTTTGTCAGTGCATATTTCAAGAGCCAAATGCCATAAATGGGACTTTTAAAAAGCTTGTTTGTAAAATGCAGCGTGCGCTACATGGAGAGAATCCCAGTCCAGGTGTTAGGCTTGAGGGACAGTTTATTTTTACTGACCAGGCCCATGAAATGTCCTTTTCTTTCCCCTGAAAGGCTCTTATCCTTTTGTATTGGCCAGCAAGGGGTAATAGCTGTAAGTTTAGGGTTCTAGATATGAGGTAGAGAGTAAAACTCATGGGGAGGAACAGAGTATTATTTAAATAGATGCTTTCAGAGTAAAGTGTATTATTTGATAATATGCACAGATGCGTCTGTTTTGATGGTTTCTTTGCTGTCCATTCAAGCAGAGCCTCAGATGAGTATAGAATGGAGGGAGAGGGCATCGAAGCTTTTCGGAGAATGGAGTGGAGTGCTGGCTCCGGATTAGCCTCATGGCCACATGAGGATGGGGAAGGAGTTTGTGCCCTTAGGCTACTTGGGCAGGGCCCGCTGGAGAGAGCGGGCATTCTTCTGCAGGTCTTCTAGGTGTGCTCATTTCATTTAGCAGTTACCTGGTTTGGAAGGATTTAAAGTATTGATGTGTGTCTCGGTTTCTCCAGCTTCTCTGCTGTGCTTTCTTTTCTCTCCTGTTAAACTGTGGGTTTTCTGACCTTTTGCTACGGGGCTTGACTTTACCATGGTTTTGGAGGGAGCAGGTGGGAGCTTGTGCTGCGTGGTGGCAAGAGATGGGAAGGACGTGCAGTGTACCCACTTTATCTTTACCTTACCTACTCAGGGTGCAGCTTCCTATGGAGGGGGGGTTATGGAGAATTCTCACTAGCCCTCTAACCAGACCTGTCTCCCTGGACTTCCTCTAGGCAGGGCAGCTCTGCTAAGCTCAGTGAAACACAAAGCCTAGTTGGAAGGAGCTACATTTTCAGCATTGGTTTTGAAAGAAATGGGCAGAACAAATATGTGCAAAGAAAACAGTCACAGGTAGGGGAAAAAAAAGAAAAAAAGATTCATTGCAGAAGATGACTGACTCGGTACAGCTGGAGATGTCCAGCACATTTCGTTATAAAGCTGTTTCTAGTTTCTGTTTCACATTATAGGAATGAAATTCCCTGTGTGAGTGTGAATGTGAAAAGTAGCATGGATGACATAAAACTATGTCAAACCCTGTAAAAACTGCATAAATACCACTATCCAGAGCCAGACAGGACTCCTTGCCTAATGAGTGAAAATGTAAGCTTAGATTCTGTTACTGAGTCACTGCAATATGAGAGCAATATCTAATCCAACACCAAACTAGTTGCCTAAAATAATAGGCTGTATTACTCTGAGTTTGAGAGAGATAATTTCTCTGCCCATATGTTACATTTTTACTGCAGTGAGAATTTTCCTCTTGTAGGCGCTACCCAGAAGCCTCCAGTTTCTAGTGCAATCTAGAGAAGTTTTTCTGACAGGAGATTGTAGAATTTGGCCTTTGGTAGTAAAAGCAGGCTTTCCTACATTTTGCAATTGCCACAGGAAAAATATTTTGACATCTGGACTTTAAAAACAGAGGCTGGTGTGATTATTTTTATGTACACGCCTGGAATTGTACATGCTTATAGCTTTTCATAAAGAGAGAATTCCAGTTTTCAAAAATGAGTTTGGGAACTTCAAAGCTGTGGGTGACATGGAAGGATTTCAGAGGTATAGAAGCCCTTACTTAAATGTAAATAAAGCGAGAACTAAACCCCCAAATGAATGTACCGGGTACAATTTTTGCACGCAGAAAGATGAACTGAAAGGCAAAGGTTGAGTTCGTGAAATCCAAAGTACTCTTCCTTTTTGTTAGAATGCAGTCAAACCAGAGTTCATGCAGCAGTACGGATGGAGTTAATGGACACCTAATATCGGGTGCTCGGTGTCGTTAGAAGCTGGCAAGTGAGAAAGCTGGACCTACAGGTTTTGTAAGCGCGGTGCTTGTCTGTGTGCTTTCGCAACTGTGAGAATTCCGAGTATCAAAAGCGTCCTGACCAGTTCTATGTACGCACAACTCAGATGGTGACCAAACACTGAGATAAAGGGATGCTTCTGAGGGGGGAGCTGCACATAATGCGTCTTCCAGTTGAGTACAACGTCTGAGACAGACCCAATCTGTCCTCATAAACTGGAGCTTGGTACCTCCCTAACATAAATAGTTTTCAGATGAGTGGTCACGCATAGAAGTGCAACAAAGCAAATCTGAAAGTTCAGCTTTCCTGTTTTGCAACTTGATTTTATTTTTTTAGGATGATTGTTGTCTTTTATGATAAATGCTGCAGCAGATAAAATGTTTCTAAAGAACAACATCAAAAAATGCATTTAGGGATTGTAAATAAAATATGTTTGGATTTTTTTTTTTCATAGAAGTAAGTGGAAAATGACTGATTGGATGCTCCCCCCAGAGTTCACCATCAGCTTTACAGTTGGCACCAGCAGCTACTGTTCACAGAGTGATGCCTGGGGAAAAAAATAAACAAACATAAACATTTTAAAAATTAATACTGCCTTAGCAATAACTGCAAGGTTTTCTGCCATACATTTGCACAATAGAACAGAAAATATAAAAAGTTGGAAAGTATTACTTTCTCATTGAGAAGTTAGTACTTTCAAAGAAGTAAGTATGTAAATTAAAGTATTAAAAAAATCTTGCTATTTAAATACTGTAATGAAGTGTCTGGCTTTAGCATCACTATTCCCTGGCAATAATCTATCACTGACAGCTTCCTTCTGTACATTTTCTCCCAAAATGTAGACAGCTCTTCATTTTACTTCATTTACTGGAGTGAGAACTGGAGAAGGAATTCAAGGACGGGTTCTAAAACCCAGGAAATAGTATTCGTAGAATGCAAGAGCTTTCATCTTTGTGGCAGATGAAGATTGAATGTAAAGAATGGAGTAGTGGTGTGGGTGACACTGGCAGCAGCTCTTTCACTGGCTTCAGGAAGGCCAGGATTTTAGTCTGCTTTTACTTGGAGTTTCAGAATTGACGCAAACGTGCTTCTACTCTCAAATATACACGCTGTTCTGTTTGGTAATGACTGTAAAGTTTAGATCAAGATAGGAATTATCATAAAATTAAGTGCCTACATTAGGGAATATAATTTAAATGTCATCAATGCATATTTTCAGTAAGTAGAATTCAATATGCAGCATTTCTTGTAACAGGTCACTCATTTGGAGAAGAAAATTAATCAGCTGTTGTGCAACAAGTCCATTTGAAAACCAGTGTCTCCGAGGCTGTTGAATGTAGTTTCCAAGAACTGGGAAAAAGTAACAGGTTAGGAAAGGTGCTACCTTTTCTTCGTGAGTCTTTTCGCTGTAATGCTCAGTACCCTCTAAACTTGCCATAAATTTGGATGAATAGTTTATTGTGTAACGTCAGTTGAGAAATTTTCTCCTGAATTTCCATGATAGTTTTCCTAGGAGAATTTAATTTGACGTACATCATTGTCTTGACACTTCTTGTCTGCCAGACCGTGATAAAATCCAACGAACTCAAGTGCGTTATTTCTTTCAAGTAATGGATTTTTTAGAAGGACAGTAAATACTTTAATGTAAGGTTTTGTTACTCCAGGATTCAGCAGCTTTGTAATGAGCTTTTGGGGATTTTCAAAAGGTTAACAAGATTTATGTTGTGGGATGTTTTTGCATGAAGCTATGAATCACTCCATGATGGCTCTTATTACTTAGGAGCGTATTTTTGAATATGCAGTTAAAAATATCGCACTTGGTGAGTTTGAGGTTACAGACATTCTGGTTTAATTTTAACTTTTTCTTTTGTTTTAAACTTCACTGTTCTTAAAAGTGCTTGCAAAAAGTGCTGTGTAGATATAAAAGTTTCGAATTGCAAGTAGTCTATGTGACATTTTGTAATGTTTCAGGTTTTTTTGGATGTAATTCTTTAATGTGTTGGGGTTTTCTTCCCCATCATGGAGGAAAAAAGGCTTGAAAGTGGGGGTTGTCTTTATTTGAAACATCAAGGTCTTATGCCTGTGTGTTTCTAAAGGCGTCTAAGTTTGATATTTACAACTCATGGATACCTGCTGTATTTTCCAGATAAGATACACCCATTTTTAAAAAAAAAAAAAAAATGCAGCTGGTAGAGTTCACAAAGAATGGAGAAAACAAATGTGTTTTTTTAGCTTTGCAGCATCTGCTAGCCATTCTCTTAAGTATGTTTCATTATGTTAGTACTGGTAGTATTTTCCTCCCTCTTGTTTTTTCCCCGCCTCAATAATTCATCAGTATACTTAATCCCTTTCTATACTAATTCTATTTAAACCAGAGGTGCTTCTTTTTGTTAACTTGTCTTTCTGAAATTTCTTTCTGATAGGAGCAGACTGTTGTGTTTGAAATTTTGAGTATCGTTCTTGGACTGTATAACACTGCTGCCATTGGTTAGAAATTGTCAATATAAAATATCCATGCTAATTTTGCAGGCAAAAGCCTTTTAAAATAGTTAGAAAAAACACAGAGATTTTTTTTTTTTTTAATTAAGTCTTTTCCACTAGCTTATAAAATAAAACCCTTCCCTTTGGTGTGCTTGCCCCAGGAGTTGCACCGTGCCGTGGTGTGGTCTTCAGAAGCTTACGCACAGACTGCTGCTCAATTCTTCCAATGACTTTATGTCAGAGCAATGAACTTCATTTTTCTGGTCCTTGATATGCAGTCCTATATGTAGGAAATGCAAATTTTTGAGGCCAAATGTAAAGCTGCTGATGAACTACGGGAAAGTTACCATCCAATCAGAGGTTTTCCAGTAATTTCCATATAAACAAAATCCTTTTACATTCCCTCAGTGCATTGCTGATCATAATCTTGAAAAGCATCACATTTCTACAGCATTTATAAAAGAAGACAAGTGTTTTAAGGTTGCAGAACATGAAGGCCAGCCTGTTGGATCTGCTTTCTTATGTATGGGATCACATGTCTGAAAACTGTTTAGACCTGTACAAAGCTTCACTTTATTTCAAGTTTTAAAGAATTCTCTCCTCACATCCCAGTTTGTCTGTCTTTCTGAAGATTACTTTACTGAATTATTTGGGCAAACTTTGTTTATTGTTTTTTGTCTTTCATAGATGATGTGTTTACAAGACTAGTACTTCTAGTACCTTTTTTTTTTTTTTTTTTTTTTTGACCTGGCCATTTCTCAAACATCAGCCCTTGAAGAGGAGGTGTTATTTCAAGATACAGGGTATCTTATAAAACGGTGGTAGTGATTTCTGGAAGTGATTTCTGGAAGTGCTTTGAATGATTTCTCGAATGGTTGAACTGTAACTTACATGTTACTAACGATCTATTTAGTGGTATTTTGATCCTGAATCTGGAAGCAGTGTTTTGGCTTCTTGCTTTTATTTCAGTAGGTTCCCGAGTATTAAAAGAGTTACCTCACACGATATGAAGAGAGTGAAAATTCTTATATTCACATGGGCAGTAGTTTGCAAAAGGAGTCCTGGAGAGGTGCATAGTTGCCTGTGAGGCTTCAAATCAAACTTGGTTTAAAAGAAACTGAGGGAGGTGGTTCTGTGCATTAAGAGGGACAGATCCTTGCCACAGGCTGCTGCCAATGCCCGCGGTGGACGTCTGAGGAGATTGGGCTGCACTTCCAAGAGAGATCCCTTGGGTGTTGCTACAGTTGATATAGACCTCAGGGATCAGGCAACCCCTTGGGCTGACAAGTAGCTGGGGATTGAGAGACTGTTGGTGGGAACTCTGATAAGCTTGCTTTATTCTTACTCTGCCCTGGGTATCTGCTGATGGCTCCTGCTGGAGAACAGCAACCGGGCGAGCCCTGTGGTTTGAACAGCACTGCTGTGCTTGGCTCTACCTGGTTCTTACAAAAACTCCCTCCCCTGTGTTGTACGGAGCTACGAGAGAGTCGAATGCGTTTAACCAGCGCTGTTGGTAAACGTCACCTTTCTAGTTCCGTTGTGCATCCCGGTATCTTACTACTTTTCCCTATATAGCTCTGGTCATTTGTTTCTTTCAGTATTTTTATTGTTTCTGTAGCTGTCAGAAGATTCCATATTCAGGTACAGAACTGCTGTCCATTTCTCTAAGGAGAGGGGTTCAAATAGTTCCTTACGTACCAGAACCCTGAACCATTTGCTTCTCTCTGCTCAGAACCTGCCTCTGGCTAACTTACAGGTCAGCTGTCATGTTCTTTTGGCTGTTCTTTTCCTCTGATTATTTTTTTCTTATCTTTAGAAATTTGAGCATTATGTCAAGCGCAGGTTTGTGATGAGATGAGTGTGTGTCTAGTCTTACTTCGATAGTTAGAAGAAGAAATTCAGCCTGTTTTCAAAAAGCAGTTAACACTGGTTCCTGCTGGGGAGCTCATTAAGATATCTCTCAGTAAGAAGAGGGAGGGGTAGAGCTGTTACAGGTTATATTATAAGTTTCTTAACATTACCTTTTCTTACACTGAAAAAACTCTTTGCAAAGTTTATTGTAATATCTGCACACACTTCTTTCACGACCGTGTAACCTCTGTCCGAAAGATGGTTTGCAAATATTGAAACTTGGTTTATATTGGAAGCCATATTCTCAAATGTAGTATTTCAGTATTTTATAATACTGCACCTCATGGTTTCGGTAGACATCACTAGTTCTACCTGCTGGAGTCCCTTTCTCTCATTGTACGGTTTTTTCCTTACAGTCACTGTCATTTTTATGTTTTAAAATTTGGAAAAGAAATCCTGTGTTCTCAAAGGTTTTACTGAGCACATCGTATGGAGGGAGAGTTTGCTTATTTATAGAGAAGAATCTGCCTGGTCTGTGTTGGTTGTGCTCCATCCTTCTGCTTATTCGGGATCACACAAATTTAGGTTAGGAGTTGAGAAAGTCAGTTGTGAAGTGTTTCCCTGTTTGAGAAGGAAGAATGAGAAGAAAATGCTATGGTGTTGCCTGGGGAAAAAGGAAAGGAAGGGAAAGGAGACAGGAGAGGGGAAGAGGGGAGGAGAAGCAAATTACGGGGAAGAAAATGCTGTGAACTGACTGCAGCAATAATGAGAAGAAATGAAACCTTAGCCTTGTCTGGCACAAAAGTGTTATCATTCCCAGTGCAAACACACATGAGAATTTTACAGACTTTTACTTATAGTTAATTTGTGCCCTTTAAAATGCTTGTACAAAACGTGAATCGGTTTTTAATTTTGCTGGAGAGACATTCTCTAATTGCAGCTTGCTTGTGGTTTTGGTTGTTGGTATTTTTTCTTAAGTCATTAAGAAATCATCTAGTGGTGTTGGACTGGGTCCATACAAAGCCAGGCTGCTTGATCAACCTACTGTGCACCCCTCAGTTCTAATCCTGATTACATTTGCCTTAGTTGATCTCTCTGAAGCCAGCCCACTTCAATGTCCTTAGATGCTTGCATGCTTCAGTGTTTAAGGAAAAAAAAAACACCAAAAAAAAACCAGAACGGTAAAGTGCTGTTGCCCTTGCTTCTCTGTTTTCAGTAAACTTCCAGTAGGAGAGGAGGCAAAACTTTACATAAAAAGTCACTTTTGTCAGTCTTTTGTTTTGCAGTCAAGTAATTCAGACACTACTAATATTGTCACCCACTGCTACTATTTTCATCAGCTATGAGATGAAATTCTCTCTTACAGGCTGTGAGCAGTTTTGGAATGTCAAATAACTTCTTCTTGTGAGAAGTGTCTTTTTAACTGTAAAACCAGCAATCCTCTGACATCCCAGGACCTTTTTCCTCAATACTAGGTGATAGCTCGTTGCTGAGGGTGACAAGGCAACGCTTACGCTGCATGGCAAAGCGTGAGTAATGGGATCTCTGAGGAGCAGGGGCTGGTTGCCTGCCTGGTCACACAGCAGCCTTCCTCACCCATGGATGTAGCTGTCAACTGGAACAACTGTGGGATAAGGCAGGAATAGTGATAACGAGAATACAAATGCCAGCTCGGAGTGTAACGAGGCAGATCCCGAGCTAGGAAAAATGAGTGCATCTCTCAGGGCACAGCAGGGAGGATTCCATGCCGTGCCTCGAGGCTTCTTGTGGGGAGCACAGGGAACAGGCGCTCTTTTCAGGGTGATTTTTGGTCACGGAATTTTTGTCAGGGTTAAAGTTCAGGATCGGTAGGCAGCTCGTTCCAGCAAGAAATGCTGTCCTCCTGACTGCCTGCCTGCCTGGCTACCACCTCCCATCTTTCTGGGAGAAACAAGTTATGATTCCCTTCTCTTGTGATCTGCTGAAGAAGGGAGAGGCTTTTTCTATCTCTTGTGTTACCGCTGTCGGCAGATACTAGTGGAGAAGTAGGACAAAAAAGGCGACAACTGAGATGAAAGTAAATGAATTGTTCCATTGTTTTTATAGCTCTGTGTCATATTGACAATCAAATAACAGCACATAACCGAGAACAGGCCAAACTTTGCAATCACCTGTGAGGAGTCTTTGTCTTGGCCTGTAATAAGCAATTTCCTAGGGGTTCTCCTCACCAGTCCTTTTAGTTTAGCTCAGTAGGGACTTCACCTGCGAAAACTGTAATTTAACATTTTAATAAGGTGAATGGTGATTTAGGAGATACATTTCTGCTGCTCCACTGTGTAGGCAGTATAAGGAAAAGAGACCCTCTCGGTGGCAGTTCCTTACAACTTAATCCTCCTCTAGCAAAATTTGAATGTAAGATGTCCCTGGTGGCTGAGTGGAATTTGTGAAATAAAGTAGAAGCTTGTAAAATTAAATAGGCTGTAGCTAATACAGGAGTCAAAATAGTGAGACAAATTTCAGAGGGAACTAAAAGGAAAAGAGAGGATCAAGCTGCTTGATGTTGGGTTAGCCTTTGTGAACTTTGCCTGGGCAAATTTCAAATGCTAGAAGCTGTAGTACAACCAGTTTCTTCTTGTAGTTCAAATCTGTCTAGAATCATAGTTTTAAATCCCACAGATGGTTTGCAAACACAGAAATTGGAATAAAAAAAATATTATTTTTTTTTGCCGTTAAGGAGTGTTTTAAGAGTTCCTTGTTACGGTTAAAAATCTGTAAGCCTTGTGTGACATCCACTCTGAATCTTTGGGGAACAAAAGTTCTGCCATTGCGGTAAGCGGTTGTGTTTTAATTAAAATCAAAGATAAAGCAAATCCTTATAGGCTAAAAGACAGCAAAGATGACCTTTAATATCAAAGACAAATTTTGGGAAAAGATACGGAAACTTTTGCCTAAAAAGTTTGAACAGCCTGGAATACAAATCACTGATCTCATTTCTAGGACTAACAGCAAGAGCTGAGTAACTTCTGTTCTTCTAATTTTTTTAAATTGTCTCATACTTTCTGGGTTACTTTCACTATTCTATTTTAAATCTGATTACCCTCCTACAAGTGATAGTCTATTGCTATATTCCCTGCATTTAGAGTTAGTTTTTAATTTTACTAAGAAAATCAAGTCTGAACTAAGAGTGGATCTATAAAACCAGGAGTAAGTAGGTAAGTGCAGATTCTGTAGTTAACTTACCTGCCCCGTGCATTGAAATCTGTGGTGCCAAATAGATTCTCTTACAAATTCATGTTGTTGATGTCCAGCTGAGGTACAGAGAGTAGAAGGAATGGACTTTTCGCTTCAAATATCGGGTGAGCTTACACTCCCTGCAGGGAGGAGGAAAAAAAAATAATAAAAAAATGCATTTACCTTTAAAATTAAATAAGATAATGAGGAAAGCTATCTATACTATCAGGGATTACCACAGGATAACAGTATTTAATACTAACCATAATTCAGCCTTCTGAATATGTCCTATATTAGCCATGTCCCATTTAAGACAAAACTTTCAGAAACAGCAGTAGTATGATAGACCTGGGAACTGAAATCCAAAGTTATTTTTCACCATTTTTTATCAGGAAGTTGCTGTAAGTAAGTGTGCACTTACTTACCAGTATGTATATGAATTACTTTACTGAGTGAAACGTATGTGAAATTAACTCTTAGGTCCACTAAAATAGCAGAATCTTACTATGATTAAAAGCACAATGGATATCAATCATCAAAAGTCTGCTGTTTTCTCTCTGCAAGTTAGAAAGCTATTTGATATTTGCATTTTTATTTGTCTGTAATATTAAAGGAAGTAATTTCTTTTAATGTGGAACCTCTCTGATGTGTCATTTCTATAGCCTTTCGTTTCACTACCCAAAAATAGAACTACCCAAAGAAAAACTTAGTTTTGCAGATTTGTCAGCTGGTGATATCTCAATTTCTTCTCTATCAAAGAATAAAAAAATTTGCTTCATCATTATGATGGAGTCAATCAAATCACACAGCTTTAGTCATGGTCATTCCCGACGCTGCACCCAAATGTCCACACTCCTGTGATAAAATTAGTGCCTCTGATACTCCTTGTGGCCACAGCTCGAGCAAGGCAGTAGGTAGCAAAAGCGGAACTGCTAAGCATGCCCACATAAGAATGTCACCCTTAGGTAACAGAGTGTCCCTCAGGTCAGCCTACGATAAGAGCAAAGTCAAACAAGGCTGAATCCTTGATGTTTTGTGTTTTAAGTATCTGAAAATTGTTCACGACCAGCCTCGACCTACAAGACCTCAAATGATCATATGAGCAAGGCAATAAGTTGGTGGTACCTTGCCCCGAGGCCCGCGTTGTAGTCACGATGTCGTGAAAGTTACATCCAGTGTTAGCCTGGCCACGTAGACCTGCCTCCTTGGTCAGGCTTCACGGACGGGGAAAATTTTATATTTCCGTGTACCGAAGGGGAACGATGGTGGCTGAATGGGCATGGCTGAAAGGCTCCACCGTCTATCAGTGCGGTCAAGTGGAGATGCACAGGAACACCGCGGCATCGGGAGACTCGGGAAACCGCTTGCTTTCCAAAACTCCACACCTGAGCAAGATTTTGGCCAAGCCAACTGTTTGTAGCCCTCCGGTGTTTGCCAAACATCCAGGACGTGGTCTCCTGTCGTGGGACAGACTGATTCACCTTCCTGACAGAAATCAGAAATGGAATGTAGTGGGCATAGCAGAAAGCCGTTTGTGTAGGAAAAGGCACTCCAAAAATTGTGATGTCCAGAGGAATGGGCAGCAGCTTTCACAACGTCAACATGCTCCGACTTGGACTAGCAGAATTTTCCAGCCAGGCCGTACAAAAACAAACTTTCAAGTCATGTCAAGTGCCCAGGAATACCAGAAAGAAGAAAAAAAATGTAAAGGTAACTGGCATTATTATGCAGAGCACATATTAAAAAAAAAAAGACAAACAAAAAATCCAGATTGCTATGTTTTTGTTTATAGTCAGGGATTTGGCCATTGGTAAAAGCATTAATATGTGTATGTGGGGGGTGTTTTCTTGTTACCAGTTTTTAAACTTCCATTTATTTTTTTCCATCAAGGACAATAGTGTTTTTTATTATTCCTTTTTATTTAATTTAATAGCTTCGTGAAGAGCCCTGATGACAATGTCATGAATACTTACTGGGGCTTTCTGTATCAGACCTCGTATGAAATATTTATTCTTTTAGCCTTTTAAAATTTTGTTTGTCTCTCCCTTTATGGTCTTGATAAGCTGATCAGAAATCTTTACTGAACCTGGCTTTTTTAAGTAAAGCATAACCTTGATACATGAAAAGTGCAAAGGCAAACAAAAACATTCTTTTGCTGCTTTCAGGGTGTTATCTCTCACCTGTAACCGTATTTATTGTTTGCCTTTTCTTCTTTTACTATCACCCATCCCCAAAGGCTCAGTAGGTGCACATACAGACCTTACATAAAGGGAACTTCTTGTTATGACTATTCTTTGCCTCGGTAGTCAGGAGAATTAACCATTTTCTTTCAGGTAGCTTTTTTTCCTGTTTGCATCAGTGCAGCATCGAAGGAATTCCTTTTAAGAATCACAGTTGCTTAGATATTAGCACAAATTCAGTGCTTAAGTTGGTTTTATTCCTTTTTTAAACAGGGATAAATAGTTCTTCATTGTTCTTCGCCCCCCAAAAAATAACTGCCTATTGGGAGGGAGGGACTACAAGTTGTTTTCTTTTACTTAAGTCTTGCGTCACTCCAGGAAGAAAGATTACAGTGTCAGGCAGGATATCACCTCATGAAAAAGTTAAACTGGTCTAAGTACCTGATTTCTTTAGATTTAGTTGCTCTTTACCTCAGAATGCCTCTTTGCTAACAGATGTCAGGTGTTGATCGCTTTAACGTCTTACTAAGGGCTGTCAGGAGGCTGCCAAACCCAGACAGTCCCCGCCAAGAGTCCGTTAATTACGTTGTGTCAAGCTACATTAGCTTGCTTTCCACTGGGTTTTATTTTTGAAGAAATGGAACGGTTTACCTTGAAGTTTTCATGTGGAGTTGGGGTAGGGAATGACTCAGAAAAGGTACATGTTTTTTAAGTGCTGGCCGTTACTTTCTGAAGAGATAAGCTGTGTAATTAAGTGATGTCTGCTAACAGGGTCTTCCAATTACGCGATATGGGGAGACTTAACAAATTGGGTTGTCTGGGTCACAGGTCTATCATCGCTCTTAGCGATATTTGCTCGGAGACCGGCTTAAAAGTTATCAAACGCTACTCAAAAATTTTGTTAGCCGGTTTGGTGGCGTGTGTCTCAAGGAGCAAATGTTTTCTGGCCAGACCGTGTGCTACCTCCATGTGTGGTGAGTAGTGCCAGGAGCCGGTGCGAGAAGCAGCAAGCGCAAACCAAGGAAGAGCCTTGCCTGTGAAAGAGGAAACTCCATTCTCTTTTAACCACGTTTTTTCAAGGTGTCAAGTATTTTCCAGGAGAGCCAGATTCGTAGTGGATCCCAACATTTAAATGTAAATGATGACATTCTTTGTTATCCAAACAGACTAATGAGTCTGAAGTGTTTCAAGAAAAGGCACATCATACTGACACTTTGAGTCACATACAAATTTAGCGGTGTGTCATAACCAAGGTGCAGCAGGTTTGGTGAGAGGAGCGGTATTAGAGGAAGAATGAATACAGGTTGAGAACAGAGGGTTCTGTCGGGTACGATCGATCTTCCGTGGTTTTAAACCAGGGGCGGCTTGTTTGAAGTTTGCTGCATCCGTTGCAAACCCCAAAAAATTATTTTATGCCGTAAAGCTTTGCCTCTTTTTCCCTCAACTGTGTCACTTCCTATAATAAAAATAGACAAAATGACAGTTTTTAATGTCTTTGGTTCCACTGAGATGTACTCCAGGAACTGTGAAATACAGCACTAGAATTCCATCATTCTACGTACTTTCTGATGTAGTCACAAGTAGAGTTTTCAAAATAAGAGAAATACTATATAGAGTTACTTTTCTGCTTTTTAGTAAGTGCTCAGTGTTATTTTGGATTCTGTTGTTTGAGATTTTCTTAGTTTAATCTGTAACAGGACGTTCGCATCGTCATTTTGGAGGGAGCATTTTGAGTCTCTGATCGGAGTAGGTAAAGTGAATGAGTAAGGTAGTGCAAATATACACAGTAAAGAGGGGTGGTAACTCATTGTGTGTACGTAGAGATGACTATGTCACAAGTGAGGTGTTTTGCAAAAGCCACACTAGTACTTCTGCTCGGAAGTTTTTATAGTTTTCAGTATTTTTTCTTTGTGATACAAAAAGTTAGGGACTGTCTGTGATGCATCCCATCTTATGTGGCGCGAGACCTGAAAGTGCAGATTCGTGTTCGCCTTGAAAAGTAGTGATCTAATGTTTTTCCCCCAAAGAAAAGAATGCTGAAGAATGCTGCAAGATCTATACATAGAAAATACAAGTTATTTTGTAAATACAAGTGATTTTGTGTAAAAATGAAGATTATGAAACTAGAAGCTGATAAGACAAGTATACGTAACTGTTCAGAATTTAGAAAGCTGTGTTTAATCCTTGCAACTACGTGTTCAAGTGTGCAAACCTCTTTGACCAAATAATAGATTTTTATTCATCTGGAAGCATCCAGATCCTTCCAGTTGGTCCTTTAGAAGAGACACTCTCCCCTAACCAACTGGAATGTTCTGTGATACCTCCCGTGTACCGGCACTGCCAAGCCTCTTTGAAGTGGCGCGTAGGGGCTGTAACTGCGGCGTGGAAAGAGCTGAGGCTCTAGACCATTTGGAAAGAGCCAGGAGTAGCAGGGCACAACGGAGTGGGTTGCGCCGAGCAACCCTTCCTTTTTTGTGCGTTGAGGATCCCGCGTGGTTGGGGATGTTTGGTTGGGATGTACGATCAGGAGGATCATCCTAAGGAATATAGTCTTGCCTTCACGTTTCTGTGGGTTCATTGTGGTGTGTTTTGTAACTGAGTTAAACCATAGGAGAAGTGCGGCTTAGTAGGGCATTGAGTTGTTTGTAATTAAAAGTTTTAGTCAGAATGTTTAAAACAGAATTTGTTGAAGAGCTGCATGGTCTAGGGTAAGGCAGTTTCTCCTGCACATAGCTCCTGTCAGGCATTCTCAGCCTGCGTGTATCATCACGGACTGGGCTATGCTTAGTTCTGATTTACACCAGGGTGAGTGTTTCAAAACCTGTGGGGCATTCGAGACTTAGGTTCAGCAGGCAGTCTCTGCCTGTTTTAGTGCAGTGAACCGATGCCTCAGACCATGAGGGCTTCAAACTTCAGATCCTCTTCTGCCACCGTTTCAAAGTTTCCGTTTTATCACTGGCCCGTTTGCTCACACCGGAGGTTTTATTCTGCTAGTGATTAATTTCCATGTGTTCACATAATCAAACACTTGGGAACTAATAAAATTCCAAGTGCGATACTACATGGCTGAAGGCAATGGAAGCTCAACATGACATGATTTAAAGGTTCTAATGTTCAAATCAGAATACAGGACAAAGAAAAGCTGGTAATATTATTTTCTACTCAACTTTCAGACTTTTGATAAAGAGCTTGTCTGACTGTCTTTTACCAAATGATTGAATTCGAAGTGATCCATGAAAGGGACCTGCAGGAAGGGACCCTAAGAGATTAAAATGAAAATATTTTCGAAATATTTTGGTTTTAATAGGGATGTTAAATCTTTGCGGTGTGTGTTTGGTTTGTTTTTTTTGTTTTGTTTCCAAGGGAACAACAATCTGCAGTGCCGTAAATCTCTTTAATGTTAGCACATTACAGGCAAGGAACCCCCATTCTCTGGAAGTGTTTATCATGCTGCCTTTTTTTTTTTTTTTTGTCAGAAAAGACTCTCGCCCATTTTTCCTTTTCTCCGCGTTTTTCACAGTTTTTCGTTGAATGTAATTTCCCTGCAGTATTACAGTATTTCTGACAGAAGTAGTATATAAGGCACATTTCTAAGCATTATTGACATAGCAATAAAAACTAAGAAATGTTTGAGGGATTTATTTTGGAGCAGAAAGTGAGTCACCGGCTATGCCACGTCAAGATCCGGTATCCTCAGATGCTGTCCTGCCTGGGACGTCTCTGTCTACACATGGTCTCGAATCTGTTTAATTTTTCAGTTACAAACCTAAATCAAATCGGGTGGGAAAGAATAAGGGAAGAGGAAATTTGTAGAAGTTTTGACCCATGTGGCAAAAAATAAAATCCCCATGGGGAAAATTTCCCTTTAAGAATTTAAAGCGTAGTTCTCCAAAGCTTTTCTAGGAGGTGTAAAAATATCTAGGTATTCTGCACAGCCAGACTTCTGTGGGGGCTCTCCTAGGAATTCCTGTTAGCTTGGATGGATGAACACCCCACCTATTGCACTTGTGGAATGTTTTCTTTCTGGGGAGCATGGAGAAGTAAGCTCAGCAGGTTAGATATGTTACATCTGTCTGTACTACAGTCTTACCAACTGGTCACACAAGTGAGTATGGTTTGGGGGATTCTGCGTAAACAAGAAACTCTTGCAGAGTTTCTTAGGAAACACAAACGTGTTTTTATGAAGTACTGAACATCCGTTCTTGAAAATGCAAATCTTGCCTAAGAGATGCTTTTCATCACAGACAAAACCTCTGTAAAATGTAGATTGTGGGCCTGAGCTAAAAATGAAAATTAGCTTTTATTGTGTGCTTTTCCACATTGCAGTTCACAGTGCTGTCTGTTGAGTTAGACAGCACGGAGAATGAGGGTTCGTTTAAGTTTTACATCTGGGATTTCAATAACTTAGTGCTCTTAATGAGCTAAGATGTTAGTTTAAATTATCAGAGTTTTAGCAGAGTAAGTTCATTTTGGAAGCAACTTAATTAACTTCGATAGGATTGATTTTTCATAAAATTCATTCTGACCTAAAACCTAAACCTTGACACTTACCGAATGTATAATTATTTTCTCAACAAATTAATAAGAAATGTGTGTTAAAAATGCTTCTTTTTTTTTTTTTTCCTCAAACTATAAAATCTTCTCTGATCCTCCGATCCCTTTTCTGCTTGTCCTTACTCAGCACGTATTGTATTATCCTGCAGGTCAAATAGTAATTGGCAAGGATTGTTATTTAGATGGGTTAGTTGCCTGTTGGAAGGGAGAGCATTTCTCTGTTGACTCTTTGCATTCCTCTGAAACATCAAACAATATCAGATAGGGAGAAATATGTACGTGTCGTGCCTCGTGCTTAGCTCTTTTGTTGAACTTTTGAGGACCGTTGGAGTGTATGTTCGTCAAGGCTGTTAGATGTGTACTTCAGAGCCTAGATGAAAAAGAGCTGACCTACATGGCAGTGTTGGCGATCCTCTAGATTGTTTAGAATGAGTGACGTAAGAAAACTACGACCTCATTACCAAATCAGTAATAATTCTACTTCCCAATAACAAAAATAGCCGCTACAGAAAAAGACCATCTTGTTACTGATTTCTCAAGTTTTACCATATTTCAGCTGTGCTGTGAAGAAAAAAAGACAACCCTATTTTGCCTAGTAAAAAAAAACAAATTGCAGTTAATGTAAGTTAAAAAGAAAGTAATTGCTTCTAGAGGAAAAATAAACAGGCTATATTAACCGTGTTGCAGTTTGAGGTGCATTAAGCAACTCTAAGGCTGTGTCATTTTTGTTGTAGGGGCTTTGACACGTTTATAACTCCTAGGTGAGCCGAAACGAGCCCAAACCCCTCCTCATTCTACTCAGCCTGTTGTCAAAAAGCGCTTCTGAAAGTGCTTCGTTACCGAAGCATAAAAGATAACAAAGCAGAATAGCAAAGCAATTATCGATAATATTGAAGCGGTGTTCTTTTTTGCTGATTATGTTATTTTGAAATTTCCCACCTGTTGAACTCAATAGAAATGACCTCCCCAAATCACTGAAGTTTAGAAAAGCTGCTTTCCCATAAATGCATTACCGGGCAGTGGGGAGGATTGTGTATGTGTGGAAGGCTGGGGAGATTCATGCATGTAATTCTGTAAAACAAAATCAATAAAGCTGATGACAGATTAAGTTGCTAAATTTTGTAAAACTAGACTGCTGCTTGGGTCATCAGCACAGCACTATTGGATTTTCTACGGTTTAATGCTGAAAAACAGGATTATTGATTTTAGGATTTTCAGCGTGTTCCCTCTGGGAGTTCTTAAGCAGTCTTTATAATGCTTCACACTTAAGTTGACAACTACAGTGACATAACTGTGTCCTCGCCTTAGTAATCATTTTCTAATCATATTGGAAAAGGCTGGAAATGGTTTATAAAATGATTATTGCGGACAAACGGGGGGAACAGGAGGGTTGTCGGGACGTCGCTTCTTTGTCTGGTGGTCATTGCTACCTGCCTGCCATCTTCCCTCGGAATTAACTTACAGTCACAGATTAAGACCTTTGACTGTCATAAATCTGCTTCCCAATATGTTTGACTGGCAGGGGAGTTCACAAGCTGTCCCAATATAAATAGGATTTTAGCACATCAGGTGCCGCTCCAAAGTAAAACGGGCTGCTTTGCCGTTGGACTTTGTTGGTGTATATTCATCGCTCCTCTCCCGTCGCACGCGTCCGCACGCCTGCGTGTGTATGCATGTGTGTGTGTACGTAAAGTAGAAGCTGAGATAGGCTAACAAAATGAACTACTGTATGCAAGAAATATATGAAGTGCACCCAGCTGCTGGCAGCAATTGCTACATGCAATCCACTGATTATTGCACATATATCGAAGATAATCAGGGTTACGGCAGTTGCGATGCTCAGGTCCTGCACGGTAACAACATATATATGGAACAGGCCTGGGCGGTGAATCAGCCTTATACCTGTAGTTACCCTGGAAACGTGTTTAAAAGCGAGTACTCTGACATGGACATGGCCCTGAATCAGTACAACCAACCTGAATATTTCACCGAAGAAAAACCTACTTTTTCTCAAGTGCAGTCGCCATCGTACTCGCAGAAGAAAGGTAGGGGCAATTTATTTAAATAACAGCAAAAAAAAATAAATCTCTGGTTTGGGGTTTTTTTTTTGTTGTTTTTGCTTTAAACTTACAGTTGCATCAGTTGGCTCAGCTAGATACATCTTTGAACGTGAAGGCTGCCTGTTCGAAACTGAAAGCAGCATAACATAGGTTGCTAGGTGATTGGAAGGGGTTTTCTTTTTGTGAGCGATGAGGATTTCCAAGCACTTTTTTTCTGAATCTAGAAAAGACATTTGCAAATATATTGCTTGTTTTCTGCTTTATGGGGCTGTGAAGTTCATTTGCTGTTTGCCAGTGAGCTGGATGAGAAAGTTTCTCTTCGGCAATGTCGTCATTATATATTCTGCATCTTAAAGCTTTGCTTCTGGTTATAGACAAACGGTTTCTGTAAGTCCTCGTTGTCAGTAAATGTCAGCTCTTGTTTACTCAGTAGCTCGGGCAAAATGTTTTGAAAATAGCGCTGTAAACATGTATGGGAAAGTGATTATATTTAATAGGGTTCCTGTCTTTTAAGTAAAAACTGTGTAGCTTCTGATTATGCAAAGCAAAAAAAAACAAAAAAAGGCAGAAAATTCAAGAATATGTCTGTACAAAACAAAGACAACAAAGTTGATCTAATCAATGTGTTTGTGAGAGGTAATCAGAGTGCAATATCTGCTCCCTCGGGGTTAAATCATTTCCTGGGTTTGGAAGTTATTCTTTTGCTTTCAAGTAAGCAAAGCAGATTGAAAAAGAGTCCAGAATACCGAGAAACGCTTGGAAATGTTTTTGGTGTTATTTGTTCTGAGCTCAGGCAAGCAAACTGATGCATGCAGAGTATACCTTCTCTCTGTTTCTTTAAAATCCCCTTGTTAAAGAGGAAAAATACAGTCAGTTGTACCAACGTAACGTCCTTTTCTCTTAAGACCACAGTTTCTGTGTGCAGTTATCCCCAACCCGAATGAATCTGATGAAACTATGCAGAGAAAACACCATTTACTACTTTTAAAGTGGCTTTGTAGTAAAAAGTAGACTGTTTAATCTTATTAATGACATGGAAAACAGAAATATTTTCCTGTGTGCGGGCAGGCTGCATTAGCACTCGCTGCGATAAATCGATGTATTTGGTAGAAAAATATCTTCATTTTATCCTTTGAATAGCATTGAATTTCATAATAAAGGAAATGATTTTTTTTTTTAAGCCTGTTCTAGGAAGCTGTAAGAACATGATGAAATTGTAAACTAAATGTAGCTGTGGATAGTGCATGGGTTGGTATGATGCAACATTTTAAAAGCTTTTTAAGGCTATTTATCTGCTATTATGTTTTAACTAACGAATTTAGAACTCTTTGTAGACTTTTCCCATGTCTTATTTTGGGCTAAACAAAAAGAGTACTCAGGATTAACTCAGAGAAAATAAAAGACTTGCTTTTGCAAAGTCAATGAAGAAATAAATTTTTTTTTATAACCCTAAAGGTTATAAATAATAATCATCAGTATACCTCGATCAGAGATTTACGTAAGTTGCTTCAGTCCTCAGACACCTGACATCTGCTCTGTTTAAAGTTTCTGTACTTGCTTGGTTGAAAGAATAGAGGGTTGTTTTGAAAAGCTGCTTGCCTGCCCTTATTTTCTACTACCTCAGTTTCACCAAGAAATGGCAGCGAATTTTGGTGGTAGCTGGCTCTCCAGCAGGTTTTTAATTGATCATTCGTGGAGACTGAGCAACGTGCTTTGGGATTCTTTAGAGCCTTATTACTGGGATAAGAAATAAAAAGTTGCCTCCCTTCTGTCAAACCTTTGCAAATGCTGAGTTTGTTAAGCAGAAGAGATCTAAACTGTGTGGGACATGTGCATCTTCTCTTTTTTTTTTTTTTTTCCTTTCTTTCTTTCTTTTTTTTTTTTTTTTAATAATTTCCCTCTTTTAACCAAGCTATCGTAAAACTAACGAATCTTTTAATCCTGTCCTAAGAACAGAAGGCTCTACACAGGGCATGTGTGTCTATATTGATCCAGAATTGATTTTGGGGGGGACGAAGGAGTTTGTTAGAGAAGCCTTGGTAATAGCCCATTAAAGCAAAATTAAGTCCCGAAGCAGGTGTTCATGAGGAGTCTTCATTGTTGCGGTTGGTATTTCTGTTAATAGTCTCAATAATATGCTGTTCAAATCAGATTGTGCTTTACGGTGGCACATGGAGTCTTTTCCCATCAAAACTTTTGCTAGTTGTTAAATGATTAAAGTCTTCTTTTCTCTCGGGGAAGAAAATAGCATCACCATTTTATACACTGAAAAAAATTACTGTTTGTGAAGGGGAGTTTAGTTACTTCTCTATCTTTACGACTCTGAAAAAAATCAGAAAATAACTAAAAAAAACAAGAACCAAATACCCCAACAATGTGTCACTAAAGGGAAAAAAATAAGTATTTAGAAAGTACGGCCAGTCATTTTAAAACACAAGAAAGCACTTCAGCTGCTTCAGTTATTACAGTACATTAAAAACTATTATTTCCTGATTATCTGTCACAAATTCCGATGAAGGACTTGAATTTTAAAGGACAAAATTCTGCTCCAGAAAATCAAGAGGTGGAGATGCAGTTTTAGCTCTGCATCTGCTTGTCGCTCCGTTATCCGTTGCGCTGTAGCCTATGCTGCTGGAAGGTAGCAGCACAATATTCTTGCAGGTGCTCACCAGTTTATTCAGGAAGCCCTGGACCTGATCCTACCAGAGGAGATCGGCAACCAGCAACCAGATACACTTTTGTTTTCTCCATGAGGCTGTGAAATCTGATGAGCAACGTTGTGAGAACAGGGTGCTATTCCCAGGTCTGTCCCAGAATGCTTCAAGTGGAATATTTTTTTTCCGGCCAGCCATGGCGATGCTCTGGGGGAGCCGGTGCCACCCTTACCCTTGTGCAGAGGCAAAAGTTTCCCTGGAACACCTCACGCTGCTTGTGCAGGGAGGAGCAGTACCCAGTGACAGGGGGGAGTTAGTGGAGGTGGGAAGATGCAAAAGAAATACAGAGGTCCAGAAATGTTGGTATCCCCATTCTCGGCGTGTGTGCAGCGGTTTGGCCGTTCAGACAACGTGGGAACTGGGTCTGTGGAGTTACAACTGGAGTGAGAGTTGGTTTCTGCTTCCCTTTGCACAGCCATTTCCTAGACAAAGTCACTGAAAGGTGACTGTGAAGTCAGAGTTTTAACTTCAGGTTCTGTCGGGGGCTGCTTCCCAAACCAGGGGGTTGCAGGCAGGAATTCTCGAGTCGGGCTGTAGCAGCACTGACTCCTTAGCCCTACATCTCACCTTGCCTCGCAGATGCACGGTGAGGTTAATGCCGTCTTTTGAAAGGCTCTTGGTATGGTGGGAGGATGGGGCTTTGAAAGTGATTTTTGTTGTTATTATTACTGTAATTGTCATTATTATTTCCCTTCGTATTTTTCTCAGGCAATTTACGTGCAGCTGAGAATCCGTGGGGTGTGGCTGCTCGAGTGTGTGACTGAATTAGTCCAAACTGAGTTCTCAGCGGTGGGAAAGCATTAGGGGACTTTCAGAACAGCTAAGAAAATGCAGCATGGAGGTTATGTGAAAATGTCTTCTCATCAGTGCAGGGACTATGTGTGCAGATCATCAGTTTTTAAAAACACTGAGCGTTTGTTGTCTTGGCCTTCGCAGCAGAGCAGCTCCCAGTATGCTAACAATGATTTTGGGCTTAAATATGATGAATTTTGTTCTCGACCACCCACCTAAGGAGGTACCGCTGATCAGAAAAAGTGCATCTTGTTCAGCAGATCGTTATGCATTTGGAATTTTATGTTTTGCTTTTAATTGAATTGTCAGTGGAAAAAGTGTTTTCAGCTCCTTTGCTGTAACCTTTCCACATCCAAAAGAAAGATGGGAAGTGAACTAACTCATGCTTTGCTTTTGCATCAGTAGGAAAACAGATGTTCGGCGAGGCTTCGATTTTTAAATAATAAGTTACTTGCAATCCTAAGCTCTGGTCTCTGAAAACATTGAAATAATTTTGGGGAAAAAAGGTGCGTAGCCTGACTCCTACTGTAGTGCATTTTGTACTCGTAGTTGGTGATAGATGGAAGCACAGTACCGGTCACAGCAGTTTAAATGATAACACCATTTGGGCTAAAATATTTTCAGCACATCTGTGCAAAATGCATTCCTGTTGGTGAGGTTTCTGACTCAGCCCAAACAACGGGGCTAATACAGAGAAAAGTCAGTGAGGGAAAAGAGGCGGTAAAAAAATGTTCCACATTGTCTTTGCAGAATCTCCTCCCAGATTTTACTAATTCCATAAATCAAAGAATGTCAGCAAAGATCAAAATTGCTGCCGAGCAAACCAGTTAGCTAAGAAGAAATGGGTGGATCTGTTTACCAACATTTTCGGTGCTTCCAGGCTCGGTGGAGAAAGTAGTAATTTTTCCTTAGTGGGAGTAATTTAAAGAAAGTGGGAAACAAGGATCGGTGTGTCAGCCCAGCCTTTCAGATCAATATTGCACAAAGAAAACTGGAGCGTACTTTTTCTCGCTCAGCTCTGAGCTTTCTCCAATCAAGGCTTGATTTAAGCTTTTCCACACAACTGCATCAGGGGTGATACCTGGATGGTTCTTGTCATTTTTTGTAATTTGCCAAGAGTTGCGGTGTGACTATGGAATCAGTAGAACAGCGGTATGAATTTTCCTTTCAGTGCTAATACAGTCGGGGATTCTCAAGGTAGCAATTAAATTTCATCTTTTTTTTTTTACATTTTCATACCGCAGTGCCTAGCAAGTGAACACGAGCTTAACTGAGAAATCCTAACCTCCTCGTTTTAGTCAGTGGTCTCTGGTCACACAAGCCATACCAGACAGTGGAGAGAAAGATTTTAGGGAATATATTTAATACATGACTCCGCTAGGGTACGGTGAAAATCAAAATACTAATGATCTTAAAACACAAGAGTCCTTGAGCAGTAGCAAAAAAAAAAAGGCGTTTTTGTTCTGGCAGGGTGTGAGCCTGTGGTGGATCGGGAGCAACCTAATAAGGAACATCTGATATACAGACATAATTTGTTTGCATCGATGTCACTCATATCGGTAGTCAAATATGGTTTGGGTCCTAGAATTTTTTTTTTTTAAGACGTGGTTTAATCCCTAAGCAAATACTACATTATCTGTACAGACGCAGTCCTGGAGATGTAAAGTCTGTGCAACGATTCAACAAAACTGAAACTGGTTCTTTTCTCAAAACATGTTGTGTGTGTTTGGTTTTTTTTTTTATGTGTGCCTACTACAGAGGAATAAACAGTATTATTTTTCAGAGGTTGTTTTCATTCAAATAGCTTTTCTTTGACTTGTTGTGATGGGGAGGGAAGGCAAGAATAGCCAGCAAGTGTCTCGTTGGTGTCTCTCCGATCTGTTAGGCTGTGCAGGGGCACATCTACTGCTTTCAGGTATCATTCCTGCAAATGGTAATTTGAGAGTGTGCATCGAGGAGTAACGAAACAGAGCACCTCAGGTGGCTGCCGAGGTGGGCACACCTCGCTCTGTCCTTACGGCTACCGGGGCAAACTCATTGTGCGTTTTCCTCTAGAAGGGAATTGTTCTTGCCCTGCCTCTGCAAAGCTACAGCTACGATTTAAAAAGAGACTGTCAGTCACCACCAAGGTTGGTTACGACAGATTATACAACGTGTCCTTCCAGATAGAAGCAACTGGTCCTGCTGAGTGCTTAGACTTGCCAAGATAGTAAGATTAGGCAGACCGGCTGGTGGGAGTCTGGGGAACAAAAGAGTTACTGTCGGCTGCAAGAAAAACGCCAGACATGGCAGATCAAAGTCATTCACTGGTTTCTCTACTCCAAGGTGGGCATTGGGGTGAACGATGTCAAGCCTTTGTCTTAAAGGTCTTTTCCAACCCAAATAATCCTGTGATTCTAAGTCACACTTGACAGACAGTTAACTGTGAGGATCATACAGGGTAGTCCAGATGATAGCCCATGAGGATGCTAGAATACAGCAGACCAAGGCTTAAAAGACCAGGGAATGATTCTGGTTGTTATTGTACCGTTCTGTGATGCTTGGTGCTGCTTTTGAATGGCTTTTCATGGCTATTTACTTAGTAGGTTTTGGCCAAGAAATAAAGGATGAAATAGGAACACCAGAACTAGGAACCTACCCCATGAGATTTGTCATCAGACATTCTTCTTCATTCTTCAGACACTCTCTTTCATAAGAGAGCACCTGGGTTACTCTGTCCAGACAGCATCTGCTTCTTCCACATAAGAGTTTTTGAGTTTGATTCGGAGTTATTTAACACACAAGATGCCGAAGTGCTTGCTGATGCAAGAGACAAGTCCCTATTAGTCTGCCCCTCCTCCTTTTTCCCCCGAGTGCTGCAAGGAGGGAGAGAAATCTGTTGCTCTGGTTCTTTCTGACACCATCCAACAAGACTGCTTCCATCCACATGTTCCCCAAGCACCTCCGTTGCGCCACTCAGAGCTTCCATGCTGGTGCCAAGTTGAGAAAAACACTGTTGAATTTCTTCCTGCTGATCCTGTTTCTAACTCTGAGTAGCAGCAAAAAGGCACTGAGGCTGCTTATTTACACATCTCACAAAAGAAATTGCATTGAATTCAAACGGAGGTCCAACTGGGTATTTGGAGCTACTAGAAATTATTTACAGTGGACAGGATGGTTTGTAAGAACTGAATGTAAGTTCTCTTATTCCTCTTAGCAAGGTGTCTGTTCATCTAAATAACATCTTTTTAAAATACTGCTGAAGGGTCCAATTTTCCTACTTTTTAGTGCTTTCTGACACCAATAGTTGTTGGCAGGAGGCTTAAAAATATACAACAGTGTGGATATCGCTCCCAGATTTGTAATAGGAAAAAAAAAGTTTGTTGCGTATTTTTATTGCTAATGATTTCTTGGGATAAGATTTTTCTATTTTTCCTGTTGAATCAGTAGGAGAGTTGAAAATATGTGCTTACCTTGTGACATGGGCCCAATCCTACCAAAGCGATCAACATCATGTTTAGCATATAACCAGCCAAAAGAGCTGGCGCTTAACGCTTCCGATGCGGCAAAATTGGGAATGTGGTTGTGTGTGAGGATGCTGGTATTAATTTCTGACGAGTAGTGCCTGTAGGAGACTTGTCTTTTCTGCTAGATTGGAAGCTACTTCCTGGGTTGGATCAAGTCATGAAGCTCTAAGAAGGAGGTGGATGGACACCACTGGTCACACGTGCCGGTTACTGTAAATATTTAAGGAAGCGGTTTAGACAAGTGGTCTCCTGCTCCTCCAGCAGAGCAAAGCTGCCGTTACATGAGCAGTGCTAACCAGATTATAGACTTAATGAAATATAGAGGCATTTAATTCAGAAGTAATTCTTGAGGAAGCAAACCAGGGATACTGAATTGTAGTGGACACAGTGGCTGCTGAGCTAAGTCTGCGTTTCGTGAACAGCAGTGACCGGCAATAACGAGAAGCCGTTAAGCTTTAGGAGAAATTTAGTGGCAAATTCTGCTTCTCTTTGCTGACTCTGCTGCCTCCTGTAGCAGCTCCCTGGTGTGTGTGTTGCATGTGCAGGGGCAGGTGGGAGCAAAAGCGGGGCAGGAAGGAGATAATGGACATGATGCCAGCTAATCCTCCACTGGCATCATGTCCATTAGGAGTCAGTGATGTAAATTAGAGTCGAAACCCCACTGTGTCTCCTCCCTCAAGGTCACAGAACCGTCTCCACGTGTCCACCAGTCTTTATCCAAGCACACCTTGTTCATCATGAAGAAATGCAACCTGGGTGTAAATCTGATCTTTTGCTCTATTATAGACTGGTGTGAGGTCTCAGCTCATTCCCCCACTCCCCTTTCAGATGCCAGTAGGAATTTTGGCAAACCTGAGATGCAAATAGCCAGGCATGGCTTCTGAGCACTCCTGCTTCCCAGCGTTACAGGAGAGGGATCCATGTTCTTCTATAATTGGAGGTTCTCATAAATGTACTCAAGCTAGGCATATGAAGGAGACTGTGCAAGTACCTGCCTTCTTCCTTCTTTGCTTTCTCCTAATCCACCTCACCAGTCCCCAGAAAATTCCAGTCTCTTAAGATCAATTAATTTCAAGTTATTTTCTCTCTGCTTTGGGCTTTTGTTTCTGGGGAACCACTGGCAAGTGTAGCCTTAGGAAGGCCCTTTAAGCTGTCTGTTACTGAGCTAACCCTCTGGCATGTTAGTCGCAGGAAGATGATGGCCACCCCTCCTGCAGCATCGTCCAACAGCCTTCTGCTGCCCTGAGTCATGGTGTTGGTTGCCCTCCGTGTGACTGGTGTGCCGAGTCCCCGAGCCGTGCCAAGCCTTCCTGGTGTGTGGGCTATGTAAAGACAGCAAGCTTGGAGTCGTCTTCAAGCTGTAGTGCTATTTATAGGTTCAGGGAGCGAGTGGCAAGGGATAACGTTGCAGGGAGCGAGGACTCTTCCTCTTTGTGGTCCTAAATTGCACTTGGCCAGCTGGCAGATGATGCAAAACTGGGAGCAACGGCTGGTAACACCAGCTGAGTGTGCTGCCGTTCAGGCAAGCTGGAGAAATGGGATGAGAGGAATCTCTTGAAGCTTGTCAAGGGTACACGCCAAGTCCTGCACTGGGGAAGGAGTGGTAAATGCAGTAGTACAGGCTGAGTCTCAACGAGCTGGAAAGCACTTTGGGGGTTCCTGGTGGGCAGCAAGTTGAACGTGAGCCAACAGTGTGTCCTTGAGTCAAGGCAGGTCAATGGCATCCCAGTCTGCGTCTGGAAGTTCATCACTGGTAGGGAGGTGATCCATCCGCCCCTGCTCAGCATTGCTGAGGCCCATCTGCAGTGTTGGGCCCCGTTCTGGGCTCCCCAATACAAGAAAGACATGGACGTGCGGGAGCGAGTCCAGTAAAGGGCCACAAAGGTGATGAAGGGACTGGGGCATCTGTTTTGCGAGGAGAGACTGAAAGAGTGAATTCGAGATCTCTGTGTTACATCTTTACAGAGAGATTTTTCAGAAGGAAGAATTATGTAGTGTGACTCCATTAACTATGAGTCATGGGAACGTTTCTTTTAAAGAGTTTGTATTTTACCCTGTTTAAAAGTTCTCTTTGGTTTGGGGTTACTTTTTGGGTGCCATCAGAATTGTTTTGTTGTTGGTGGTGTTTTTTTTCCCCTCAAATTAAAAATTTGTTTGTGTTATCAAAACAAATGCCTTTGTGGGAAGAGAACCAAGCATTGCCAATGTTTTTCATAGCAGTAATATTTGATTTCACTTGTTAAGTTCCTGGTAAACCACTTCAGAAGAGACAGTGTCATTCTAACACGTGCACACACACACATATATTTGAATACCTAAGTATTTTGCCCCAAATTCAAGCTATATTCAATGTTCCTGTGGAACACGCCCGGGTCAGGTACAGTCAGTACAGCTTAGGCTGTCTGGTGCTAGTGCTTCTCTAACCAGACCAGTGGAGCTGTTCTGAAACAAATGATCTCACAATAAATAATTCTTACTACCAGGTCCCTGAGTCACCCACCCTGAAACCTGGCATCTTATCTTCGGTGTATAAGTATATCGGGATTTTTGTTGAAACAAAAGAGAGAAATGTATTGTATGTCTCACTGTTATTTTTTTTTCACATCAGAGCTTTTGAAGTAAAAATAAATACGTTTATTTTCTCTGCGGTAGTATTTCACTCAGGAGAGAGCATGTTCCAGCTTCTCCCTCTTGACCAGCAGCTGCTGAAACTGTCTGAAAAGTAGAAGATATTACAGACTATGTTTAAATAAGTCTCTAACATGGTATGAGCTTTTTACTCAGGAAATTCAATAAATTCAGAAGTATGGGGCTGGTAGATAAGATCTGCAGTGGATTTTAATATGATATTTTTCTAGCAAGTGTATCATATGATTTTCTATTGAGTTTACATGCCTCTTTTTTTTTTTTTTTTTTTTTCCTTTGCAGGGTATATACCCAGTTACTTAGACAAGGATGAGCTATGTGTAGTATGTGGGGACAAAGCCACCGGATATCACTATCGCTGCATCACTTGCGAAGGTTGCAAGGTAAACGGCACGATGGGAAAGTGGGAATCAGAAACAGCTCTCCAGCTCCTCCATTACACAGGCTTCCTGACCTGTGCTGCCAACTAAAACAAAGACAGATTAGAAGCGAATAAGAACATCCAGTCCTGATGATAAGCCCTATCTGGCTGTGCCGCTGCTCTTTATATGCATAAGGAATAGAGCTGATTTTTGCAGTAGTGGCTTCTGAAAAGGAAATGAGAAATGTAGCTGTTTGTGGTTGCTGTTTAAGTGTTAGCTTTTACATTTCAATTTTTTAATGTTTCTTTGGCCGTGTTCTGAGCCGGTGCGCATCAGCACACTCCCAGCAACACCAGTAAAGCTGTTTATGCAATAGCCAAGATTCAGCCTATGGCCACGTAGAGTCCGTAGCGATTAACAGTGTTCCAGTGCCTCTCATCGTTGCTGTGAAGAAGGGAAAACCAAAATCCCTTCCACACGCTTATACAACAGTAACATCCATCACTGTGGGAAGCATTGACACCCACTTAAAACAGTTTCAGAAAGATTTGGACTTCTTTAACTTAAGCATATTGAAATGTGCTTTTAGCCCTAAATTACATTTCCAAAGCTACATGACAAATTAAAAAAGGGATTGCTTTGGGCAAGTAAATAAAAAAAAAATAAATTGAGTAACACAATCAGGCACTTCTTACATGATTTTACTGCCATAAATTTGGCTGAATAGCTTGAGGTCCTGTAAGAAAGCTATTCTTTCCTGCAAAAAATAAAAAATTATTGTTCTTCTGAACAAATGGGACCACACATGTCACGGACTAATGTCATGGGACTAAGCCACAGAAGTCGTATTTTGTTCGTTCCCAAAGTCTAGAATATTTGGATCTGCGATTTTGGGTTTGGAGTGGCTTTAGAGGCCCACATCACAGTAACTCTTGTGATGAAGTAGTTCCTGCAGTTGTACAGCACTGCCCTAAATTGCATTTATGAAATGCACAAAGACCTAAATAGTCTCTGTATAGCAGATCTGTGGTAATATTCATAATGGGTTTGTACACATGCATACATAGTATATATATAAGAAAAACATTTATGTGTGGAAAAAAATCCGTGGAGCTGAACAAGTGATTCTTACCCATTTGCATCCCATCTGCCAGATGATATCAATACATAAAATGTATGAATATTACTTAATGCAGATACGACGAGAGGTAAGCGGCACTGTGGCCTTATGAACAATCTTTTGCTCCCAGCTGAACAGCTGGATCTCTTTCTTGCTAAGGTTTTTGTTACTCCAACTGAAGTATTTCTTTTTGTGCCTCCCGGCTATTTTAAAGATCCAGCAGACAAACTCTGCTTTTGCCTTCAGATACAGTTCTGTCTGAGGTACAAGTTAACATAACGCTTATGTGCACAAGGAACTGAGCTAACAATTTGCAAGAAGGAATTAATTTCCTCCTTCTCCTTACAGTTGGTTCACAAACAGACCGTTTTGTGGTGTTTTGATTTGTGGTGGTTCTTGCAAATGTATTCATTGTACAAGCTGGTTGGTTTGGTGTGGACAATTTCAATGCGTGCTTTGCAGGGTCTGCGTGCGCACTTCAAGCTGTGTGATTTCTCAGCGAAGTTATAGGTAATCGCTTCTCAATGAATTTGACATTCACTAGTTGCTTCCACTCAAAATCGCATTAATTTTGTAACAACATTAATCAGAGCTGACAGACAAAAATTTGCTTTGGCAAGCGCTTTCATGAGCAAAGCATCCTCACATCAGATTGCTGAAGAGTAATTTGTAAGGAATTTAAACACAAATAAACAAACAGTGAGTTCTGACGTCACTGATTTTTTTTCCTCCAGACTGAACCCCTATCTAGCACCTATCGCTAGATGGGTACACAGTAAAGGCATTTAGGAAAAGAGTAGTTGCCTTATAGTTGTACTTTCTTTTATTGACAAAAATAATGCTTCTGCGATTAAGCATTCGGCCAAATACAGAGAGCAGCTTCTTTTATCACATTATATCTAGAGATAATCTGAGGGTTTTTTTCCAAAAGCTTCTGAGAACTGCAAGGAAATGGGAAGATGAAACGTGCTGGTCCCAACACAAGCGATGAAGAGCCCTGCCATTGTAAAGCTAGAGCTACGTTAGCTCCCACATAGGGTTTGGACCGCAGAAGTTCAGTACCACTTCCTGAGACTCTGATAGCAGAGATTTTTCCATCTCTTGCTGTAACTAGAGATTACCCTGTGTCCCTGCTTGTTCAGAACCACCTCAGCTCTTCAGGGCGGAGAGGGGCAGCTCCTGTCTCTAGGAATTCATCACAGGGTGTGAGCAGATCCAAGTTCAGTTGTGGGGTAGATGAGAGTTCGAGACCTGATCCAAACCTGGCCTAAGGACACCTTACCTGTGATTTCCTGGATTTTGGCTCAACCCGGCAGGTCTCAGTCTTGCGGAGGCTCGCACGCACGCTTTGTGCAACTCAGTTTAATTGAGATTTCAGGTCTTGTCGTCGTTAGGGAAGAAAGAGTTGTACCGTTAGCTTGAGCTGGATCTTCTAAGATAGAACTCTAATGAGGACAAGGCTCTTTATTGTCTTCCCTGGAGTTAGGAGCTCAAGCTGAAATAGACTTACCCATACATCTTAATTCAACATTCTGTGTTAAAAGAAATAACACACTGCTGTAAGATTTTACTGTCTGTTATTTAACATGGTTAAAAACAGGCCTTTCACCTGGTGAAGTGAAGAGGCTACTCATTAGATAAAAGAAGCTCTGCCTTAGGTAACAATGGCAAAACTCAAGTGAGAGTTTTTCACTGAAACCAAAGCCATTCTCTGTGGCCTCGGTCAAACAGGACGAGGGTCCCAGTGTGTTCTCCATGTCAAGGTGGTCCCAGGCTGCACTGCTGGATGTAGATGGTCTCAAGCGGTAATGACACTTGAAATAAAGTGGAAGTCTAAATTTCTTGCTTTGCGACCTATCTTGGCCAGATCTTTCAGTCATGGGAAGTTTATCCAGCTTTTGTGGAAGTCAGTGGGAGAAGCCATGTTGAAATTAATACCAGGACTAGGTCTGCAATATTCAGAGAGAAGTTTTTTCTGATTTCTTTACCTAAGGCCAGGGTCTGTAGGGTGTATAAATCAGTGAATTCACTGGAGCTACATTAGTTCGCATGAGCTTGGCATCTGATTTCCTATCTATATTGCTACTGGCAGTACAGATCTATATTATGATTGATAGATTGATTAGACAGATAGATGGAATGGTTTTATATAGAGAGGGATCTTTATTGATGTTTCTTTTGAATACAGAGGTCTGTGGTAAATACAAATTAAATCCTCTTCTCAGAAATACAGATAATTTTAAAATTATGGATCTGATATTTAGAACCAAACTCCAAAACTGTGTAAATTGTGTTTGCAAAATTCTTAGTGTTGTTCAGATTTATTCGGTTGGTTGGTTATTTGGCTTTGATGGAATGAAAGGAGGAGAACTGCTTGTTCGTAATCCTTTAGTATCACATACACACCACCATTCTTACTATTGGCAGAAGCTGCTCTTTGATTAAAAGTATGTATATTTCTCTTAGTATCTCTCAAAATGATTATATAGTTTAGAAAGAGGCTCAAAATAAACTCTCTAGTTCAAATAAAAATCAACACACAGGAACATAAGACTTCAAGAAAACATGTAAACAGTATTTGTCCCTCAGGACAGCATTACTTATGCCTTCACTTACCTAAGATGTCTGTATGTTTTTAATTTTTAGGGAGGAAAGGTTTTGTGAAACTCAGAAAAGAAATGCCGTACGCTATAAAACTGGTTTGTTGTTTTCCGTTTTGAGAATTTCATGAAATGAAGGACGTTATCTCGCATACTTGGGCACATTCCTACCAAACCAGAGCGGCTTCCAATTTGAAAAATTTGCACGATGCTAACGCTTTCCAATGTATTTATTTATTGCACTTAGGGTTTTTTTAGAAGAACCATTCAGAAAAACCTCCATCCAACCTATTCCTGTAAATATGAAGGAAAATGTGTGATAGACAAAGTAACAAGAAATCAGTGCCAGGAATGTCGCTTCAAAAAATGTATCTTTGTTGGCATGGCAACAGATTGTAAGTATATTTTTCTGGTTTTCTTTCTTTTCTCTCTCTCTTTTCCTTTTTTTTTTTTTTTTTTTAATGTGTATGTTTGCTTAAAGTATGTTGCTTGGTGAAGGGTTTTAAAGTAGAGCAGAACTGCCAGCACTTCTTAGGTTTTAGTAACTTGTACCCGGGAATTATGCTCATTGCGTCAAACCACTTTCATAAGGCTGTAATTTTTTGTTTATCCCTCACCAGACCGTACCTTCTCCTGGTCTTACCAGACTGAGGAACAGTAGGAATATTCATTCTTTGAGGAGAGGAGGGAGAAATGCATCTGGATGGACACCGATTGATTAAAACAAACAAAAAACCAAAAACTAAAACCCGTCTTGTTTAGAAAATTCTGGAGGATGTGAAATTGAACGTCACTGTATGAGTCATCCTGCAGTTGTTTGTTTTATTTTTAGCCCTGAAGAAGTTATCTTATCTACTGCAAAGAATTCAGCTCTCATTCTAAAGAACTAGAAAATATGGCTGTAAGATTAACCCTTAGGAGTCATCTTTTCCTGCCGTTGCACAGGGATTTACACCGATAACTTCAGCTGGTGCAGAAGTCACAGAAACCCCCCTGATGGTGTGATCCTCTGCAGAAAACAGGCCAAATAAACAACAGAAAAATATTCTACCTTAGACTTGTTCATTGCTCTGTGTCATGTATGACAGTGTCTTCTGTCTAGAGGGAAACAGAAGAAAAGGCACAAATTCATTTTAGCTGGGTAGACCTTCAGGAGAAGGGCCAGCTAACCCTGGGTGACGAGCTCGCATCCAGCCCGGCCTGACGCAGGTGGCAGCGGTGAGCAGCACTGGACAGATGGACAAGTTCCTCTGAATCTGCTTCTGGCACCACTGGAAGTAGCAGGGTAGTAGGGGAATGCAGCAGAAAAAGCCATTTGCAGGGCTTAAAGAAAGAGCCAATGGCAGATTGTTTCTGATGGTGTCGTGCAACAGGTAGTTGTGCCTCCTGATCACTTTCTCAAATCCGCGTTACCTCCTGCTGCCTTACAAGGGCGCATTCATAGAATCACAGAATGTTAGAGGTTGGAAGGGACTTCTAGAGATCATCTAGTCCAACCCCTCTGCCAGAACAGGATCCCCCAGGGCAGGCCACACAGGAATGCATCCAGGGGGGTTTGGAAAGTCTCCAGAGAAGGAGACGACTCCACCTCTCTGGGCAGCCTATTCCAGGCTCCATCACCTTCACAGGAAAGAAGTTTCTCCTCATGTTGAGGTGGAACCTCCTGGGTTCCAGCTTGTACCCGTTATTTCTTGTCTTATTACTGGGCTCCACGGAAAAGAGCCTGTCCCCTTCCACTTGACACCCACCCTCCAGATGTTTATAGATGTGAATCAGATCCCCTCTCAGTCTTCTCTTCTCCAGACTAAACAGCCCCAGGGCTCTCAGCTTTTCCTCACAGAAGAGATGTTCCAGTCCCTTCATCATCCTTGTAGCCTCCGTTGGACTCTCTCCAGTATTTCCCTGTCTCTCTTGAACTGGGGAGCCCAAAACTGGATCCAGTATTCCAGGTGTGGTCTCCCCAGGGCAGAGTAGTGGGGCAGGAGAACCTCCCTCGACCTTCTGAGCACAGTTTTAATGCACCCCAGGAGCCCCTTGGCCCTCTTGGCCACCAGGGCCCGTTGCTGTCCCATGGAGAACTTACTGTCCACTAGGACTCCAAGGTCTTTCTCCATGGGGCTGCTTTCCAGAAGGACGTCCCCTAATCTGCAGTGGTGCCTGGGGTTATTCCTCCCCAGATGGAGACCCTACACTTGTCCTTATTGAACTTCATAAGGTTACACCATTCAGAGTCGTGAGCTGGCCGACGCAACTTTAAAGAAAACAAAAGTGCATCTTTTACGACCATGGGTGACTTTGAGTCCATTATAAGGAGCACTCTCTCTGACTCCTTGCAACGCTTTCCCATATTAGTTTTATTGATGGCATGAGCCCTTGGAGGCGATGGCAGTATACAAAAGGCTACCGGGAGGGTAAGTCGTTCTTTGCAATCTGAGCTTCTAAGAAAATGAAGTTTGGAGGGAGAAATAAGAGAACTGTGTCAATTGTGGGTCTTACAAAAGTACTTCTTTACTGGTTAGTTGAGGTGTTTGGCATTCAATTAGTGCCTCAGGCCTAGAGAAGACCAAAGTTCAGGCAGCCTTAAGAGCTTCCAGCCATTTGTGTTTGCTTTTCCCCCTGCCAGTGGTTTTGGATGACAGCAAGCGGTTGGCGAAGAGGAAGCTGATAGAAGAAAATCGAGAGAAGAGGCGTCGGGAAGAGCTGCAGAAAACCATCGGACACAAGCCAGAGCCAACGGATGAGGAATGGGAACTCATCAAAGTCGTTACCGAAGCACATGTGGCCACCAATGCACAAGGAAGCCACTGGAAGCAGAAAAGGAAATTTCTGGTAAGGACTGTAGCCTTTTACACTGTTCTCAGAGCCGGGTTCCTATCCTTTTTCTGAAGTCCCTTCCCAATATTGGAACCCCTGTATTGACATTTAGGAAGAATAGATGATTGTTACAGTTACTGTTCGCTTATTCTTGTCTGAAGCTCAGTGTTTGATCAGACCACGTATTTCAAAAGATAAACAGCGTGCTGCTAAATTAAGGCTTACCCAAGTGGATGCTTTTAATGTGCTGTAATAAGAAAAAGTAGAAAAACTGTTTCCCTCCTAACAACAGAAGCGGTCTATAATGCACACCCTACCTCTTTTTAGCTATTCTATCTAGGAATAGTTGCCTTTATTAGCATGCGACATAATGTAGGTGTTAAAACGATATCAAATCTAAGGTGAAAGCTGATGGTTTTTGTTAATACCTCGTGGTTTTTGCTTTCTTGTTCCAAAGTGAACACGTTAATTAAAGTTGGCAAAGCAAAATGAATTTCAGTGAAAGCAGGATGAGAAGTATGATGTAGCATTGGGGTTGTAGACTACAAGACGACTGAAGTTTTCAGCCTGTAACTAAGAATCGGAAAATGAACGGTGATTTGTGATGCTCAGCCTTAGAAAGGGATTTATTTGGATTTTTTAAATTGATTTTTAAAGGGAATAAGTGGAGAATGCAAAATGCTTCTCCAGCACAAAAGAGGGACTATAGGCTGCATTTCAGAAATACACAGGAGTCTTCAATAGTCCGTGTGTACCAAATCAGACAGAGAATACTCATTTTTTTTGCAAGCTTGGGCTCCTGCTGCCTCATTCACCATGGGAATCTCAACCCACTGTTAAAATTCTAAGAGAAATTCCATATTCAAACAAACTGATCCCTTTTATAATGTTCTGTTAATTCCAGTGGCACTGTCTAAATTCCTGTATGTTGGCAGTAGCCTGCAGTGAGGAGACCACAGCTCTGGTTCTCGCAGACCGTGCAGCAGCTGCGATAGTGCTTTTGGTTCCTGAGGCAGGGCTGCTGTTCTTTCAGCATCTCCCGGCTTGGGATGAAGCACGGGGAGCTTGAGGTTCGGGCTAGGAATGGGCAGACAGGGCAGAAAGCTGCTAAGGCCACAGAAAATGTGGTCATTGAGGGACTTCATACTCTGGAGAGAGTCACAGAGGAGGGGGTGCTTGCAGTGAAGGGTGTCCAGAGGCAGAAGCGTGAGGTGACATAAAGACAGGGCTGTTGGGAGAGGGGATGGATGGGGCAGAGGCAGGGCTGGCAGCTGTAGTGGGCACTTCAGAAACCAGGTGTGACTTCTGTAGTTCGTTCCTACGGCAGACTAAACTGCTCCCAGTGCAGCCCTTGATACAGGGCCTCCCGGTTCTTTGCAGGGCTCTCATGCTGAAGCCCAGTGGTTTCAAGGCAAGCGTAGGAAGCTCCCTAACACCTTGCAGGGAACACAGAAGGGAAAGTCCAGGATGCCATGGTATGGAGGGATTTGAAGCCCCTGCCCCGAGCTGTTGAAGAGCAAGAAGAGCTGACCACACACCCCAGGAGCTGTAGGTCGGTCCTTAGGCAGCTGAGGCTGGTTCTTCAGCAGCGAGAGCTCCTTTGAGGTCTGGACCTTTTTTCCTTTTGAGGTGAGTTAGGTGGCAGGGGCTCTCCAGGTGCATGTCCTTCTGGAGTGTGTTAGCTTTAGCTTTAGCTTTAGCTCGCAATTCACTCGCCTTTTGCCTTTTCCAAGAAAATGCTGCATTCTTTCTTTTTCTTCCTAACAATGTTATGCGTGGTTTTAAGCATTTGGTCTTCTTGCTTGGAATTGATGAAGGTTGTTTATCATGAGCACACAGACAATGGGGTTTAGTTTCCCAAGATTCAGGAAGGGAGGGAGCCTAGAACTGGGATTGAGTGGGTTGGTGTTTTTTTCTTTTTTTTTTAGTAGGAACTGTGAGATAATTGAGCCCAGTCCTCTTCATTGTTCCTTTACAATTGGTACTTGCTGTATTAACTCACTGCTGAGTTTTTTCTTGAAAGAACTTACATTTGGATTCAGATTGTTGACAGAGCTGTGGAAGGGTCTTTTATGATGTACTTCTTTAAAAAAACTGCCAAACACAAGCTTGTATTATAGAGAGCACTTTCAGCACCTCCCCTGTTAAAGTGCCCTTACATAAATGTCGTGAAGTCCATCGGTCTCCAAGGCCACCTTCTCTAGGTTTTATCCATAGGTTTTTTGACTCTCTAATGTGAACAAAACAGAACGTCTGCGCAGTGGTTGGCGGGTCTTCTACAAGCACAAAGCCTCGCTTAGCAAACAGAACAGCTCTGATAGGCCTGTTTTCAAAATACAGCATAACATTGCTGAGCTGTCATAAAGTCAGGTGAACAAGTTGAAGTGCAGTTGAAATAAAAAAAACCAAAACATTGCAGATTGTGCTTGAAACAATTTCATTCTATATCCCTATTGAAATCCTCAGAATATTTTTTTTTTTCTCTTTTGGGCTAAAGTCACGTAGAAGGTGATTCTCAACCAGTATTTTACCCAGATGAGTTCACATTCTAGTCACTTTGTCCAGAGTAGCTTTGTGTTAGCCCCTTCTGAGGCATCAGCTGCTTTAGCTTAGTTTTGGAAACAGGCCTTGGCAGTTGCCTGGAGCTCTGCAATACCAGCACATCTGTTCTGGGGATGATTCAGAACTTCTTGCCTTACAAATCCACATTTTGTGGCATAATGGGTGTTACTTAAAGTGAGTAGTGTTGTTTTTCCTTTTAGCATATCTTCTGTCACCAAGCAGGACTTTTCAGAATCTAAAATACTTGCTTTAAGATAGATTGTTCCTTTAAATATCTTTGTTTATATCCTTAGCCAGAAGATATTGGGCAGGCACCAATAGTAAATGCCCCAGAAGGTGGGAAAGTGGATTTAGAAGCCTTCAGCCAGTTTACAAAAATTATCACACCAGCGATTACAAGAGTGGTGGATTTTGCCAAAAAATTGCCTATGTTTTGTGAGGTAAGAAGACTTCCTTGCACTCCTCATTTATATGCCTGTTGTTAAAACCTGTTCAAAATACTTTTGGCATGGAGATAAAAAAAAAAAATCACTGTTTAAAATCAGAAACATTAAAGACACTCCAAGTAGATGGGACCAGAATCATCTGGATTTTTGTGACTTTTCTTTTTCCTGTGATTACTGAAATCTTAATTTTGTTCATCTAGAAAGTCATCTTCTAGATAAACGACTTCTAGATGAACAAAATTAAGACTGATGAACAAAATTAAGGACTCAAATGTGTCTTCAGAGGTGGCCTCGAACAAAGCAAATGAACAAAAAGAGACTGTCTAAAGCATCTCTGATACGTTTAATCAGATCTTCCAGCACACAGTTCCCGCTGTGCTTTTCTGGCAGGTACAGTATCATGGAGCTGAGTCCAAGCAGCAACAAATTCTTCCAATTCAGGAAAACATCCCTATCCAGGAACGGCACTTGCCTCGTGGTGTTACCTGGGTACGCTTTTCCCAAACGGAGAGGTTGTGGATGAAAGAGTCTATAAAAGGAATGGGTTGTCGTTCCGGTAGATACTCATGTGCAAAAAATACTCAGTCAATAAACTCCAGTAGACAGGGTTGCACGTTAGGAATACGGAGGCCCTAGGCTGATCTCGTTTACACCAAGGTATCATTTTTGTTGAAGGACCAGGTGCAATGGCTGATGATATTTTTTTTCCTAACTTAAAAAATGTTGTCAGAGCTGCAGCCTGAAATAATATTTCCGTCTTAATAATTTGAAGTCTTGTGAGTCTCTTAGGATCCATTACCCTGGGAGTTTTAACATGAAAGTATCCTGAACCCAGCCATGGAAGAATGCTTGCCCACTAACCCACGCTGCAGAGCAACACTTGACTCTGCTGGTGAAATGCCGAGAGAACGACATTCACAATGGGAGTGACCGCAGTCAGGGAGCTCATCGGGCTCCCTAATTCGGAAACAGTGTTTCCTCCTAATAACGAACATCGTCAAGAAGGGAGTTTAAGGCAGCCATAGCGTTTTTGTCTCCTGTGACCACCAGCTTTTCGTTAAGGTTAGTCAAGAAGAGCTATTCTTGTCCTCTGGCACCTACAGAAGCGGAAGAGGTAAATATCTGTTGTTGGCGTATTGTAAAGAGCCTGGCTAAGCTCAGCATCGGCTCCATCAGTCAGGAAAGCACGAAACAGTGACCAAGCATAAAGATTTTATGATACAAGGAATGTGGCCGTAGATGAAGAGCCCCGTGCAGCATTCAGTGTTGGAGGGAATCTGTCTCCTCTGATTCGGCGTTTGTTGGTGGGAAGCTGCAGTGACATACCAAGGTAGTCTTTTTAATTTAGAAAGCTTTGCCAGTCACTCACGGACTGCAGCGCCCAGCTGACAGCTCCTACCCCTCCTGGCTACTGAGGGCCCACTTGTGTCAGAGCGGGGCAGGAAGCGTGGATGAAGAAGTCAAGGTGTCCTTGACCTCTGTAGGTTCTGCAGCTGAGCTAGGACAGGCTTGCTTTAAAGCTGAGCCACTCTAAACCTGACACCTGCACACAGCAAAGTCTGATGGCAGAGGGAGGGAGAGCTCCTCCTGAACACTAAGATAGGACAGCTGTCCTCCAAGTTGTCCTACAGCTCCTGCTGTCACATAAGAAGATGACAAATGTCTGCTCCTTTTTGAAGGGGCACCGTCCTGTTAATTTGAGTTACAGTTTTTAATCTCTGTCTTTTTCCTAAAAGCAGCGCTGTGTGGGCTGTGCTTTTGTTTATGAGAAGCCCTCCTTTCTCCTGTGCGACCTGAAGGGCATTTAAGCATTATCTTAGTTCTTCATTTCCACAGAGGCTCAGGCTGAGAGTAAATCTCTGTGAAGGAGGAGCATGGCAAGGCACATCTGTGGCCATTTCTGTATGCACAGCTACTTTTCATTCTTTCTTCCTTCTTTGGACACCTGCACAAGCCAGCAATGCACTGTGAGTGAGTGCCCAGCTTAGTTTGTGCTTGACTCACATCTCAAAGCAAGAATCTAATCCTCAATATAAGGAAAACTTCATTTACTTCTCAGCACTTCTGCTGTTGTTTCCTTCTTGCGTTTCCTCCTGTTTAGAAGATGAAGAGGGAAGAACATTTAATCAGTGTGATGTGAGTTGTCACAGGCATCAGTTGTTCCACATTGTGTGGAGCTGTTAATACCCTTCTGGAAAGATTAGCTCAGCTGAGTCCCATGGTGCTGTACAAATTACACTCTCTCCAGAGCTGCTGGAGAGAGTCCAGTGGAGGGCTGCAACAATGGTTAGGAGATGGAAGCACCTCTCTTGGAAGGAAAGGCTGAGAGCCCTGGGGCTGTTTAGCCTGCAGAAGAGAAGCCTGAGAGGGGATCTTATCAACGCTTATAAATATCTAAAGGGTGGGGGTTCAAGTAGAAGGGGCCAGTCTCTTTTCTGTGGTGACCTGTGACAGGACGAGGGGCAATGGGCACCAACTGGAACATAGGAGATTCCACCTCAACATGAGAAACTTCTTTCCTGTGAGGGTGACAGAGCACTGGACCAGGCTGCCCAGAGAGGAGGTGGACTCTCCTCTGGAGACTTTCCAAACCCACCTGGATCTGTTCCTGTGTGGCCTGCTCTAGGCAAACCTGCTTTAGCAGGGAGGTTGGACTAGATGGTTTCCAGAGGTCCCTTCCAACCCCCCCACGATACTTTGGTAAGACGTGAGGCTATATAGGCTACCTATTCCAATATCTCTATTTTTTCTTTCCTTTTTTTTTCTTTTTCCTCTTCCTTTTCCTTTCTTTTTCCTTTCCTTTTTTTTTTCTTTTCCTTTTCTCTTTTCATCATTTCGTTGCTTTTCTTTTCGTCGTTTCGTTGCTTCCCTTCCCTCCTTCTCCCTTCCCTCTTCCTTTTTTTTTATTTTTTTTTCTCTCTCTGTTTCCTTCTCTATTTCAGTCTCAGCAACCAAGCAGCAGCATTGTTGCGTAGCAAGACAGCCACAGTGCCTGTGCAGCCTTCCCCACACTGCTGCTGAGCTGAGTGTCTTCTGCAGAAAAAGTGATCTGCCCTGAACAGGATGAGTCATTTTTCTCGTGTCTCAAACTCTTCATACCTGAGATTGACATTGCTGGAAAAATAGCCACAAGATTCAATTCCTTTTCTTGACTGTGGCGAACTTTGCGCTTAAAACTCTTCTCTAACAGAGAACTTCTTTCCACTCGTGTTAGGTAACTGTCTGGCATCCACTCTGCATTATGTTGCTGCTTGCTTGGCGAGTGCACAGTTGCCACATAAACCTGTCATTGGTGTCTTAGTGGGTTTTTTTTTTTCATTTTGAATTGCAAATCAGGTGAACATAGTAACTTTATATGAATCAGAAATTGATGGATTTGTTCCTCCTTTCAAGCCAAGTAGAAAGGAGTTGCTTTGTCATATATGTGGCCTTTGCTGTTTGTTTAGTGACTGTCTCAAAATATTCTTGGTTGGTTTTACCATCTTTGGATTACCTGTGAAAACATAAAGACATGCTTTAGAGAACACGCTCTCCGAACGTGTCAGCATCCTGCTTATACTTATATGTTACCACCAACCTGACAGGTCTGCTTCACTCTTCATTCTTTGAAACGTTCTGCAAAATGGAAAGCTACCTTCCTATGGTTTATTGGACATAATTTCGCAAGGCTCCCACAAACTGAGCGGTCCCACGGAGAGCAGCACTTCTGCAAGCTGGGTCATTTCACCTCAGCTTCTGAACCATCTTGGTTTGCTTTGAGAATCTTGCCCAAGACCACTTGCCTCCAGCTGTGTCATCACTAGATTTCCTCAGGGTGTGTGGGGGTGTCGATCTGCTGGTGGTTTCTGAAAGCAGAATTGCAAGTGTTGGAGGTTTGTGAGCAGCGTGTTTGGAGGGTAGCTGCACTCTGCGAGGTGGTGTTCTGGGCTGTGAACTGCAGCTTCATCCTCGTGGACTTATTGTAAGACCAACTCAGTTTGAATAACATACATTTTTTTCTTGACGTTTCTAATTTCTGCAGCTGCCATGTGAAGACCAGATCATCCTTCTGAAAGGCTGCTGTATGGAGATAATGTCCCTCCGAGCAGCAGTTCGCTATGACCCCGAGAGTGAGACTTTAACGCTAAATGGGGAGATGGCTGTGACAAGGGGCCAGCTGAAAAACGGGGGTCTCGGCGTAGTGTCCGATGCCATTTTTGACCTGGGCATGTCTCTTTCTTCATTTAACCTGGATGACACTGAGGTTGCTCTTCTTCAGGCTGTTCTGCTCATGTCGTCAGGTGAGAACAGCAATATATTGGGACCCCAACCATTTTGAAGCTCTTTAGTCTTTGTCACAAGTGTCATTTTAAAAGAAACAGGAGATGTTAGATCTTGTAGTGCTGACTAGACTAATGGGAGAGGATTTTTCTTTCAAAACCCCACTGCAGCTTAGAACTAGGTTGGTGAACACTAGGGAAAAAAAAAATCAGAGTATTCAGAGAGGTGGGTATAAAAGTGGCTTTGAAAACTCGCTTTGCTCTGTTTAGTACGTAGAGGGGAGGCAAGGAAGAAATCAGATTTGGTTCTGAGCCAATTTGCCTTGCATGAAAAACTGATACTTTAGCAACAGTTGTCTTTGCAATAAGTTCCCTCTTGCCCTAGGTACTGTCCAAAGAGTTTCTAACCTTCTCACATCAAGTATGTTTCCAAATATGCTTCCACGGACTGTGCCAGCCCAAAGAGGAAATGCCATTCTTGGGCAGTCTCCGATTTGGCAACGTTTAGTTTTCAGACCACTTTGAAGCTGGAGCACTGACTAACAATGTGCAGTGATTTACAAGCATTAACTGCATCCTGGGCAGAAAGGTTTCCACATCAATCACAACACAGCACTTGACCTTCTCAATCAAAACATTTTGATTTCAGTTCTTTTTAGTTAGGGGTTTCACAAGGCAGGTCAGAGGACCTGCTATCCCAGAAGTGACTTGTGAAAGGAGCTTTCCCAAAGCCCATCTGGGCGTCGGTCAAGACAACTGGCCAAACTTTTGGCCTTTTTTAGTTCCTTGATGCTCCATGACAGTTTCTTTTGCAGCTCACCTGTGGATCAAAGCTTGATCAAAGCCTTGGTCAGACTGTAGAGAAATAGATAGGAAAGAACTGTAATTTAGATCTCTGACAAGGAATTTTTTTTGGGTGCTTTATTAGTTGTTATACAGAAAGGTATAGATGGAAGCCTTAGCTGAGATCTGTTGCTCTACTCACTGTAAGGAAACACTTCCCAAACAGCTATACCCTAAATAGGCAAAGGATGAGAAAAGGAAGGATAATCTCCTCGTTTTAACAGGGATAGTACTGATAAGTGAGGTGTCCAGGATTAGAGAAGTTGTTTGTGTCAGAGCCAGATGTCCTTAGTCTCCCTCCTTTCTTTCCTAACATCAGAATCATCCTCATTTTCCTGATTTACGATCGGGAATTTGTACAAGTAGATAATAATGATGATTCTGCTTCTTTGTATCTACAGATCGCCCAGGCCTTGTTTGTGTCGAGAGGATAGAAAAGTGTCAAGAGGGTTTCCTCCTGGCATTTGAACACTACATTAATTATAGGAAACACCATGTTGCACATTTTTGGCCAAAACTGCTGATGAAAGTGACAGACCTGCGAATGATCGGAGCCTGCCATGCCAGCCGCTTCCTGCACATGAAGGTGGAGTGCCCCACAGAACTCTTCCCTCCGTTGTTCCTGGAAGTCTTTGAGGATTAGAGAGACTGGAGCGGTTCTCCGCACCCCCGTCGCACTACTGGCTGTCATTTCATCCCATTGCCCGGCTCTTCTCACCTCCTGTTTGTTCTTCTTTTGTGCTCTTCTGTTTCTTGAGGCGGGGTTGGGTTTTTGTTTGGCTTTTCTTTTGGGGTTGCTGGGGGGCAGTTGTATACACATGGATGAAAACATCCCTTTAATGCGGGTACTTGTGACTATTGCAATTTGTTCTTCGGTCCTTTGATGTGAACGCTTTGACAGCTTAACAGTGAATATACAAACAGACTAATCTCATTCACCAGCACTTGCGTGGTCACCAGCTCACCCACATCCTTGCTTGGGAAATACGGGAGAGAAATTGAAGTGGCAGAAGACAAATTGGCCTCCAGGTTAAAACAGCTATTGTTAATTTGATCCTGGCGATTCTGTCTAGTATTACCTCATTTTGCAGAGCACCAGTGACCAGTTAATGAGATGAAATTTCTAGTCTTTGCGGTCATTTCTATTGTAAGTCACCATTATGATCTAGGATCTTCATCATCACCATGATCCCATCATTCTCTGAGGATTGTTTAACGGTGCCCCATAAATCAAGCACTTAAAATAATGCAGAGTGTTAGAAGGGACTGACTTTTTTTTTTTTCCCCCCCCATGTGTAAAGAAAGTAAGATCCTTCAGTTCTTACTACATTTGAGCTCCAGGTGACTTCACTGGAAGGTCTGTTGGAGTAAGGAGGAGAATTTGATCCTCTGAGGTGCTTTTCCTGAGAGTGGAGAATTCTGCTTTTTCAGAGGCGCTTGGAAAATTTGTCGCTCTGAGGGAGAACGCTCTCTGTCGGGATAGCAGCCTTTCCTGAGAGTTATTCGGGGATATGAATACTTGCAGAATGAGGACAAGGAGAACGAAACATACGGGGTAACCTTCCCATGGGACAGAAACCAACTGTGTTGGTAACGACACTCAAGACTGTACAGCTTTACCCCAGTAATGCAAATAGTGTTGCTTGGCAGTAGTCTTCTGTTTTATATATATATATATAAAGTTTATATGCACGTATAGATATAATTTTATATATATATAATTACAAATCTTCAGCAGATGTCTTAAACATATTTCCGTGTTTTTTATCTTCTCTCTCTCCTTCACTCACCCTCTCCCATTCGCGTGTGTGTGTGTGTGCGCGCGCGTTTTTCTGAGTGCCCATCAGCTAGGTTATCCCTCCTTGGGATCTGTATGTGTTTTGTTTGGCTAGATTCTCTCTCTCTTGATTCCTTTTAATTTATTTCCACTAACTGCACTAGCAGGAACTGAACTGAGCAATGACAGGATGTCCTGGTGCCGAAATCTGCGAGTCCGTACTCACAGTCCTGGAATGTTTGGAGACCGGTGATGAGGGCATTCTAGGTAGAGGTTCCTCTCTGTCATCCATCTCCATTCTGGGCTGTTGTCCCCAGGTTTTATAAACTTGGATGTTATCGACGCATTCTCTGAATTTGTATCTTACATCAAGAGCATCCTTCTGTTCTTCCTGGGAGCGGGAGACCACATATTTTGCACTTCCTCATGCCCCATGGTCTTTTGTGTTGTGCATTCATTTGTACCAGTTTCTTTCTCTGCTATTTATTGATATATTTGCCTGGCAAGTCAGGAGGCATTGTTAGGGTGGATGTGTTGGACTTCCAAAGCTCGTGGCCCATATCTAAATCCATATGTTACGTGTTTATCCCCACATGTAAACGCGATACTCAGGAAATCCTATCTTGTAGGTGGAACGCAGCATGTGTTTGTCAGGGGTTAAATTCTTTCCACCCCTCTTTCCCTACATTATTGATAAAGCATTTGGAGTGCTATTGGCTATGTTTTCAGGGATATGGAATCTTGTCCTCCCAGTTCTTTGATACCATTTATACCTGTGATGAGTTGCGAGCACTGATGTTAGCAGTTTGTACCCATAATTTTGTGAGAACATAAAGCACAACGAGGTGTTTAGGTTGTTTTTTTTTTTTGCAGGTAGCAAGGAGGACAGACCATTGTAAATTTATTCTTAAATGTTTGCTGAAGTTGAAGAAGCTCTGTTGTGGCAAAGGCTGAGTGTTAACAACATCAGTCTCCATCCAAATTCCTTGTAGAGCACAATGTCCTGGGGACAAGGAGTTAGAAACTCTCCAGCTTTTGAGAACAAGAGGCCAGTCAATGTGATGACCTCATGTGTACTCGTATAGAATCTCAGACGAGCAGCATCTATAGCCAGTAAAGAGTGCGTGATGTCTGATTTGGAGGTGGCTTCATAGGGAACTGATAGCATACAGAGAAAGAAAAAAAAACAGCTGATCTATTACTTGCGTCTATACCTACAATGGCTTGCAAAGAAAAGAGAAATGTGCCTGTCTTTTTGCCTGCGTAAACCGATGTCTGACTTCAGGCACTCAAGCTGCATTGAGGCATTTCAGCTCACAGCTTGACTTCCCAAGATGCTGATGCAGTTTGGAGTTGTGCTTAATCAGGCCTCAGAAAATCAGGCTTTCTGTCTTAGGTGACTGCAGATGGACTGAAGGGCCTAAAATCAGGCAGCCAAGTTTGACAGGTTCAGCAGTGCTCTAAAGCAGAAGAGACGTATGTCAACATACTTCTCTAGCTTTTTTGATTAAGTTGAAGTCTGGCACTGGTTAACTAAGGGGGATTAGTAGTATTCTTCGATTGCAAGCTAAGACCAAGCTCTTAGCTTGACAGATTTGATGGACTGACATCTCATAGCCTCTGATGTCCTACCAGTCTTACTTTGTGTGACTTTGTTGACTCACTCAGTACGACTCCTGATTTTGTGAGAGCAAAGCTAGATGACATGAGGCTGCTCTTGCAGGCTCTTACAGTGGATACTGACCTTAGTTCTACAAAAAGACATACTCGCTTTGAAATAACGGTGGTCTCCAGCCGCTGTAGGGTTGAGCCACTGGATTGACCATCTGAGTGGCAGTCAGCACCCTTTGTAGTTCCTGGCCTTCTGAGTGAAACAACAGTTGTGCACTTCCCAGTGCAGTCCAGAGTCTCATTTCTGATGGTGCCACATAACTCTCATGTTTGCTTCGTGGTCTTCACGTGGGTCTCAGGTAGAAGATTCTTCCTGTCAAACCCGATTGTCACCGGTCATGGTTTTGCCCTGAGTAACACCCGCATTTAGATATTCATTTCATGTGTAGTCTCAGTTAAGTTATGGTATTTATAATGACATATATAGTGCGTGATAACGACTTTTTGTTTACATTCTGCCAAAATGTAGACGTTAGAGTTAGACCTCCAAAGTCCAAAATCATCCTTGAGCAGACTGCTTGCTTCTTCAGAGGCGGGCATCAGAAAGAGGAAGAAACTGTCCAGAAAGACCATTTCTATCAGAAATCTGCCAAGAGAGGGATGTTGATCACAAGCGGAGCATGTCATTGCTAGTGATGTATTTTTATGCTATGGAACTCTAACCTGTATGTGTCATATTGACTTCTTGCTGCATGAATCATAAATTATAAAAAAAATCAGTCTTACGGTTTTTGAGATGTAGCCAACATTCCTAAGGCTAAACCTTTTTCATTGACAGAATCAAAATCCACAACCAAGGAACGTATTCCTCTCACTGTGAGAGCAATTGAAAGTGTTCAGCATTTACCTTTTCACAAAGGAAGAGGTGACAGGACCTCTTAACGTGTCTTGTTACTGTGATCATCTGGAAATGATTGCCAGACGTTTCTTTTTGATAGAGCAATGAAGTGATCCGTCTTTAAATTTTATAGAAAGAATTTTATTCTAGCGTGATAGAGACTTATTTTCCACTTAAAAGACTCAAAACGGTGTGAGCACATTTTTTTTTTTACCATGGTATATTTTTGCTTTAAAATGAAAAACAAAACAAACAAACAAAAAAAAAAAAGGTTTGGCCTTACCACAAAGTTTTAGTGTGTCGTATAGATGTTAGCAAATGCAAAGAGTACGCATTATTTGTGTGTATCCACATTGACTGATGTCGCCTTCAAAAAGCAATATTGTGCAGGTAATAAGATGTTTGTGACTGTCCATTGCACAGTTTACCTTCTTTAAAAGCTAACCTTGTTTATGCACAAGACAATCAAATGTAAATCTACATCAGCACCCGGGTGTAGATTAAATTTATGTAAATTACTGAGCACAATGTAAAACATTAAAAGACACTTTATTTAATTACACATTTAGTGTTGGGAAAGATAGTATCAGGGCATGAACTAGCTGACATACTGTCATTTCTTTTTTTCTCTTTTCCTACTTCCTTAGCACTCTTCAGTTTTAGTTTGCTCCTAAATACATCAAATTAGTCATTCGGAATTTTTTGGAAGAGAAGGGTGGTTTGGTTGTTTATTTGTTTTTGTGAAGTTGGTTGGGAGGACTTTTTACTTTGTCTGTGAGGTTTGTGGGTTTTGCTCATTTGGTTTATTTTTTTATATCAGTTTCATGCCCTGAGGGTAAGGCAAACATTACACCATACAGTAAAAAACAAAGTACCTTGGATGATGTATTTTTTTGCAAACAGTGTTAAGAGTTATGCTAGATTGGTAATATTTTTTCAGCCTAAAATATATTAAAAAAAAAAATCTGTGATCACAAATGTTTTAAACTATCTAAAGAGAAAATTTGTATATTTGGGGGAAGAAAATAATTTTTACATAGCTTTTGTATGCAGATATTAAAATGTAATTATGAATATAGTGGGCATAGATAACTGTGTAAGCTTGAATTCTAAAAAAAAGAAAAAGCTTATAACTGAAAAACAGTCCTGGTGTCTCCTTCTCTTTGTTGCAGGCTTTTTCATCAGTTCTGTTGCATACTTCCAAGCTGCTGGGATGAGAAAAGTAGGACCCAGAACACAGTGTTGTACCAGCTCTAACCTGTTGACATTTCTATCCTCCTGCATCCTTTTCATCACCTGCCTTGTCTCTTATCTCCTCTCCTTCCCTCCCTTGGGCACCCAGCCAAAGGTTTTCACTTTCTCAGTGTTCACAACAGCCAGACTTAATTCACTCCAGTGAACTGGCTCTTGATTTATGTCTCGTTCAATTACAATTTTTTATGGGAACTCCCTTTCTTTCCTGCTCCATTCCCAGTCCAAACAGGGATGATGTGACAGAAGCAATAGGCTTCCTGTCTCTTCACACTTTCCATACCTTGGTCTTCTACCTGTTGGAGAAGGTTGCCTTACTCAGATACTCACTCCATTCCCATATTCCTTTGCAGTTTTTGGTTTCTCCTCCAGTTCTTTCATTCCTCTCAGGAAGAAAAGCAAGACCCAGTGCCTGGATCCAAAACCATTTCTTGGCCTGCCCCAGGTGGGAAACCTATTTAAGGCTGTTACTTCACAGGGATTTCCGCAGGCATTCAGGGGTTGGCTGCCTGCTGCTGCTCCTGGTCCCTTTCCACAGGAGACCCTGGGAGCCTTCAGATGGACGGTGAGCTCCCTGACCTCCCTGACCTCCCTCTGCCTGGTGTCGGTGGGAGCACCTTCCCTGGGCCAGGTTCGGTGGCCCTGGGGAGCGCGGCGCTGACCTCGAGGGTCTATGCCCTCTCTCGCCCGTGGCAATAGGGCCTGCCTTCCAAGACAGCAGCTCCATCTGAAGAGCCTGAGGGAAAGCAGGAAATCCCTGCTCTGCCTTCAGTTAAAGCTCTTGGAGCACCTCAGTGCAGGCACCGGGGTGAGGGAGTCTGGGCAAAGCCGCTGGGTTAGTGGTGTGGGCTGCTCAGGCTCTCCAGGACCAGCTCCGGAGCCAGGAGTTGAGTTGCTGCATAACAACTTGTTTACTCAATGTGAAGAGATACTCCTGCTCCCTCAGACCCCAGCGCATGGCTGTGATGGTCTCAGGCTTCGTTTGAAGTGGTTTTCAAAAGAAAAATAGTTTGAGGTCTGTGGAGAGGAGCAATATTCGTGCATCCACATGCATTTGCTTCAGTGCATGTTTATCACAATGGAGAAGGACATAAAAGATGGTGGGTTCTCCCCCCAGAGCACTGGCACTGTCGACAGGAGCATGTTCCTGGTCTGTTGTGAGCTGCCTCATCCTTCTGGAGCCTGTTGTTTTGACGTAGAGCTGCGGTTTGTCCTTCCTCTTAGTGACAGTGGGTGAGAGTTTTTCTCCCCTTGAAAACTGAGCTGCGCCTGAAGGATCTTCTCAGTGTGAATTTCAGAGTTTAAACAGCTGGGTGTCATGTGTGTGCCGCGGTACTGTGTCCTCTGTGTGTGCCTCGAGGAGCTGATGATGCAGGGCAGGTAAGAGATGGCGAGTACCTCCAAGAGATGTGCCGGTGAAGCTCCCACAGTGCCCAGAGAAGCTTTAACCTTCTGCTGGCAGCTTCAGGGTTGCTATGGGCTAACGCAGCCCTGTGCAGTGTGGTGCTGAGTCACACTAACCAAGGGTCCTGACTCTGCCACACGGCCAAAAATAGCCAGGATATGCCCGTGGCAAGGAAATTCCAGCCTCAAGCTGCTTGACCAAACACAGCAGCAGGACACTGGGCAGCTAGTGACTGTTGGGTGGCACCTCGCCGAGCAGCTGTGCCCGCCGGTGCTTTGGCCGGTGATAGCTGGCAGAGACCAGCTGAGTTATTCCCAGCCAGGCGTGAAGGCTGAGCTCCCGAGTTGCAGCAGGAGTGGCTGAACAGAGGAGTCGGAGCTGCTGTTGCTGGAAAAGCAGGAATAGGGAAAAGGCCACCGGGTCCAAGAGTGGTTAAGGGTGACAACTAAAATTCCTAGTCACTCTCTTGCTAGATAGCTGAGGTGGAGAAGCAGCCGGTGCCTCAAAAGTTTCAGAAGAAATGGAGGAGAAGGAGATGAGCACTCGCCTTTGCCAGGGTGCTGAGAGCTATGATTCGTGGTTATGCACTTCAGGCTGTTCTCAGGGGGTCTGACTTAGGTCTTAGTACCGGAAAAAAGTGGTGGGCCAAGGAGGATAACATGGTCTCCTGAGTCCCAGAGCACACCACAAAGCTGCTGGCCTCTCCTTCTTCCCAAAGGGAGCTCTTTGCTCTCTGTGTCCACACTCCTGAGTGAAGCCCTGAGGCTCCCCCATGGGATGGAGCTGCTGAGGACACTCTGCTTTGGCACAACCAGGTCCCTCAGAGGGAAAGCCTATCTTTGTGGCTGCCTGAGCAGTGAACAGGGTGCTTTTCCATTCAGTCAGCTTCTGCTTTATCTATTGTCTGCAGATTATCTCAGTTCTAAACACCCTTCTCTTCCAGAGTTAAATGGTATCAGGAGGGGAGAATTTCTCTGCCAGTGCTAGGTCTTGCAGCATGGTGAGAGAGCCATCTGACAAGAGAAACCCAGGTAGACTCTCTCCCAGGTCGTCCTGGAAATCTCACCAAGGTGGTGTGTGTTGCAGCACCAGGCTCCATCTGATGCTTTGCAGGACACCGGGCAGCCTGCAGGTCTCAGAGGGATTGTTTTTCTCTGCCTGGCACATCCTGCTCCTTTCCTGTACCCCAGCCTTTCCAGGGCAGGGGGACAAACAGGCCCTCAGCTGCCATAAACACTCTGTGAAGGCAGGTCCTGTCATCAGTCTTGCATTTCAAGGCAGCATGTGCACAGAAGAAACGTACCCCAGAGGCATGAGCCTTCCGTGGAAGTCCTGTTGACGCCAGGAATGGGATGGGATGGGATGGGATGAGGGGCACCGGCACAGACTTCTACTCACAAGGTCAAGAACTGCAGAGCTGGAGAGATGGTCACAAAGGTCTGCCTGGGGGAAACAGGTGGTGACAACAGGGACAGATCTACTGGCTCTGAAGCCTGGGTGCAAAGCTCAGGAGGAAAGTATTTGTCAGGAGTTTGTAGTATTAAAATGGTCATCTGGTTGCTATAAAAACCAGGCATTCACTTTGTCCTCCTCATCAATATCCTGTCACCAGAGATTGCAAGTTGATCATACTGTTACCAAAACCCAAGACAGAAATAAGAGACTGTGGGAGAAGCTGTTTTGGCCCAGAGAGGGGTTTGGGCTCCAAGCAGACTGTGTTAGCACAACTTTGCATTCAGCATGGGGCTAAAACCCCAAACTGGGCTGATTTCCTATATCTGCAAAATCCTATGCTGAAAAATAGGTGCTGATTGCCCTTGGAATCAAAGATGTTCTGGGGCTGACTGGTCACTTTGGGAGCCAAGAACAACTTCAAATCCTGACCCCTCGGGCAGGATGCCAAGAGCTCTGCCAGTGCCGGAGGTGAGTCGAGCTGGTGGGAACTGGTCCTGGCTGAGAGGTGAGCTCAGCTGGTGATCATCGCCCTCCCAAGAGAACTTGCCTAATGGATGGGGGAAAGCTGTGAGTGTTATTCCTCTGGACTTTGGTAAAGCATTTGACACAATCCCCCTCAGCATTCTCCTGGAGGAGCTGGTGGCTTGTGGCTTAGACAAGCGGGCTCTTCGCTGGGTTAAAAACCGTCTGGATGGCCCAGCCCAGAGAGTTGTGGCAAAAGGCATTAAATCTGATTGGGGAATGGTCACCAGTGGTGTTCCCCAGGGCTCAGTGCTGGGGCTGGTCCCATTTAACATCTTTATCAATGATTTGGATGAAGGCATCGAGGGCACCCTCAGCAAGTTTGCAGATGACTTGAAATTAAGTGGGTGTGTTGATCTGCTGGAGGGTAAGAAGGTTCTGCAGAGGGATCTGGACAGGTTCGATCGATGGGCTGAGATCAATTGTATGAGACTGAATAAGGCCAAGTGCTGGGTCCCACACTTGGATCACAACAACCCCCTGCAACGCTCCAGGCTTGGGGAGGAGTGGCTGGAAAGCTGCCTGGCAAAAAGGAACCTGGGACTGTTGGTTGAAAGCTGTCTGAGCATGAGCCAGCAGTGTGCCATGGGGGGCAAGAAGGCCAAGGGCATCCTGGCTTGGATCAGAAATGGCCTGGCTAGCAGGAGGAAGAAGTGATTGTGCCCCTGTGCTCAGCACTGGTGAGGCTGCATCTCACGTCCTGTGTCCAGTTTTGGGCACCACAGCTACAAGAAAGACCTTGAGGTGCTGCAGTGTGTCCAGAGGAGGGCAACCAAGCTGGTAAGGGGATTGGAGAACATCTCTTATGAGGAGAGGCTGAGGGAGCTGGGCTTGTTTAGGCTGAGGTCATGGAGATGTTGGGTAGAAGGTTGGATTTTATGATCTTGGAGATCTTTTCCAACCTTAATGATTCTGTGAAATCCCCATGTGCCTTGAGCAGCCCATGGGCACGCAGCCTGGTGAGCCTGGTGGGGTTCTCTCTGGCACAGGCAGCGGGGCTTGGCCGCCGGTCTGAACTCAGGGTGGAAAGGGCGCCCAGAGACCACTCAGGGAGTGAGGTGTGGGATTCTTCCTAATTTGATTTTTATTTAAAGCTCTGTTAAAAAAAAAAATCAATAGTGAAGTTAGGTAATCATCCAGTGTTAATTACACCTTGTCCCATTTCTAGCCGTGCTGATCTGATCTGCCTCGAGCCCTGCCTTCAGACACTTGAACACACCTACATGCTGTTTTTCCCACACATTTTTTTGCCTGTACTGGGGATGATGACAGTGTTTTTAAGTTCAGAATGAAGCTCACAGTATCCGTTTTTATTTTTTTTTTTTATGTTGGAAAAGAAGGTGATGATAAGGATTTTATCCAGGCAATGTCAAGGTAAAATAGGTGTCCAGGACAGGAGAAGAGGCTGGGCTAATAAGCCAGGTTACTGAGTCTCTTTCATGAGCTATGTTGCTGCACTTCTATCCCTCCACAGCTCCAGGAGGCTGATCCTAAGAATATTTGCATTTTCATCAAGGAAGTAAAGACTTTCTTTTTTCCAGGCTTTGGAAGACACTTAAGTCTGAGGGAGCAAAACATCTCCTAAGATGTTTGGCTTCCGCAGAATGAAGTGAGCCCTTCTCAACTGCCATCACTCTAAAAGCACTGCAGAAACTTCATGTTCTTTGTGAGAAGGAACAGGGTTTTTTTTCCTACTGCTTGAGTTCAGGATCAGTTCTGAAAATCTCACTCTTCTTTGCTGTTGCAAGCTGTGGGATAGCTCAGGCCTGTACTCTTCTTGGACCAGAATTTAATTAGCCTAACACTGAACATAACAGCATATTCTGAGCTTTAATTTCCTTGGCCCTAATTTTAGAAGTTGATGTCATATTATTGTATTAAGAAAAGTGCTTGTTGCCTTCCCTCTGCTTCCATCGTGTCCCTGAAATGAGTGAATATTGTTGTTACCAAAACCCAGGGCTGGGTGGTTTGTACTGAATTTTCCCCCGCTGCTTCAGGCTCACTGGCTGTAGGATGTCAGGATTAATTGTTATATAATGACTACTAATAAGACCCAAGACTTGGAACTGTTTTCATAATTCCCCTTGTTGAAAGGAAAGGTTGGAAAAAAAAAAATAACAAAACCTCTCCATTTCTCTCCTCTGTGTAAACCTGTGTGTAAAATACCTTAGCTCATACAGAACTGTATCCTTCTGCTTCTGCACTGGAGCATCAGTATTTTAATGACTTTTAACTGACATGAAAACTACAGCCTGCAACAAGGAAACAGAGAGGTACGTGACAGCTTAGCGTTTGTCTGGTTTAAAAAACTGACCTAACTGATGATGATGATGGGGTTGGGTTCAGGCCTAAGAGCTGAAATCAGGTGGCTGTAGGAAAATAACTTATTTGCATGCAAGAGTCAGCCAGCGCCATCATTTATTTCAGCAAAGATCTTTCTAAGTGAACATTTTAAAAATTTTTTTATTATTTCTTTTTAAGTGGACTTAACAGAATTGAGAAGTGATACGTACGTATTTGTCAGTGAGAGAACTTTGGCCTTTTTCAGTTTTACAAAGTGCAGCAAATACAGGGAAAAGTTTAAAGGTTCTGTCTTTCTAAACCTTTACCTCTGGAGCTGGTGCCCGCCTTGCTGTTCAGCAAGAGCCTGGCCAGGGGTCAAGGAGAGGGCTCTGGTTTCCAGGAGCAGAGGCACAATTCTTGCACAGCCTGGTTGCAAGGATCTGGCGTTGCATTGACTAGGAGGAACATCTTCATCCTCTTCCTGAGGCGAAGAAGTTTTACACTTGGCCCACTTAGATGAGATGACTAGCATGGGCAATAGTAGTAGAAGCGGTAGGGAGAGGAGCAGCTGCCACACTTCATTCTTTATTGGATTTTAGAAGACTTCCAAAGTCAGGTTGAAAGCTGGAGCATACAACTATTTCTGACCTCTCCTGCCCTTTGATGAGCCCACCTGAACCCCATGATCAATACTTTGCCTGGCCTCACACCACTGATCCCATCCCACCACGGCACCTAAGAGAGACAGTGTGTATTTCCTGCACCACACCTGAACTATGCAGAAACATAGTTTATCAACTCCTCCTTTAAGAAATTTTAATCTGAAATTGCCACCAAGACACAAACACCTTCCCCAAAAATATGCGGAAGGCAAAACTGGTCCAGGACAAATAGGAGACCTCTCCAGCCTGAAATACAGCTCCATGAGCCTTCATGGTGTCCATGGCCATTTGTGGGCCTGCTCTTCCCATCTTGAGCATAAATCCCTACCCTGTCCTCAGCTCCATCTACACATGAGAGGGAGCAAAGCCATCAACCTGCTAGCTGAAAATACTAATTCCTACCTAGCCTGTGCCATCACACAGATTTCCAGCTATTCCAGGTATGCAGAACCAATGATCCATTTTCATCCCTCTCCTAGCATTATGAGAGACCCTGCTGTCCTTCTCTTCATGGGAAAGTCATTTCTTTATTTCACACAGTCCTGTTTATTCTGTTTGGGCCTTAATGATTATCATCACTGACTTCATTCTACTTTTCTCTAAAACGTGATGTGTACTTTCCATCCAGGTATAACTTTTGCTTCTTCTAGTTGCTTTCCTTCACAGGAGTGAAACTGTAGGTTTTAATTAGTCACAAAAGTCCTGTTGGTGCCCATAGTAAAGTATGAGACTGTTCAGCACGTATGGTTTGCTTTTATGACCATGTGCTCATCCACCTTGAAAACACGGAATTTATGCAGAAGCAATTGAGTAAATTAACTATCTAGGAAATCTTAGGTAGAACTTAATAATGCCCTTAATATGCTTTTGCACTTAAAGTGTAAATCTTCACAGCTGTAACACAAGCAGTTCCTCTTCTGTCTCACATTTTGTTGAGGGTTCCCCCCTGTTCTGTTTTGCTTGTGAGATAAACCTGTCAACAGATGGCAGATGAAGCCAACCGGTTTCTTCTGGCACGTGGACATCACTGATCAAAAGAAAGAGCTCTCTTCTGCTTCTTTTCAATACACTTGGAAGAAAAATAGTAGTCTGGAGCCAACTGATGGTCTGTTCTCAATGTGTAAGATCTGACAGGTCAAAAAAAAAATCTGGAAAGAGCTGGTGACTTTGTTTATATGCCAGTCAGGACATGTCCTCAAAGGTAGACCTGTCATCTAGCCTTGTCTTAACTGATTTGGGGGAATTTAATGCAGAGAAAATCTGTGTAATGAGAAGATACAAACCTGACAGAAAGCAGATATAGTGTCAGTAATAACTCCTCAAGACAGAAGAGAGCGATGCAAGTTTCCCATTATCATTACAATAAATTTAACGCAGAATCAGAAACCAAAAGAGTTTTTTACTAATAATGCTTCTTTAATTAAAATGTCCCATACGGATGGACAAGAAACGAAAGAAACAGATGTGGGAAAAGAGTTTCTAATCTCAGCATAGTATAGAGAAGGTGTTTACAGTTTGGCACCCTCTCATTTTTTCCTTTTAGGATGTTCTGCGGTTTACGCTGTAAATACGTGAGGTCCTTTCTCACTCGTATTAAGAGAATTTGAGAGAGAGAAGGAACAAGCAACAGATACTTTTAAGAAACATATCATCAGTGAAAAGATGGCACAGTTTAGCACCAACAATCTAATGTCTTTAAGCTGTGCAAAACCAGAAAGCGACAGCCTTTGGTTGCATCTTACACATTTGCACATAAATCACCAAATGCATCTTGACTGCACTTCTATCTTATCCCAACAGAAGGTAGTAACTGTGCCCTCAGCTGGCAAGATCTTCGCTTCTCCTGTGCCAGCGTAACTAAAAGGAAAACTGTAAAAAATTATAATTTCTCAAAAGACTTAAGTCCCCCCGATTCCTGACTTTCTTTCTCCAAAGTGCTTTTTAAAAATTTGAGGTCTTTTTCACAAGCCAGTTGTAAACCCTATTCCGTTTGCAGAGTAATCTGGCTCCACCCAGTGACAATTGTTGTGATTGCTACTCCACACCTGCAGTTTAAATAATACAAATCTGGCACTAGGCAACAAGCTGCAATGGCAGATTTTCGTCGAAGAGCTTTCAACTCCATGACTCCAGGTCCCTTTGATTATTTCACTGCAGTATCTAGGGAACAAATCATGGTGGGGTAGAAGAGTTGTAGAAAAGCAAATTGTTTCCCACAGATCAAATTCACAGCCTTCCAGATGCTGTGTGAGGCATTTTACCTTGAGAAATGTCACAGGAACTTGAGGAGAGTGTAGAAATGACCACAGTATGTGGCCTTTTTCATACAAAGGTCTGAAAGCACAGGGACTGGAATGCTGAGAAAAAGTGGAGACACACAGTTATGACTCAGGGTGTCCTCATACCTGTTCTGCATAACCATATCACCCAGGAAAAAAAAAAAAACAAAACAAAAAGTGAATTGCAAATATTTCTTTTATTGTCTTCTGTTTCCCGCTTTTCTCATTATATATACAGATAATAACGTTATACATGTTACCATTGTGCTACTAACAGTAGCAGTGTTACCAATTGGTATATGTATTTTTGTAACAATGCCATGGGATGAGGATATACCTGGGGCCTTCTAGATTTTAGCTGAACTTAGGCCAGTATATGCTAAAGTATTAATAAAAAATTCTGTCTGTAGTAGGAGACAACTGTCTCTGACCCATATAATAAGTCTCTGACCTATATAATATCTCCTCTACATATTTTCTTCTTTGGAATTTTTTCTATAACTAGATCAAAATACTCATTCATCTTTTACCTACTTATTCGCATGAAACTGGTGAGCAACTGGAAACTGTTTAGAATGAAACTGTACATCAAGAAGACAGTGATACAATTCATGTGGCTATGATGATTTAGAGCAGATGCGTTTTACCTTAATGAGATGTATGTTGTCTCCTACTAAATTAACTCCTGCTTGTTTGCTGTTAATGTGCATGTGCTGTCATGAATACATTAAAATAGATCATTGAAAGAAGAAAGATAAAAATTAGAAAAAAAAAAAATCCAGAAGAATTTCAGCCATAGAAGCTAAAGTGACTCCAAAGGTAACTGGCAGCACAGTTCTGCTTGCCATTCTCTTCTTCCTTTCCGAGGTGGGAAACGCAGAGATGCCCTTCCAGCTAAGGAGAGGAATACAGACCACACTTTGCAGGCTAATGACATTTGATAATGCACATAACAGCATCCAGGGTAGCAATCAAAACAACTAATTAACATTGCATGGGACATTTCAGATCCACCTTCTGGCTTAGATGGGACAAGCAGCTTTCTGACTAAAACTCTCTTTTCTTAGACCTCTAGCAGCACATGTTGACCAATAACACGTAGCCTCCGTTTCAAGCTCTGATGAGAAGCGTCTGGGATGCTCCCAGAATCACGGCAGTGATTCCTTTCGTTTGATGTTCCTCTGTGACGTAACTCTATCCACGGGACTTACTGAGGTGAGAGCAAACCTGAATTGAGGTGCTGTCTTTTACTCTGGTGACTTCAACAACTCTTTTCTGTACGAACGCACTTACTCACAATAAACTAATCCAGCCATGCTGTAGCATTATCTTTGTAGAGAAAAAGAGTCATCTACTTAGAGTTACTTGAGATAGAACTGTTTTCTACTTGTGAAACCTCACTAGTGCTTCAGTTAAAAATTACATAAAGTCATGTCTAATTATTCTCAACATGATCCACACTTCTTGCAGCCCGTGATCTGTTCTTATAGCGAACGCGGAATATATTCTCTAGCAGCAATTAGTAAGGTCCGATAAAATGTATATCACTTAGTTCTGTGTCTGTTCCAGCTGAAAAGATGGAGATATGAGCTTCTGGAGGGGGAAGAGAATGAGAAAAGGAAAAAAAGGGGTAACAAGATATTTTAAGACTTCAGGCCTCACATTAAATTTGTTATTTACGTTCTGTCTTGATAAGGATGATGAGCATTGTTTACGTTACTTCCAGGCACCACACCTCAGTGTTACAAGGACTGCCAGGAAGGTTTAGGAAAAAAAAGACTCCATGGATGAACTACACCTCCAAAGGTTCAAACTATTAGCTGTGGGGTTTGCTAAGGGGCATGGGATCGATGGGCTTGTGCAGCTGTGTAGTGATTCTGAGGGAATGTGCGGCATCCAAGTGGTAGACTTTGGAGCCTGAAGAGAGACTTGGATGCTTTTGAACTGTATCTGAAGATTATTCCCACCCAGCTCTGTGGTTTCAGATAGTTCAGAGAAACGCTTTACCTTTAAAGAGCTTTAAAACCAAACCTGCAGGTATATTTTTTTCATAGCTTATCCCAGCCCGAGCAGTGCTGTAGATATTCTGCAGATAGGTAAGAAGGCTGGAGGGGGATGATTCAACAATCTTTACTCACATTAGCAGCCTCAACAATAAGGCTTACTCTTCTCCAAGGGATTCATGATCTCCTTAGAGAAGAGCCAGCTAAAGAAAGGAATACAATAAAGTGATAGTGTGGGAAAACAGCCCTGTCTCCCTCAGCCAGCATGTTCTGGTTTGATCTCACTTTGCTGTTAATTTTTGTATTTATAGTTTATGCTTTTTTTCCACAATGGAAGCACAAATCATGGTAATTAAGAAAAGTTGCAGTCAAAAAAACCAAACCACCAAAAGGAGCTAGTACTTCTTTGCCATAGTCAAGAGCTCTTGAAAAACTTGTCCTTAACGCTGTTTTGGATGAATAATGCATAATCACTGTTAGACATGATTAACTTATCTTTCTTTCTGTTATACCAATGAAAAGTACATGGCAGAAATTCTTAGCCTTGTACAACTCTGTTGCCACATGTACCTATTTCTAAATAGCTGAGCATCATCTCCTTGACTTGGCCATCTATCACTGAGGACGTGGAAATGTCTGTGCTAGTCCACAATAGCTTTTGCATGATGAAGAAAAAAACCTTTCCTGCTGATATAAAATCTCTGTTAGGTACGGGGTTTGGGTATGATGCTGTGAATCACCACAGCACAGCTGGAGAACTCGTACGTTCAAAACCTTTGGTGGCTTCTTGTACAATCCAATGAGCATAAAATTAAGCAACCCTCTTTTTACCCTCGGATAACAACTCAGGATGCTGTCCATCTGGTCACACACCAGAACCCAGGTTCCTAGAGACTGTGAGTCTGCTTCAGTCACAGGTAGGCAACAGTGCCCATGTAGATGTCCACCTCAGCAGCGAAGGGTGCGACCAGCAAACGTCTTGGTGAAGGCTGCTTTGTGTATTATTAAATTCATAACCTGTTGGTCACTCAGTGGCTGCTCACCAGCTCCCCCATATCAGCCAAACGTTTTCTTCTGGGCTGAGATCTGATAGTAAAAGAGAAACAGAAAAATTACCACCAGAGCTTATTTGGTTCCTTCTCCATCTTCAGCTGAGAGATGATGAATATGTTGTATCTGGCTCACTCAGCAGCAGCAGGGACACATAGTTGTTCTTTTAACACGAACAAAAAGTATGTCAGGGTCTCAGGTTTGATTTGGTTTGGAAGCCTCTCTTGGCTTACTTTATTTTCCAGCTGAAAGTTATTGAGGAGCACCAGCACAGCCCTGTGACAAATGCAAAGTATCTTGCCATGGAAGCCATTTCTGACCTGCAGATGAGTCCCAAGGGTCAATATTGGAGTCACAGGGTGCCTGAAGGACAGGCTTTCCCATCTGCTACTGTTGTTCATCTCAAAGATGAATCACTATTCTATGTAAACAAGGAAGAAAATAAACTGGGTTTCCCCAGCAGCAAAGGATCAGTTTAGCTTGAAGATTTTCAATGCAAGACTGGTCCTGAAAACCCACTCGCAAACTTTCTTTAAAAGCTTGCCATCATTCAGAGCTGCTGTCTTGGCATGAGTTACATGGAGCAAAACCGGATTCTTGTTTTCCCACCTGAGCAAATCATCTCTGAGCTCTCTAGTGCAGCAGCCTGGTGTGGAGTCGATAGGTAAACAAGATACTTCAAATGGTCAACTTAGCTCAAACAGCTTAAAAGTTGTGGCTGAAACAGCTGGGTCTATGGCATTACAGAGCTGTCAGTCATCTACTGTCAAGCTCTTGACACATTGTTTTTCTTGGTCTTATGACAATTCATTCCTTGAGTCTTTTCCCCTCCTTAATCACTTTATCATTAATAAAATACTGACGATTGCTATTGGGCTTCCCAGGCACAAGTCAGACTCTCAGTGCAGGTTTTTGGCAGGCAGGTGCTGAGGGGGCTCTGCGTGGAAGGAGTGGATGGGTGACTAAAGGTGCCAGAAGATCAGAGCAGAGATCCCTGCTCTTTGACAAGCAAAGGGGTAGAGCAGGGGCAAACTACTATCTCTAGAAGACGCAATGAGAGACGTAGTCACCTCATCTGGCAAGGTGGGAGGTCCCTACATAGCAGGAACTTGAGAATAGGCAAAGCATGGCTGGAGTCTTCTCAGACAACTCCAGCAGCACTCTCTGGAGCTGGGGCCTGGCATAAGCACCTCAAGAGCTACTGCTTGCGGGAGCAGCAAAAATCACCCAGGGGCCTGGCTCCACAGCTCCATCAGTCACTCATGAAGTTTTCTTTGTCTTCCTACACAACCACATGAGCTGTGGTTAACAAACATCACAGGCTACACTTTCTAGTAAAAAAAAAAAAAAAAAAAAAAAAAAAAAAAAGGGAAAAAAAAAGGTTTTTCACCCCCCCCTTNAAATGGTTATTCAGCTCCCCCTTGTGCCTATTCTGTGCCTTTGCTTTGTCGCCATTCTCTGCTGACAGTCTCCGTGGCCTGCCTCCCAGCAGTGATAGAACAGGTATTTGATTATCCAAGGATTGTTTTGTCTTACAGAATAAACGTCATCCCCCGAGAAACCCAGAAGTTGCTAGCACTGCAAGTTGATGCTGACATGCCTGCAGCTGATGGTCTCCATCAAAGTCCCAGGTGCTGGAATCTCTGTGCGTGTGTGTGTGTGAGCTCCTACAGTGGGGAATGTTTGAACATGAAAAAGTGAAGTTGTGAGCCCTCCTGGTTTGGGAAGAAAAAAACTTAGAAACTCAGATAAAAAGCCCTAATGCACGGCTGAAAAAAAAAAGAAATCAACAATAGAAAAATAAGAAGAAAAATTAAAGGTATCTGCTATCACTATTTTCAGGTCCTAGGTTGAAACGAAGCACAGGGGCTGATGTTGAGCCCCATTCTGTAAAGAGCTGCTTTGCTTACTCTTAAGGCTCATGCCTTCATCTTTCTCTCATTAGGAGAAACTGTAGGAAAGCTGTGGGGCAGGAATGACGGGAGAAACAGAGACCATACAGAGGAACCACAATGATACACAAAGCTAAGCACCAAGAGGGGTTCAGTAGACTACGCTCTAGTCTTGATTATGCTCAGCAGTGATTTAGGGCTCTTCCTATCCCCTTCCAGGGCCTGTCTGGGGACAGTGCTCTCCGCAACTCCAGCACACTGGCTGCAGTGAGAGATGGCCGTGCCTGGCTGAGCAGCTGGAAGCACTTACTGACTGTATTTGGCAGCCGAGCTCAACTGCAAACGCATCTGGGTGGCCCAAATTGGTCTTAATTGTATTTTTGGTTTATCGTTTTCATTTCGAGCTGTGCTCTGCCACTGCTCTCTGCCTATCTCCATGCTGTCTGTTCTCTTGGCTTCCAGCCTGGAGTGATTGCTCCTTCTCGTGCTGTGTTTACCGTTTTAATTTTTTATCATCTCGGTTACTTTCTTTTCTTTTCCCCTTTTGATTATTTGGTTATGTCATTCCCACTTGCCCTGGCATTTCGATAAATTCCCTGCAACATTATCTGTGTCCCTAGAGCTGCACTTTATCCTTTTTCTTCTAATGTCTCTGTCTCAAAGCAAGATAGACACTGTTTATTTTTTCCTAACAGCTTCCCTTTGGGGCCAGGGAGTGAAGAGCAGCAGAGAGCGGCATGCTACACTGCAATCCTGGTGCCAGAGTGCCCTCTTCCACAAATACCGGGGAATAACATGGCTCCTTCCCTCAGTGGGGAGGAAAAAACACAGGCAGGACTACTCAGCTCAGTGTCTGGCCATTAGTGAACGGCCAGGTCCTTAGATGACTCCAGCCAGAAGGATGCTGGTGCAAATGATGTGTAAGGAAGGGAAGATTTTTGGACTACATTTTTCAGGCTGAGGGACTGCCCTTCAGCTGCTGGGTTTAGCTTCTCTCTCTCCCCAAGGTGCTTGCATTTCATAGAATCACAGAATGTCAGGGGTTGAAAGGGATCTCTGGAGATCATCTAGTCCAACCCCCCTGCCAGAGCAGGATCACCCAGGGCAGGCCACACAGGAACAGATCCAGGTGGGTTTGAAAGTCTCCAGAGAAGGAGACTCCTCCACCTCTCTGGGAAGCCTATTCCAGGCTCACGCACCCTCACAGGAAAGAAGCTTTTCCTGATGTTGAGGTGGAACCTCCTGTGTGTTCTATCCTGTACTTGTTATTTCTTGCCTTATTACTGGGCATCACAGAGAAAAGCCTGTCCCCTTCCACTTGACACCCACCCTCCAGATGTTTATAGATGTGAATCAGATCCCCTCTCAGTCTTCTCTTCTCCAGATTAAACAGCCCCAGGGCTCTCAGCCTTTCCTTATAGAAGAGATGTTCCAGTCCCTTAATCATCCTCAGAGCCCATTGCTGTCCCATGGAGAACCTACTATCTACTAGAACTCCAAGGTCTTTCTCCATGGGGCTGCTTTCCAGCAGGATGACCCCTCATCTGCACTGGTGCCTGGTATTATTCCTCCCCAGATGCAGAACTCTACACTTGTCCTTATTGAACTTCATGAGGTTCACCTTTGCCCAGTTCTCCAGCCTGTCCAGATCTCGTTGGATTTTCCTCTGCCCCACTGGCTTTCTAAGCCCACCAGCCAATAGGGGAGGGGGTCTGCTGGGCAGAGGGCTCTCCCTCTGGGCCCTCAGGGGGTGCCCAAGGAGATGGATGTCCTGTGGGGAAAGTGCTTCTGCCCTGGGCGATGGCCAATTCCGCACTGAGCATCTAGTTTCTGCTTGGTCAAGACTTGGACTTTGGCAGGTGCTGACAAATCTCACTCTGTGGTTCAAGATCGCTCCGAGCTGGCCGGTCCACACACCTCTGGAGGGAATGGCCTCTCGAGCAGGGTCAGCAGGCTGGCAGCAGCCAAGAGGTCAATGAAGCTGGGTTTCTGGTGGGTTGCTGGTCTTTGTGCAGAAGAAGCAGGGCACAGGCAGATGCTGGAGCCCGATGTCTCCGCTATGACGGCAGCAGCATCCCAGGGAGACAGATGGGTAGGTGCTGGGTAGAGAGACGGGGGGAACAGAGGAGTATGATACTCTCTGGACCTGCCTTTTCTGAGGCCGAACACTTAGATTTTCACTACCACTGAAGCAAGGTCCTCACAAATGGTTTGGTTTCCGTACCAACAAAATAACTAAGACCATGGTGTGATGCGTGACATCACTCCAGCAGCCCTGTGTATACGGGCCTTTCTAAAACGCTCGTGTTGGAGACATTTGGGCATTCACATCTAGAACACGGACACTAAGCCAGACCTTCATATTCAAACTCTTCTCAGCACAGAGGTGTCTGTGGTCGTACTGGTATCAAGAAGAAACCTGAAGGAAACACACTGGCCATGAGTCGTTAGAGGCAGTTGTGAACACACAGGGTTCATTCATAGCAGCAGCATTGGGCTGAAGGTGAAGTTAACATGACGCAATCCTTTTAAAATGTTGTTCTTGTTGTTATTAGACTTAATTCATGTATGAGAAACATCTTTTTCCATCAAGGTACTCCTTTTAGACTTGAACAAAGTCCTAGGGTATTAATGAGACGAGCTGCTGGCGTTTCGCTCTCTCCTTAACACCCTCCATAGAAAACAAAGCCCACCCCAGTCGCTACTTGTTGATGTTCCAGTGCAGGAAGATCCCTTGCAGCTCTTCAGAAAACACAAAAGCTCCTGTCAAGGCTCTCTCAGCAGTCAGCAAACATAGCTGAATGAAAGCCCGTGGCATTCACACGTGACGAGGCAAGCTCAGGCAGAGGAAGGGTACGTGACAGGTGGGAAGGAGCAAACACAGGGACCTTCCTCATGATTTGAAAATAATTACTAGCTGTGGCTGTAGTCACCTAGCCTTATTATCCCCACCTAGCCTTACCTTGGCCTCAGAGGTTATGCTTGTCTTCTCCTCCAACCCTCTGCATGTGACACTCTCTTGCCTTGGCCTCAGAGGTTTAGGAGGTTTGCCAGGGCCAGCTGATGGGTCTGAGCGTGGCCTGGGGGCTGGGGCACCAGGGAGCAGCTAGGGGAGGCTGATGTCTGTCCAGCACAGGAGCAAAGGCTGAGCTCACAGCCTGCTTGTTTCTGAAGAGGACGACTTGGCTGCAGGTGCCAGGTAGTTCCTAGTATTTCTGGCAGGCGATCCTCCTGGCTAGTCCCAGCAGTACTTTCATGCAGTCCATCCATGGTCACGCAAGAACAACCCCAGCAGAGCTTATATGAAGTTGGCTACCCAGAAAGTTTCCTTCACAGCGAGTTAAAATATGCCTCACCACTTTGTCTTAGAAAACAAAGCAGAACCCTCTCCTATGGTGAAGCATCTTCTAAGAAAAATGGTACTTTTCTGGGATTTGCTGTGTGGAGACGATAAATGAAAAGAAAGCAGCCACTGAGTGGCAGAACTGGGTTTCCTGCTACATGGCTATTTTAGCACAGCTCCTCTGTGAGGCCCACTGTGAAAGACAGTAAAGAATTGTGATTAAATTCTCCCATTGTGGGATGTAAGAAGCAGCATTTGTTTTCTGATGTAGTAACCCAGCAGTTTTGCTTATACTCTTCTAAAGAAACTACCAGGACAGATGCTCCCCTGCAGATGTGGGCAAGAGACATCGCCACAGAGCAAACCGGTGGTCATGCCTCTGCTGGCTGTGGCCGGGAGCCTGGAGCAGGCAAGGTGAAATCCCAGCATCTGCTTCCCCCTCTCCCCAGGAAGGCCTTTCCCCACTGATGCTGCTCTCCCACGGCTGCTGACAGGGTGACATAGTGGGTTGGAGTGGGATAGTTCCTGATGTCCCACCGGTGTCCCTCATCCCTGAGATGTCCACCCCACCCATGGGTGAAAGGCTCAACAGCAGCCACTCTCCCTGGGGGCAGGGTGAAAGGAATGCACCAGCCACAGGGATGTGTCCCGAGGGCAGGAGAGGGGAGGAAGGGGGGGAGTGGAATTGCAGGCCTTAGTAGCTCCCATCTCTTTTTTTCTTCCTATCTGATGAGATTTGTGGGCTACGCTCTCCATTCCTCTTAACCAGTGTGAGTGCCTGCGGCTGCTCCTGCAATCACCTCGCAACCTGGAAAGGCTGCAGGTTAATTTGG